>CM038468.1:50973527-51307969 GCA_021464415.1 Lonicera japonica | reverse complement strand
TGCCCTGTTTGAAGTTTTTTGTGTACTTCTAGTATAATATATTCCTATCAAGGGCTGCTTCTGATAGATTAATCGGTTAATACAACAAAAGATGAAGTCTTTCTTTACTGTCAGTCTTCTGCCCTGCTCTTCTCATGTGTACATGTTGGGCAATCGAAATGGATTTGTAGAATGTTCAGCCTTTTTCATATGTATCTCTCAGCGTTGCTGTACATTATGCATGGCAGTTCTACATTGTTCTTAGCTGCATCTTATTCATTTTTCTTTACTTTTTATTTGGTTTTTATTGTGAAGTGGATATTGTTCCTGATTTGAGTTTGGATGTATGCTTAGCATTATTCTGTATGATAGTTGATCAACATTTTGTTATTTTATGGTGTGAGAATATTTTTGTTTAAGAGGTGGTGACTGAGTAATAATAGAGGCAAGTATTCCAAAGGTGCTGATATTGGGTTTGACAATTTTAGAATAATATTGTCTGTCCAGCAAAAGTTAGGTAATACCGTCTGTCCAGATTCTCGAGAATGATGCTCTTCGAAATTTTCAGATTTTAGAATAATATTGTCTGTTCAGTATGCTGTTCTTTGAATTTTTAAGGTCAGCTAAGCAGTCCTTTGATTGGATAGGTAAAATGATATTTTTTGTTCAATAAATGTCAGGGGGAGTCGGCGGGGATCCAATCAATGTAAAATGTGGGAGATAATTTACCAAAAAAGGGAAAAAGGGAAGGGGGGGGATGTCATTCTCTTATCTCTAGAAATTGCAAAACATTAATATAGTATATGTGGAAACATGCTTGGTTCCAAGGAGGTGGTCCATACGAGTATATTTAAAAGCATAAGTTAAGCCAAAAAAATTGATTAAGATTATACAGTTATAAGACGCGTGAAGATGTCTAAACAACCATGTCTTTTATTCAAGCAACTAGCTAAGTGCATGCTTTTGCTGTGGTGATTCAGTGCTTGAAATTTGCTTAGATCACCTTTTGAACTATTCTTAGTTTGCACATTCTTGGTTCTATGATGTAGGTTCATTTTAATTTCCATATATAATTTTTTGGTCTAGAAATGATGATCGAACCTGCTAAGTAATTTCGAAATCATTAAACAAGACGACCCTATATAAATTTGATCTGCCCATCAAGTTGGAGGAACAACTAACTAATTTACATGAAACTGGATCCCCACAACAAGGAGAGTACATCAGATTGCCATATTTCATCGTACTGGGTTCAAAGCACAAATAATACGTGGTAGATCAGGTTATCCTCTAATCACCCAGTACGATGAAATATGGCAATCTGACGTACTTTCCTTGTTGTGGGGATCCAGTTTCATGTAAATTAGTTAGTTGTCTACGTTCTTCATCTCAGATCATGCAAATGGTTGTTAATCACACAGCACACGGCCACTAAATATTATGAATTCTATTTTGTCAAATGCTTGATTTATCAACATTTCTTTGAACAAAACCAAAGGAAACATTGGTAACATACACTGTACAGCATTGATATTTAGAGCTCTGTTCACTGAATATACAATTGGTGAAGCAGAGGGTGAAAAACTGCCTCTGTTTTGATGTATTTTTTGATGGAATTGTGACTCACTGAACTTGAGAGAGTACCTGTTGAAGGTATTTGAAAGTTTTCTGATAATTTAGGATTCCCATAAACCAGAAGTCAAAATTATCCACAGTAACTATCTCTATGTACTTAAGCGATGGTTTTTCCACATTCTTGCTCTTGTTTGTTGTCTTTATCTTTCTTAATGGGATTGATACCTGCATTGATTTGGTAGTAGTCAGATAAAATGTAAAGTTATAGACAAGGAGAATATGGAATAATCCACAGATAGAGAGAAAAAGGTGTTACCTTGTAATGGATTCTAACCATTTCTCCTGTTGGAGAAGAGATTTTGATTGATCTTTCACTGCGAAAGGCAAATTTGTCTGTGGAGATAAAGAGAAGACCTGAGATTGGTCCAGCTGTTGTTGACAAATGGCAGTGGAAAGTCTTCAACAACTTCTCTCCTTCTCTAACACTGAAATTCTGCTTGAATACTTTAGCTACCCCTCCTACTTGAAGAATTTTGGCTCCTAAGCTTAACTTCCTCTTCACAGTTTCAGTTATTTTGGGTCCTAGTCTCACTGCAACCGGAAAAAATAAATAAGGCTTGGGAAAAAATTGTGTCCTAATCTGACGTCATTTTATCAAGAATAAATTTGAAAATGGCTATAAAAAAAAATAAAAACTGCATGTTGTTTACTGATGTTATACGACCGCAGGAATCCATGTTTACAAAAATGTATTTGATAGAGACAGAATGTCAAAAAATTCAACAACTCCAAATCATTTAATATTTTTAACATGTGTTCACTATCTTCTCATAAACTGAATCAGAAACATAATTTTGATGGGAACTCATTGACTGAAGAAATGTTTTAGGAGGAAAATGGGATTTAAAAGAAATTATCCTTTATTTGTTGGTAATGCAAGTAAATGTTTACCATGTTCTCGAAGCCTTAGTGCAAGATTATCGACTCTTTCTCTGTGCTTGTTCATCTTATTGTTCCTTGAATCTACTTTATGTGCACATTCGAGGCGCCGCTGAGCTAGGTGTGCTGTTGAAATGATTGGAATCTGAATAGCACATCCTGCAAGTGGATTCTTCATATTTGATGAATTTTTCTCAGGTTTGATCTTCGCCCTTTGATCTCAGGTTTTTTGTCTGCAACAATTTGCTTTTCTAATGTAAGTGGTGAAGGCTTGAGGAAAATTCTTAGATTGTTGGATATTCTGTAAATGAATTTATAGGGAGAAAATCAATTGGTGAATCTTGACTTTTAGTTGGATGAGTCATATATGCATCATCAACAATACTAAAGGCGGATTTATGAAATCTCACTGACACCAAACCTGTTTTAAATTTCAGCAGGTTAGTTGGTCAGCTGTTTAATAATTCAAATACAACATGCATCATGTTTGCTTCCTTTTCTTATGCTGACTGTGTGCATAAGTGGAAGTAAAACCTTTGAGCTGGAATTTTAGCTTTGTGATGCCAGGCCTCTTTTTATATGGTAGGATAAAGTTAGGAAGAAAAAAGTATACAAACCAACATGCTGAATGGTATGAACTATATAGTTATATAATGTATCAATTACAGAAGATTGCAAGTCAAAAGACTCAGAATTGTCCATTGATTTGGAAAATTTGATTATGGTTATGCCCTTACGAAAGGAGTAATGAGAGGATACGTGCACTAATTGGTTTTCAATAGTGGAAATCCTTGTCACAACATGATAGGATAAGGTGCCTATATTCTTCTCTTTAATAGAATTTACTCGGAATCTTGTGCATATTCTCCCTCAGGTGTAATGAATTTTGGCTGTAGGCCCAAATTAGAGGCAGCCTTCTCTAATTGCCTATGAAAAGAGTGGAAGAATCTAAGTCAGGTCTTGATCGCGCTTTTTAGTGGACATATGACTAGATTATCCAAATCTGCTATTTTTTGAATAACTTTTAGGGTCCTTTTGATAACAATATGAAATATAAAAATAGTTGATTTTTGTGAGAAGTTGGAAAATAAGTTGAGACGTGGTGAGATTGTCTTCTTACTTTGTTGCTTTTTTCATGGAAAGTTTTTTTTCCCAGTTGATGGAGAAAAATTTTCCACAAAAAATAATGAAGGATGTACTCATAAAAATGAGTATGAGATGGAGAGCGTCTCATCACATGCCTCAATTTATCTCCCAACTTCTTTCCCAAATCAAGTGTTTTTCTTATCATTTTCCATGTTGTTATCAAACGGAGCCTTGGACTCTTGAATTTTCAGGCTTGAAGGATATTTATTATTTGGAATATTAAGGGTGGTTATGTACCCATGCTCATGAGAATCTAATTTCAATTCTTAGAAAGAAAATCCTTCTGCAGCAACACCTCAAGTAGGTTCAGTAATAATATGAGTCAGCAATTTGAGTGTGCATTGTTTAATTATTTGTAATGTGGGTAGTTACTTCCAAATTTTCACCTCGACTCAAGAAAAATATGTTCCTCTCTAACACAAGAATTTGAAATCTTAGATATCCGTGTTAAGTGAGTGAATCCTCATTGACCTGAGCTGATTGGGTGGATCCATTGAACACTCAACTGCGTTATATATCATAGTAGTTGATGGATGTCCAAGCTTTACGTCTCTTCTTTCTCCATTTATGTGGACAAGCAAAACCTTGTGACATGTGTATGTCCGTTGGTTTGTTAGTAAAAGAAGGGGTCTTGGAAAGAAGATATGGTCAATGAAATCAGACAGTGTTAATTGATAAAGCAATAAAAGTTATTTCACTTGCAACTATGGAAGCACAGCCCCATATATACATCAACGTACGCATTTCAAAGTTCTTTTGGTATTCCTCTTTTAATCAGATGCAGGCGTTCAGTTAGTATCATGAACCTCAGGTGTAAAGAAGTAATTTGTAGACCAGCCATGCATGAAATTCTAAGAAAATGCAAGATAAGATACTTTTAACTCTTTAACTTTCATTTGTCCTTTGTTCATGAGATAAAATTATTAATAACTTCCCTTGTTTTGTGGAATAGAGAGTCACCACGTCTTTTGCCACATCAGCCCTTTTTGTTTCACATGTTGAATCGTTATCTTACTCTTTGAATTTTCAGAGTAGTATATTTGATATGTAGAAAACCGATGAGTTGGGTTTCCAATGACGAGTTGCAAATGTATGCCTGTTACTAATATACGTTTTTAAAATGTCTGATTAGGATTATATGGAATTGAAAATTGCTTCTATGAGCAATTGTTTCTGTTTTGTTACAGGAGCTTCATGGCCCGATCAGGGCATTGAGATGGCTCAAGGATACTTCGATATCGTATCAGTCGTTCCTTGTAGTTTTCCTGACAGTATCTTCCTTAATAATATGCCGAAATGGTCAATTGCTAAATTGAGTTACTCCTGGTTCTCGTTCTTTGGTGGATGCGGGGTTTAGTTAGAGAATATCAAATATTAAAAAAAAGAAAAAAGAATCTTGATTTCATTCAAGCCTCCTTATTAACTTTCAAACTGTAAAGTCTTTAATTCAATTGCCACATATTCTTTTTCCAGTATTGAGGGAATTGAACACCTAGAGTTAAAAGAAATAAAAAATCGATTTAGGAGTTGAAGAATTACAAGATGAATCTGCAAGGAAATTTTTTATTGTGCGGACCGAAAACCTAACATTATTATCCTGAGAAGTGTAAAACCTCAATATAAAATGTTAACACCCTTGCAGAATTTAATTTATAGCCGACTAACTAAGGGATAGAGTTTCATTCTGTAAAGCCTCGAAAATGGATGGTACATTGTTCCTCTATATTCCATATCATATACAGCTTATGAAGTACAGAAAATAACTGCTGTCTCTAATTCTCATCATCCTCCCCAATCTGTTATTATGGTGAGGAGATGCACTAAAATTTCTTTAGGATCCAATTCTGTCTGCCTGTTCATGTTGGGGCTTCCTAGTATTTGGTTGATCACAATTGTATGTATACCATTTACTATAGGAGTTCCCAGAGAATTCTTTGGGGGAGCATTTTACTTTTTCTTCATTGATTTTATTCTTTCGATAAATCCTGAGATTCATATGATTTAGTAATAATGAATACAGATGCATTAGGACTATAATTGGATCATAACACACAATCATTGAATAATATGCCACTATATTATCAAATAGCATCGGTGGTTTCATTTATCAACACATCACTTCCGACTAAATGAAAGGAAGCCTTGCTAGCAAAAACTGTACAGAATTCTTATCTAGAGCTTTATGCATTGAATGTACAAGCAGCAAAACAGAGAACGAAAAACTGTCTCTGATTCGATCACAATCTTGAGTGTCTTGTCATCACTGAGTTTGAGAGATTGCTTGTTGAAGATAATTGAAAGTTTTCCTGTAGTTTAGGAATCCCATAAACCAGAAGTCAAAATTATCCACTGTAACTATATCCAAGTACTTCCGTGATGGTCTTTCAATATTTCCGCTCTCATTTGCTCTCTTTATCTTTCTCAGTGGGATCGAGACCTGCATAGAGTAGATATTGTTCACTTAACATGTAAGATTCTGAACAAGGCTGAGATCAAATAATGTCATAAGTAAATATTGTGTAGCCGAAAAGCCAAAAAAAAAAAAATTAAAAAATGTGTTACCTTGTAATGGATTCTAACGAGCTCCCCTGTTGGGGAAGATATTTTGATCGATCTTTCACTGCGAAAAGCGACCTTGTCAGTGGAGATAAACAGAAGGCCTGCGATTGGACCAGCTGTTGTTGATAAGTAACACTGAAATGCCTTCAACAGTTTCTCCCCTTCTTTAATGCTGAAATTCTGCTTGAATACTTTAGCTACCCCTCCTACTTGAAGAATTTTAGCCCCCAAGCTCAACTTCCCCTTTACAGTTTCAGTTATTTTGGGTACTAACCTCACTGAAATAAACAAGAAGAAATTTAGATATTTAGTTAATTTGTCACCTTCTAATGATATAGCACAATAGCAATCCATTTTAGAGGGGTTTGACTTGAAACTCAACATCTTAGAATTTTCCTTTTTAGTCCAAGACTTATTATGAAATCAAATAATTATACTTTGGTTTTTGTTGATAGAAGAAGATGGTTACCATGATCTCGGATCCTGGCAGCAAGACTGTCTGCTCTTTCCGCACTTTTATTATTCTTATTTATTGCTAAGTCTACTTTATCTGCGCAACAAGACAACACAATTAGCGAGAATCGACTTAAGTTTAGCTATGCATGTCTACAAGAAATAAGAAAAAGACCCTTATACTAATAAAGATTCTTACTTTGTTTCAGTCTGGAAGATCCTTTGGAATGAGGATGATCCATTAAAAGATCCCTCCGAGACCTGTCAGCTAGGTACATTGTCGAACTCATAGGAATTCGAATAAGATGTTCTAGAAGTGAGTTCTTCATATCTAACGAATTGGATTGATTTGATCTTGTTTACTTATTTGTTTGCAACAATTTGCTTCTCTAATGTTAGAGGTGAAGACTGAGAAGGGTTTTAGGATAAATGATATTCTGCAAATGAATTTATAGAGAAAAAATGGTAGTTGGTTGATGTTGACCTTTTAGTTGGATGAGTCATCTATGCCTCATCAAAGATAAGAAAAGATTCAAGAAATCTCAGTGAGACTAACCCTTTTGGAATTGGGTCTCCGAAATTAAATAAGTCGGTTAGTTGTTTATTCATTTAAAGATGACTGGTAAGCGTCAAATTTGCTTCTTTTGCTTATATGCTGACTGTATGTGGAGGTGGAAGTAACCTTTTATTTTAGCTTTGTGATGTCTGGTTGCTTTTGAAACTGTAGATGAAAAGAAAACCTAAAAACCCATTCTGACAGTAAGTATTGCTAAATTAACTAGATAACATACTGCATTGTGTGGCTAGGAGAAGGGCTCATGTGCTTCTCTAGGAGGCGATTTCCTTTGGATCTTTTTGAATATTCTTAGGGAGGTGTAACGATTTTGAGGCAATCTCTTACGTTTCTTCAACATTTTCGCATTTCCATGAAAAAGGTTTTACTGTAGAATGACAAGTAATTGGATTCTTGTAACAATGAATTCATAAGAAGAGGTACTAGGCGTTTAAATTAATTGACTAGGCAATAAAAGCTTCTCACATGCAAAAGCCACTATCCGAGGTGTAAACTAGTAGGTTGTGGCCTTGTTTGCCAAACCATGAATTGAGATAATTAAAGACCATTAATACGTTTCCATTGTTGGTGGAATAGAACATCATTGCCACATCATCCCCATTACTCTCACATGCAGCTGCTCCATTCAGAGTTTTTTTAATCAGGAACCTTGAGTTTTATTTATTTTTTAATAAAATGCTAATTTCAACTAATTCATTAGCCTATTTAGTTATTTATTATGGTGATACCCAGTACATTGATATATTATGCCTCAAAAAATAAACACGACGCTTAATTTGGATGTCCTACAGGGAAAGTGAGACGTGTAATTTCAAACGGAGGGAGTATAGATGGGGTTTAAGAAATTCTTTGGTATTCTTTTCCTTGTTTCCTGTAGGTTTTGTTCATTGTTAATTCTTTTGCTCATCAATATGAGGTGAAGGCATATAATTAATTTTGTAAATTTGTTTCTTCTATGGAAAAAGTTGGGAAATCACACCCTACCCCACATATCTGCTGGGTTTAAACAAGCAAAATAATATGATAACTGGGCCAGCTATTTAACATGGTAGTTATTCCGGTGGATTGAATAAACACTAAACCGCGTCATAACAAAAATACATGTCCAACTTTATATCTCTTCTTAACCTATTGAAGTGGGTAAGTGCAGAGCTTGTGACAAATGTAATGTCGATTTGTTTAATTGTGAGGGAAAGCAAAGGTCCTACAAATATCCATGACCAAATCAACTCATAAAGTATTAATTATGACTTAATTGGTAAGGTAACAAAAACAGCTCACATGCAAAAAGTCACAATTTTATATATACATCAGCCTATGCCTTGTTAACATATTCCATGTATATTGGTATATATGTTTTTATCATTAAGGGTAGTTTACTCTTTGTAGTGGGTTAGGGCTTTTATTATGTATTAGTCATAGTGCATGTGATTATTTGACGATTAACAAATGTGAAAAAAAATTAATGATAATTACATATAAATTAAGAGACAATTATATATGCAAATTAAATGTTCGAACATAAATTAATTTATAAACAATTTTACAAGAATATTATGATTTGAAGATAACAATTAAGGTACATAATAAAAAATAAAAAATAAAATTGTGGTAAATTTTTATTTTTGCTTTCTAATTCACCCGTTAGAGTTTATTTTGTTAGCATGTAAATTTAGTTAGAAAAATATTGTTCTTAAACTATTTTCGACTTCTACCAAAGCAATAATATATTAGGTGATTGTACATTATGGATTTTATGTAACACGGTCCTCTAGCTAAAGATACAAAATTAATTTGACAAATAAGGCTACTCTAGCTAGTTGGTGTGATGTTAGTTTTTTTGAGTTTAATTTATTTATCCGAGATACATTGGCAAATTCAATTAAAAGATAGCTTATAGAATATGAAAAATATTTATATTATTTTTATGTTTGAATACCCTGTAAGAGATTGATACGATGTTAGTGGATTTTATTGTGTATTAAAATATTAAAATTTGTTACCATTTTCTATTTCTAAGACTAATGCTACTCAACTATATGTGTTATATACATGGCAAAAATCCTAATACAAATAGAATATGTGATTGGTATTTAGATGTTAATTTATCATGTTTTAGATTAGAGTTATAATGGGAATAAAATAGAATTAAATAAATTAGGAATATGATCCAAATATAATATAATAAATTGTTGATTAAGAATGACGATAGGTTTACCTTTTCCAAGAAAAAAAAATTATGATAAGTTTACAAGATTAAACTAAAGATTATTTTGCAAGAATCCTAATTATCTATAGTCTACTATATATAAAAGTATGAATAACTTAAGTGTTTTTCCTTTTTTTGTAGAGACAAATATGCCATTTGAATTTAAACATGAGATTTTAAGCTTTACATTAAAAAAAAAAAAAAAACAAAGAAGAAGAAGAAGAAGAAGAAGAAGAAGAAGAAGAGTATAACCCCATATATTTGTATATTAGCATTAGTATCTTGAATAAATTTAAGCTCTATTTTATTTGGCTAAACTAATTAAACAAGTTATAGTCATGAATTAGATGTCTAATTAAACAAGTTAAGAGTTTGTCATGAATTAGATGTGTTGTATAAGATTTCTATAATTTTAAAAATAAGATTTACATTAAATAAAACAGTATAACTCCATATATTTTATATTAATATTAGTATTCCAAATAAATTTAAACTCTAGTTTATTTGGCTAAACCAATTAAACAAATTAGAGTTTGTGTTGAATTATATTTTTTTTTTATAAGACTTCTATGATTTTGCACACATGATTTTAAGATTTATATTAAACAAAACAGTTTAACTTCATATATTTTTATATAAGTATTAGTTTTCTAAATAAAGTTAATCTCTACTTTATTTGGCTAAAATAATTAAACAAGTGCGTTGAATTATATGTTTTGTATAAGATTTCTATATAATTTTATAACAAACTTCCCGAGAAGGAAACTATTTAATTGATATTAGAATTGCAAAACTTTTAGCATGAATTATAATTTCGTTCCAAATTTCATCATAAAGGTATGTATATTAAGCTTTTGATTGCTTTTCACATTATAAATTTATATGACTTTATATATTCGAAAACTTATTTGTTTATTTACAATTATTTTTAAAGTTTAAAATAAAAAAATAATATATTGTAACTATGGCTCGATAAAACATTCATGTTATACATCATGGGGCTTAAGTGAACTTTTTTTTTTACCGTTTTAATATTTCCTCTGTTATATAATCTACTGTTTTTGTTTTTGGGTAAAGATAATCTATTGTTTATATGAGTTTTATTTTATTGTTTAGTACTATGCACAATAATCCCACATACTTTTATTTGAATTAGCTATTTACCAATTCAAAAACTTAGTAAAAATATATTACTCTTTTATGTCTCTAATCAAGAGTATGCTTGCGTCTATGTAATAAAAGAATTCATTGTGACAATTTTTTTTATCATATATCTATAATATTGTTTTATATAATAGACTGATTATATGATTTTCTTATATTTGTTAATTGAATTTTATACTTGATACTATGTTTTGGTTTATTTATTGTTATTTTTATGTCACATTCATAATATTTTATTAATAGATATGACCTTTATAAGCCTTAATAGCTAAATTACATGTAACGTACATGCGCAAAAACTAGTGTAAACAAAATATGTGATTGGTATTCAAATGTTAGTTTATAGTATTTTAGATTATAATCCTAATATGAATAAAGTGGAAATTAAAGTTACTTTAAGTTTAAAGATTATCATATTACTTTTAATTCCAACTAAGACTAAATAGAGTAGGATTTAATGTCTAATTAAATACGGTACTTTTTTATTTAATATTCAGTATGTAATAATTTTTTTTAACCAGCTGATAAGAGTGCAAAACACCTTTAATGTAAATCAACCCACCTCATTCACGCTTTTATAATTAGTGTAGATTATTTATTTGGTCTATAGTTTAGACATTTTATTATTCACGGCAATTTTGTAATGCCTTGTGTATGCTGAGTAGCATCTTTTCTGTTCTCTTTTTTGTTATCATGATATTAAAGCTTAAGTTGTCTACAAGTTCTTGAATTTGAGTCTTGGCATTTGTGTTTATTCTTTTCTTTGCATTTGTTAGCATGGCACGTGCACTTTAGTTTGTCTTTTCATGTATGAGTAGGGATCATAACTCATAAGTGAAAGGGTGTGTTGAAGAAAATAATATACATTATTAACTAACTATTTAATAATTTAAACTTTTAAAAAATATATTTCTTAGCCAAAAATGATCTTATCTGGGCCACCCTTCGCGTTCTTATTTTTTTTTATCATATATATGCATGCCCTTATAAATACTTTATATTCATAATCTATTCATCTTGAGGTGTAAAGTAGTAGCAGCAGTAGACCATCCACGCAATTCTGACAATGGAAGAATTTCTTTTTCAATTCCTTAAATTTCCGTTTGTCTTTTGCGCGACTTTGAGATAAATACTTGTTAATGTTTTTGATTTTCCCTTGTTTGTAGAATAGAGAATCACGAGATCTTTGCCACATAAGCCTCATTTCCCAATCTACCCTTGAATTGTAAATTTTACAAGGTCCCAATCAAAAAATTTTAAATGTTATGAAGATAATAAATTAAGTCCCCCTCGCAGGTCAAACCATAGACATTTATCAATAAGTCTAGAGAAATGCAGAATTTTTAAGATTATGTAATATACTATTATATTTATAAGAACATAAAAAGCTTAAAAGTAGTATCTTTGTCTCAAGTTAGAGATATTTCATATTAAGGGTCAATATATTTTTTTCGCACATAATTAATGTAACGAATTTTATAATATATACTAACCAAGTTTTACTTACAATCATTAATTATGTTGAAATAAATATATTTTTAATAAAGTGTGAAAGTCAAATTGAAATTTTAATCTTGACTAAAGGGAGAATCTAATTAAGATAAACAGAACCGGGTAAAGGTTCAATTGTGATGAATCGTTGTGTCAGAAAATTCTTGATATAAACAAAGAAGAGAAGTATAGGTGCAACTAGCTGTTCTACTCAACTCATTCAAATTTTTGAATGAAGCAACTTTTATGGGTGAATCAAGTTTATGACACTAATTTTAGCTAGATCTTATGAGCTTATACTATAACAGGAACAACTTTCGTGGTATCATTGCCCACAAGAACATATAAATCTCACTTCAATCATTTTTCTATCATTTTCCGATGACCTCTTGCTTCCGAAGATATAATTTACCGATCCGTTGAGAGTTCTGCAGTCTCTTCTTTGATTTTTTTTACAAGGAATTTATAGAATGGCATTCTAGTATCAAATCTTGATAAAATCCAAATGCATTCCATTGACAAGTGCTGATATCTTCTTTCTTTCAAGATAATGCATTTCATTGAGGCAAATTGAGCCGTAAGTTACGAGAATATGTACAGATTTGTATATTTAAATAGTTATTTCACTAGACATAATTACAAGAAATGAAGCATGGATCGAAGGGATGGAATTTTTCACTGAGTTTGAGACACTGCTCGGTGAATATACATAAAGGTCTTCTGATAATTTATGAATCCCGTAAATCAGAATTCGAAATTATCCTTGGTAACTATCTTCATGTCTTCTCCATGGCTTTTTTGACGTTTTTGCCCTCATTGGCTTTCTTTATCAAATTGCATTGATGGTTTCATTTATCAGTTCTTCTAACCAAAAGCAAAGGAAGCCTTGCTAATGAAAATTGTACAAAATTTTTACATATAGTTTGTGCGTGAATATACAAGCGACGAAACGGGGGGGGGGGGGGGGGGGGGGACTCTCTGATTTGATCGCGGTCTTGAGTAAATTGAAATCACCAAGTTTGAGAGATTGCTTGTTGAAGATAATTGAATGTTTTCCTGTAGTTTCGGAATCCCATAAACCAGAAGTCAAAATTATCCACTGTAACTACGTCCAAGTATTTCCGTGATGTTCTTTCAATATTTCTGCTCTCATTTGCTGTCTTTATCTTTCTCAGTGGGATCGAGACCTGCACAGAGTAGATATTGTTCACATAACATGTAAAATTCTGAACAAGCCCGAGATCAAATAATGTCATGAGTAAATATTGTGTACCCGAAAAACAAAACAAAAACAAAAAAAGTGTTACCTTGTAGTGGATTCTAACGAGCTCCCCTGTCGGGGAAGAGATTTTGATAGATCTTTCACTGCGAAAAGCAACCTTGTCAGTGGAGATAAACAGAAGGCCTGCTATTGGACCAGCTGTTGTTGATAAATAACACTGAAATGCCTTCAACAGTTTCTCCCCTTCTCTAATGCTGAAATTCTGCTTGAAAACTTTAGCTACCCCTCCAATTTGAAGAATTTTAGCCCCCAAGCTCAACTTCCCCTTCACAGTGTCAGTTATTTTGGGTACTAACCTCACTGATACAAAGAAGAAATCTAGACCATTAGTTAATTTGTCACCGTCTAATGATAAAGTACAAAAGCAATCCATTTTAGAGGGGTTGACTACTTGACTTGTAACTCAACATCTTAAAATTTTGCTTTTTGTTCCAAAACTTATTATGAAATTGAATAATTATAATTTGGTTTTTGTTGATAGAAGATGGTTACCATGATCTCGGATCCTGATTGCAAGACTGTCTGCTCTTTCCATACTTTTGTTATTCTTATTTGTCACTGAGTCTACTTTATCTGCGCATCAAGCCAACAATTAGCGAGAATCGACTTAAGTTTAGCTATGCATGTCTACAACAAATTAGAAAAAGACCCTTATACTAATAAATTAAGATTCTTACCACTGGAATGATGATGATCCATTAAAAGATCCCTCCGAGACCTGTCAGCTAGGTACATTGTTGAACTCATAGGAATTCGAATTACATGTTCTAGAAGCAAGTTCTTCATATCTAATGAATTGGTTTTTGATATTGTTTACTTATTGTTTGCAACAATTTGGTTCTCTGATGGTAGAGGGGAAGGCTGAGAAGGTTCTTGGGATGAATGATATTCTGCGAATGAATTTATAGAGGAAATGTTAGTTGGTTGATGTTGACCTTTTAGTTGGATGAGTCATCTATGCCTCATCAACGATACTGAAAGATTCAAGAAATCTCACTGAGACCAACCCTTTTTGGAATTGGGTCTCGGCAATTAAAATAAGTTGGTTAGTTGTTTAGTCATTCAAAGATGGCAAGCATCACATTTGCCTCTTTTGCTTATTTGCTGACTGTATATGGAGGCAAATAACCTTTTGAGCTGGAATTTTAGCTTTGTGATGTCTGGTTGGTTTCGAAACTGTAGAAGAAAAGAAAACAAAAAAAAGCATGCTGACAGTATTGCTAAATTAACCAGATAACATGCTGCATTGTTTGACTAGGACAAGGGCAGTGCGTTCGGATCTTTTTCATATATTCTTAGGGAGGTGTATGGTTTTTGGGGCCATCTCTTATGTTTCTTCCACATTTTCACCTTAGTTCCACGAAAAATATTTTACTGTTGAATCACAAAATAATTGTATTCTTGTAACAATGAATTCCCAAGAAGTGGTCCTATGTGTAATGTTGATTGGTTTGATTTAATTGTGAGTAAAGGAGAGGCCCTAAAAAGAAAGGGATGACCAACTAATCGAGCTGGTGTTTAAATTAATTGACTAGGCTGCAAAGCCACCATCTGAGGTGTAAACTAGTAGGTTGTGGCCTTATTTGCCAAACCACGAGTTGAGATAATTAAAGATCATTAATACCTTCCCATTGTTGGTGGAATAGAACATCATTGCCACATCATCCCCATTATTCTCACATGCAACTGCTCCATTAATCAGAGTTTTTTTCTATCAGGAACTTGGAGTTTTATATTTTTTTAATAAAATGCTAATTTCAACTAACTCAATTGTGAAAAACACTCCGTAAAACTTATTTAGTTATTTATCATGGTGATATCTAGTACGTTGATATATTATGCCACAAAAAATAGATTCTCTTAATTTGGATGTCCTACAGAGAAAGTGGGACGTGTAATTTCAGACAGAGGGAGTACATGATGGAGTTTAAGAAAATCTTTGGGTTTCTTTTCCATGTTTCCTGTAGGTTTTGTTCATTGTTAATTCTTTTGCTCATCTACATGAGGTGAAGGCATACGATAACACAAAAGGATCCTGCATAAAGTTCCTAGCCTCCTTTTCGATCTTTTGAATTCCCATGATAGTGTAAGAATGGTGAATTAGTGAATATTAATTTTGTAATGTCCATTTTCGAGTCTTTGTTTCTTGTATGGAAAAAGTGGGGAAATAAAACCCGACCCCACTTATCTGCTGGGTCAAAACAAGCAAAATAATCTGATTATTTGGCCAACTCTTTAACATGGTAGTTATTCTGGTGGATTGAATAAACACTAAACCGCATCAAAACAACAACAATATATGTCCAACTTTATATCTCTTCTTTTCCTAAAAAGCGGGCAAGTTCATTGCTTGTGACATATGTAATGTCGACTGGTTTAATTGTGAGGGAAAGCAGAGGTCCTACAAAAATGGCTGACCAAATCAACTCAAAGTATTTGAACTTGACTGGTAAGGCAACAAAAACAGCTCACATGCAGAAAACCAGTCTTATATATTTATATATACATCAGCCCATGTATGCAAAGTGATCTTATCTGGATTTTGGTGTTCTTCTTTTTTGTCATATGGATGCCTTTATTATACTTTATATTCATAATCTATTCATCTTGAGGTGTAAAGTAGTAGTAGTCTCTAATAGTGTTCGTTAAGCATGATATTCGTTGTAATTCTATCTCCTAACAACTTAAACTTTTGAGTGAGATGATTCTTAACATGGTATCAAATGTTGGTTTTCCATCGCCTATTTGTTAATCATAAATTTGTCCATTCTCATACGTATGTTTTACATAATTCTGTTTGAGTATGGGGTTGCACAGTTCCTTCTCCAAACAGCTTATTGGGAGAGGCGGTTCCTAAACATTATGGGAGATTTGAGGTTCAAACTTTGGCATCTCCATCCCCCGGCCATCTGTCAATCTTGTTTCTGCTCTCCACGTACGGGTATGGAATCCCATGTAAGGGACGGTGTTAAACATGTTTCTCCTCTCTGCGTACGAATATGGAGTCCCACGAAAGGGAGGGTGTTAAACATGATATTCATTGTAGTTCTATGTTTCTTCTTTAACTTTTTCGACTCTCCATTTGCAAGTATGAGGTCGTACGTGAAGAAGGGTGTTAGGCATTGATGGTGTCAAAATCTAGAACAGATAATTGACGACCGACCAATCAATGAATAATGGTGAATTAGAGGTTTAATAATGGATTGTAACTGTGAACAGTGATTGCGAGTAGTATCACTGTATATATGAACAGTGGTTATGAACAGTACCACTGTATATGTGAACAATAATTGTGAACAGTGACTGTGAACAGTATCATCGTATACGTGAACAGTGACTGTGAACAGTATCGGCAGAAACTGATTAAAAATGAAGATGAACACAAGACGTTTTTTGTTAAGGCAGGTTCCCCCGGTAGCGCTTATGCTAATCCGGCAGCACGTCCTCCTTTCGTGTGTGCTTGCTTTGTATTAGCTCAAAGGCAATCAATTTGGATGATAATACAAGCTACCAATCTCTCTCTCTTTCTTTCTATAATTTCCTTAATTCTATTTATAAGTATAGAATTAGGATTACAAATATTTCAATATAATAAATAATAAACTGTGTAGGAGAGAGAGCGCATAAGGATTGGTATTTTTGTGGTATGAAAAGAGAGATTATAAGACCCTCGAAAATTGGCTTGTATTTATATTGGCAATGGCTTAATTTATATCTCTTGAAAGAAGATATGTTTTTTTGGTGTGGTTTGAATGAATGAATGAGGGGGTATTTATAGGTAAAAAATGAAGGGCAAAAAGGTAAATTTGTGTAATGTATATGATGTGTATGCTTAGGTCACATGTATTCTAGAATGTAGATGATGTGTATGCTTAGGTCACATGTATTCTAGAATGTACATGATGTGTATGCTTAAGTCACATAGGTAAAAATGGTATTTTACTGGAGGTAAAAAATGGTATTGTACTGGAGGTAAAAATAGGATTTTATTGGAGGTAAAAGTGTTGAATTACCTTGTATGCCAATGATAAAATTAGTATTTAACCCCATCAGGCATGATAATATTTACGGTTTCCTCTCCTAACAACTTATGGTTCCTAACAGACCATCTTAAATTTCTTTTTCAATTCCTTAAATTTCTGTTAGTCTTTTGCGGGTCAGGAGATAAGATTATTAATGCCACGTAAGCCTCATTTCCAGTATACTCTTTGAATTGTAAAATTTTACAGGGACCCAATAAATTTTTTTATTTTTAAAATGTATGAAAATAAATTAAGTCTTGCTCTTGGGTCAAACCACAGACATTTATAAAGAACTCATAGTCTACGTTGAAAATGCCGATTTTTGAATATTACGCAATATACTATTATATTTATAAGAAATAGAAAGCTTGAAAGTAGTACCTTTGTCCTAAATTAGGAGTTAAATATTTCTTTTTGGAATGTGCCATAGAGTTCATTTTCATTTTTGGGACATAATCTATGTATAAAATCTTGCGACACGGAAAAAGGTTATCTACTCAACTGTTGATTATGCTGAATTTAGTATATCCTTAATGAAGTGTGAAATTAGTCCAACTGAACTCGTACATGACCAGAGGAAGAATCTAATTAAGATCAACAGAACAAGAAAAAATTTTAATTGAGATGAATCTTTTTTCTTGTGGTATCATTACCCACAAGAACAAATAGTTCTCCCCTCATTCAACTTTCTATCATTTTCCTTCGACTGAGTTGCATAGGTAATAAAGCAATTTTAGCGTTCCGAAGATATAATTTATTGATCCATTGATGGGTCTATAGTCTCTTCTTTGAATTTCCGTAAGTAATTTATAGGACGACATACTAGCATCAAATCTTGACAAAATCCAAATTCATTTCATTAACAGATACTCGTATCTTCTTTTTTCAACGTAATGCATTTCATAGAGGCAAATGAAGCACTAAGTTACAAGAATTTGTACAGAAATGTGATATATTACATAACTATTTTCACTTGACATAATTACAAGAAATGAAGCAGGGAGGATATGAAAATTTCACTGAGCTTGAGACACTGCTTGGTGATATACTTAAAGGTCTTGTGATAATTTAAGAATTCCACAAACCAGAATTTGAAATTATGCGTAGTAACTGTCTTCATGTACCTCCTCGATGGCATTTTCACATTTTTGCTCTCATTGACTTTCTTTATCAAATAGCATTGGTGATTTCATTTATCAACAGAGTTTTTCCTACTAAAAGCAAAGGAAGCCTTTATAATGAAAATTGTACGGGAGTTCTTATCTAGAGCTTTGTGCACTGAATATACAAGTGGAGGGCAAAAAATTGCCTCTGCTTCAATCGCGGTCTTGAGTGAATTGTTTTCACTGACTTTGAGAGATTGCTTGTTGAAGATAACTGAAAGTTTTCTTGTAGTTAAGGAATCCCATAAACCAAAAGTCAAAATTGTCAACTGTAACTACATCCAAGTACTTCCGAGATGGTCTTTCAATATTCCTGCTCTGGTTTGCTGTCTTTATTTTTCTCAGTGGGATCGAGACCTGCATATAGTAAATATTTGTCAATTAAAATGGAAGATTCTGAACAAAGATGAGATCAAATAACAACATGACAGTTAGTAGTAAATATTACACCCTAAAAGCCCAAAAAAAAAATTTGTGTTACCTTGTAATAGACTCTAATGAGCTCCCCTGTTGGGGAAGAGATTTTGATCGATCTCTCACTGAGAAAAGCAACCTTGTCAGTGGAGATAAAGAGAAGGCCTGCTATCGGACCGGCTGTTGTTGATAAATAACACTGAAATGCCTTCAACAGTTTCTCCCCTTCTCTAACGCTGAAATTCTGCTTGTATACTTTAGTTACACCTCCTACTTGAAGAATTTTAGCCCCCAACCTCAACTTCCCCTTTACAGTTTCTGTTATTTTGGGTACTAATCTCACTGTGATACAAAAGAAGAAGAAGAAGAAGAAGCATCTTAGATCTTTAGTTAATTCATCACTTTCTAATGATATAAGACAGTAGTAAGCCTTGTTTAAAGTTCGATTTGGTTGCTGTCAAGACAGAGGGATGACATGAAACTCAACATCTTCAAACTTTCTTATTATGATATCAAATGATTATGCTTTGTTTTTGTTGATGCAAGAAAATGGTTACCTTGATCTCGGATCCTGACTGCTAGACTGTCTGCACGTTTGTGATTCTTATTTATCACTGAATCTACTTTATCTGCAGTTTCAAGGCAAAACAATTAGTGAGATTTTCTACTTAAATTTGACACATGTCTACGACAAATATGAAGACGACCCTTCTGCTAATTAAGATTCTTACTCTGTTTCAGTCTGGAAGATCCATTGGAACAAGGAAGATCCATTAAAAGATCCTTCCGAGACCAGTCGGCTAGGTATGCTGTCGAACTTTTGGGAATTCGAATAACATGTTCTAGAAGTGAGTTCTTCATATCTGATGAATCGATTTGATTTGATATTGTTTGTTTAGTTGTTTGCAAACAATTTGCTTCTCTACTGTCAGAGGTGAAGTTTGAGAAGATTCTTAGGATGAAGGATATTCTGCAAATGAATTTATAGAGATAGTGTTAGTTGGTGGATGTTGACCTTTCTGTTGGATGAGTCATTTGTGCCTCATCCATGATACGAAGAGGCCCACAAGAAATCCTACTGAGACCAAACCTTTTCGGAATTGGATCTCAGCAATTAAAATAAGTCGGTTAGTTGTTTAATCATTCAAAGATGGCAAGCATCACAATATTTGCTTCTTTTGCTTATATGCTGACTGTGTGTTGAGCTGGAAGAACCCTACCGAGCTGAAATTTTGGCTTTGTCATGTCGGGTTGCTTTTGAAACTGTAGAAAAAAAAAAGAAAAAAAAAGCATGCTGACAGTATTGCAAAATTAACCACATAACATGCTGAATGTTACGACTAGGACAAGGGCCCATGCATGTGCTTCTCTAGAATGCAATTTCCTTCGGATCTTTTTTGTATATTATTCTGGAGGTGTAATGGTTTTGGCTTTGGGGCCATCTCTTATGTGAAATAGGTCATGGGAAGCTTGTTTATTCTTCCACATTTTCACCTTAGTTCCATGAAAATGTTACTGTCGAAACGCAAAGAATTGAATGCTTATAACAATGAATTCATAAGAAGAGGTCCTATGTGTAATGTTGATTAGTTAAATTAAGTCTGAGTGAAGGAGAGGTCCTAGAAGGAAAGGGTCTATCTAAGTGTTGTGTGATTTAGTTAAATTAAGTCAATTAAGAAGTACGATCATACAACAACTACTTAGAGACAATTAATAATGAGAGTGTCTAAATTAGTTGACTAGGCAATAAAAGCTCCTCCCATGTGAAGCCACAATTTGACGGGTAAAAAAGTAGGTGTCAGCCTTGTGGCCAAACAATATTATTGACATGAAACAATTAAAGATCCACTAATACCTTCCCATTGTTTGTGGAATAGAGAATCTCCACATCATTGCCCCGTATCCACTAATCAGGCTCTAGTCAAGTACTCCCCCGCCTTAATTTAAGAGTAGTTTTATACTTTAATAATAATTTTAACTTGAATGATAGTGAATAACAAATTAAAATTATTTATCATAGTGAGATATAGTAGCTTTGATATGATTATATATGTCTTGAAAAATAAATGTGACTCTTAATTTGAAATGCCCTACAAGCGAAAGGTGGGACTCATAATTTGAGAGAGAAGGAGTATACATACATGTTTAGATGGGACTTTCTCTGGGTTTCTTTTCCTTGTGTCCCATGGCTTTGTTCATTGTTATCGATCCTTACGCTCGTCGACACAAGGGAAGGCTTATGATAACACAAGAAGATCCTGCATAAAGTTCCTAGTCTCCCTTCTTGAATTAATAATGAAGAAATAGTGAATTAATAATAATTAATTTTGTAATGTCCTATTCTCCAATCCATTTTTGTTTTCTTCTATGGAAAAACTAGGGAAATCACACCCGACCCCACTCTGCTGGTGGGTTTAAACAAGCAAAATAGTATGATAATTGGGCGAGCTCTTTAATAAGCCGCATCATAACAACAACAATACATGCCCAAATTAAACTTTATGTCGCTTATTTTCCTATAAACGTGAGCAAGTGCATACCTTTGTGACATGTAATGTCGATAGGTTTTAATTGTGAGGGAAGGCAAAGGTTCTACAAAAATGGATGAATAAATCAACTCAAAGTATTTTAACTTAATTGGTAAGGCAACAAAACAGCTCACATGCAAAAAGCTGCAATCTTGTATATTTATATATACATCAGCCTATGAACGCAAATTGATCTTATCTGGATCACCCCTCATTTGGTATTCTTCCTTTTTATCATATGCATACCTTTAATTTACATTATATTCATAATCTATTATTCATCTTTAGGGGTAAAGTAGTATATAGTAGTGGTGGTGGTGGTGGTGGTGTAGGATGGCCATGCAATTCTGACGATGGAAGAATTTCTTTTTCAACTCCTTAAATTTCCGTTTATCTTTTATGCATCATGAGATAAGATTGTTATTGTTTTTCCCCTTGTTTGTGGAATAGAGAATCACCAGATCTTTGCCACATGAGGGCTCGTTTCTCTGATGTGCTGACTATTTTCTATTCTTGAATTGTTAACTTTTCTGGGACCCAATTGAAAGAAAATGTTAAATGAATGAAAATGAATTAAGTCTTGCTCTTGGGTCAAGCCACGGACATTTATAATTTATAGAGTAGTATAGGAAGAAAAATGCTGAAGTTTAATTGAAGACTCTGCAATATACTATTATATTCAGTATTGTAGGACATTGAAAACTTTAAAGTACTCCCTCTGTCTCATATTAAGAATCTAGTATCCGTTTTTAGACATATTCAATGTACCAAATGTCACAATATCAAACATTTGTGTTCTTAATCATTGATTAGGTACGTTGAATTTAGTATATGCTTAACAAAGTGTGAAAGTCAAATTGGGAGTACCTAATTAAGATACACACAAAAGGGAAAAAGTTTTCTCAGACAAATTGCTAATTTGGAAAGTTATATTGATATAAACAAAAAGATTAGTATAGGTGCAACCGTTCAACTCAACCGTTCATATTCTTAAATGGAACAACTTTTATGGGGGGAATTCAGTTTATACCACTGATCTTAGCAAGATCTTATGAACTTTTTTAACACAATAGAAACAACTTTTATGGAATCATTGCCCACAAGAGCATTCAGTTCCCACTTCATTGAACTTCCTTTCATTTTTTATTTCACTGCGTGGCATAGTTTATAATGCACTTTTATCGGTTCAAGATATAATTGATTGAGCCATTGATAATTCTATAGTCACTTCTTTGATTTCTGAAACGAAATTATAGCATGACGCATGTACTAGCATCAAATCTTGATAAATTAAATCCACATTCATTCCATACAAGTACTCATATCATCTTCCTTTCAAAATAATGCATTTCATTAGACCGAGGCAAATGAAGCCTTATGTTACCAAAATTTGTACAAATTTGTGATTTATGTAGTTATTTTTGCTGGACATAATTACAAGGAGATGAAGCAGGGCAGGTGGGATTTTTCAATAAGCTTGAGACACTGCATCGTGAATATACTTAAAAGTCTTCTGATAATTTAAGAATCCCATAAACCAGAATTCGAAATTATCCCTGGTAACCAGATGCATGTACTTCCTCGATGGCTTTTTCGCATGTTTGCTCTCATTGGCATTCTTTATCTTTCTTAGAGGGATCGATCAAAACCTGCAAAGATTAGTGTTATTTAGACGTTGTTTAAGATGTTGAATGAATGGAGACAAAATCAATTGAAAATAATTACAATATAACTTTGTAGTGGTATCTAAGAAACTCTCCAGTTGGAGTAGAGTTTGATTGATCTCTCACTACAGAAAGCAAGCTTATCTGTGGAGATAAAAAGGAGTCCTGCTATAGCATTGAGAAGCCTTCAACAGTTTTCTCCTTCTCTAACACTAAATTTCTGCTTGAACACTTTCTCCACACCACCCACTTGAAGGATTCTTGCCCCCAAGCTCAATTTTCCCTTCATTGTTTCAGTTAATTTGGGGCCCATTCTCACTGCAGATTTACAACAAAAAAGGTAAATAAGGTAAGCATTCTGTGCATCTGTGTTGCTTATAGCACTTCTGCATGCTTCAAAAAATCTGTTTGGTGGTTGAGAAAATAGAGTTTCTGGGTGCTTACAAAAGTTTCTTGGTCTTGTTACATGGAAGGAGATTTTTACCGTGTTCTCAGATGCCTTTTGCGAAATTGTCAACCATTTCCGCAAGCTTCTTCATCCTACCAAAGACTGAATCAACTTTAACTGCATTTCCAAATATAAGCATTAGTTAAATGTCGTCACTTTATCAATAATTCACAATCATGATAAAAAGGATTAATATATTCTTGAAAGAGTGAGAGGAATATAACAAATATTACCTCGTCTGAATTTGAGATGACACATTTGCAGAAGAGGTAATTTGGTATTGGCTACTAGGGGCAGGTAAAAGTGTCTTGGTTGGATTTGGTGTTGAGCTTATTCGAATTCCCATAACAGGTTCAGGATTCTGATTCTGATTCTTCTTCATGTTGGATAAATTTCTCTGTTCTGATTCTATCGGAGTACACCAACTGCTCTAAATGTTTACTAGCATTAGCTAGACAGGAGAGATGATATGTTTGATGAATCAAATCACGTTCCTTCGTGCCGGATATATTTATAGGGGATATATATAAAGCTGTTGAACCTTTAATTTTAGTTGTATTAGTCATCTTTCTGTCATCAACCTTAATTAAAGCGATGGTGTGAGCTCCAAAGTTTTCCAAAAGGAAATGATGGTGTCTCTACTACATTTTTCTTTATGCGAAGTTTCATAATAATGCAGACTGATGGTTGACGAATCTACTACAAATTATTCAAAACCGAATTTGTTAATCACGGAAAATTTCCTAGGGTTCAATGCATGAATGAGGGACAACTGAATAAATGTGTGCTAGGTTAGTTTTGCATGCACAAGAACGAAACTTGTATGAAACTCCCCAGCTACTATAACACGATTTCTTTTATTTTGTGAATTAGTCCTTTAAATACACACTAACACTATTGTTCAAGAAGTATTCCAGAAAAATCCAGACAAGGACCAACTCAAACCCGAGCACCAAGCCACCAATTATTGCTTTTGTCATAGTTTATAATATTATTTGAAAATAATGGTTATAATTAAGAGATTCGAGGAAGCTTATACAAATTTTAATTTTATATCATTGAATTTTAAGTATGGTTATAATTAAGATGTTGGAGGAAGCTAATAGAAATTTTAATTTTATATCTTTATATTTAAAGAAGATTTAGCATTGCTAATATAGTTTTAACTTAAAATTATATATAAACAAAGTACTTAAATAAACGAATGGCTCACTAAATGTTTAACATAACTCTTAAAATAGAGCTCCAATGGCCCTATTATTTCTTTGCTACCTGACACAAAAATATATCGGGTGTTAAATATAATTGTGCACTTACTGTGGCCATTGGTTTAGTGAGCCACGTCATCAACTAGCTCTTCCAGCCCTCTCCCCTTCATTCATGGGGTATCACTAGTTTCTCTTACAACAGCTTACTGCCACCTATATATCAACTATGTCATAGCTTAAACAATTCCAATAAAAATCGGGTAATATTATATGCACCCCTGTTTTATAGCCAAGACACCACAAATGACATTCAAAATTTACACACTCAGTCGGTAGCTCATTGCCGAAATTGAACATTTTATTCGGTAACGTTTCACCAACTTGACCTGAACAGCAACTTGCCACCGAAATTGAACATTTGATTCGGTAAACTGTCACCGAATATGAACCTTAAAGTCGGCAACTTGCCACCGAATCAAATATCTTATAATTATGTAGCCACAACACCTTAATTATGTGGTGTTTTAGCTACAAAATAGGGGTGCATATAACATCACCCTTAAAAATCTCTTTTATTTTAACAACAGCGGTCAGATAATAAATACAAAATATAGAGGAATATGGCTGGTACTGAATCAAGAGTGAAGGATGACATGTCATTGTCTTCTTTTTTCTGAAAATGGGATGACATGTCATCTTGAGCGGCGGGAAATATAGTTTGGCTGGTAAAGGAAAATGAAAGATGCGTGGTGGCGAACCACATGGAGGCAAAGGGTGTAATATATTGTCTTCCCGAAATTTTTTATAATTGTAATTTTACTCGTTTAATTATTATTTTTTTTTAAAAAAAATTAATATATATATATTAATTAAGTTTGTCCCACTTTAATTTTTAAAATATACTAATAGTACTAATTTTGTTCTCTAATCTTGATCAAAAATAATCGTAGTATAAATTTTTTTCATTTAATTTAATTATAAAAAAGAATATTAGTATTAAGCTTGTTCCCTTAAAAAAAATCCTGGCTTGTTTGGAAGGAAAATGAAAACCGAAGGGAAAATAGGAGGAAATGTAGTTTCCAATCAAGCCAACCATTTTCTTAATTTCCTCCCAACCAGAACCAGAATTCTGGTAAATTCTTTAATTTACTTCTTTTTCATATAACAGTAGTGGCTTACAAAAATATAAGTAGGATATATTGGTGGGAATATGGTTCTGACATTAGATTATTCAAAGATTCTTTGACTGAAGTTTAACTTAGTCCATTAGGGAATAGACAAATCACATGCAAGTCAAACAGCCTGATGGCTAAAGTTTCAATCTCTATATATACTTTGTCTTCTTTTGGATGATTTAGGCACTTTCATTTAACATTCATCATCTTCTTGAGGTGTAAAGAGTATGTGGTGCCATGGTGGACCCTGCACCAATAAAGATTCAACAATATATGCAACTTAAAAGCTTTTCATAACGTACTCTTTATTTTATGTTTGTCCATTAATTGCAGGGAGACATGTGATATGAGATTACCCTTTACTTTCCTTGTTTGTGGGTGTTAGATGATATAATAATGTTTATGAAGAATATAAGAATAGAGAGAGGAAGAAAGAAATGATCTTTTGTTGTGTTGTGTTACAAGCCATAAATGTCCCTATATATAGGGATGAATTCAGTACATTTGTCAAGCCTAAATCTATACAAATTTTGAATATGTTGAATATAGAAGATATGTTTTGAATATGGAAAAATCTTCTTTTGACAATGGAGATGAGTTATTAACCATGGAGATATGTTGAGATATGAGTTATTGACAATGTAAATATGTTGACAATGGATTTGTGGTATATGTTAACATCCCCCCTCAAACTCAACGTGGTAAATGAGAGACCATCTTGAGTTTGGAAAGCATGTCTTGAAAGATGAGGAATGCAGGTAAATATTATTCAACCTACTTTAAGTAAAACATTTACTTGGTGATTTTATTCAACCTACTTCAAGTAAAAGAGATGGCAAGGATCCAAATCTGTCATACTAACAAACTTGAGGGTTGTTAAAAAAGAAAAAGAAACTTGAAGAATTTTTTTTTATTATTATTATTATTTATACTAAGTGAGGGATGATATGTCAACTAGATTACCAAAAGGGACGGGTTATTGACACTCCAGTTATATATTCAAGCACTCCAAAACTACTTTTAGTGACGGCTGTGACGCTTTGGGAAAGGGCATTTGTGACATTTGGACTATTAGCAACACTTGAAGAGTGTGCAAAAGTAAAAATCGTCTGTATCATGGCAGTAGTATATTCAAATCTCTTCTTTCTTGATAAAGGCGGCAAACCCTATATAACCGTATTAATTGGTTTAGTTGTGAGTGAAAGTAGGAAGTCGTAAAAGAGGATCATGATCAATGAACTGAAGAAGTATTTTTAACTTAATTGTCAAGCTAGGCAATAAAAACAGCTCACATGCAACCCACAACCTTATATTATAAATAAGCCAATATATATTCAAAAGTTATCTACAGGGAAAAGGATTACTATCCACCACATGCATGCTTTTTAAACTTTAGATTACTTTTGTATTTTCAGATCGATCATCTTCGGGATGTAATGCAATACTGACAGTGGCAGATTATTTCTTTTTCAAATCTTTAATTTCCTTTTGTCCTTCGAGTGTCATTGAGATAATATATACTAATAATATCTTCTATCATTAGCTACCGCATCATTGCCATATCAGCCCCATTTCTCTCGCATTTTGAACCCATTATGCTACTCCTGAATTTACTCGGATTATATTCTATTACGCCAAAATTTTTATTTTATGGGGATCCAATTGAAAGAGAGTCTATAGGAAAATAAGACCACTAGTATTAGGTCAAGTAATTAACTAACAGAGAAACATTGGAATTTGAATTGCACGCAAAAGTTTGCACTCTGCATGTGCTGGTATGGTTCATAAAGATCTCAAGAGTTTCTCTAACATAAAGGATACAACTGCAGGGGTGGAGCCATGTAGGGACCAAGGGGCCATGGCCCCACCTGGACTTTTCATGAATTTTGAGAGAGTATATGGAGTTTTGTGTGACAGTGTAAAATTGAGGGGTTGTTTGTGCAATTAGATAGTTTAGTGGGTGGGGGTTGTCTGTGCAACGGACAGTATTATTATAGCTAGAGGTGTTGTCAGAAATCCGAAAACCAAACGAACGAACCGAATCGATCCGTTGCGATTCGAAATTTCCCGAACCGAAAAAAAAAATCGAAACCAAAATCAAAAACCGAAACCGAAACCGATTGATTTGGGTTGGTATGCGTTGGGGATTCGAGGTCCCCGAATTAGACCGAAAAAACCAAATCTTTTAAAAAAGAAAAATTTGCTAACTTAATGTAATTACTTAAGTTGTCTTACAATACGTTGAAAAAAAAATGAAACTTTCTTACAACATTTACATTATATAAATAACCCAACCCTATGGATTATTTCCATTTACAAATAATTACTTAAGCTAATTATTAAAATAAATACATTATATAATTTTTTTGTAGCGCCTTTTGAGTGAATTTATATTTTTAGTGCAATTTTGAACTAAAGTTTAACAATACAAAAAAAACCAAATGAGACCGAACCGAACTGAAACCGAATAATTTGGGGAGGGTTTGGGTTTCATAGGTACGAAAACTGAAACCGAACCGAACCGAAACCGAACTATAAAGTTTGGGGAGGGTTTGGGGTACCCTAGTTTTTACCCCGACCGAAACCGAAAATACCCCTAATTATAGCGGCGATGGTTTGTAATGTAATATAGGGCTGGTCTATAAATTAAGGGAGTTTGGTGGCTAAGGGTGTTTTGTGTAATAAAATGTATAAGTTTGGGAGTTGGGTTTTGCAATTTGTTGCAAGGATGGTGTATAAGTATAAAGTAAGCAAAAAGTATCGCATGCAGTCTAATTTATTTCAGCTGCCCCTTTTATTTGTTTGAAATGCAGTCGTAGTGGTGCTTCATTCTTCTTCTTTTTTGTGCTCTTAGCCTCTTAGGTTAGATTTTTTTTATAATCTTATACTATTTTTTTTTAAAAAAAAATTGAATATTAAGATTTAGGTGTTTTAATGTTGATTTGCTTCTTAGATTGTTAATATATTTGTTTGTTGGTTATTATTTATTAATATTGATTTGCTTCTTAGATTGTTAAATATTGATATTAAATTTGATTATTGAGGTTGATTTGCTTATTAAATTGTTATTTGTTTATTA
The DNA here is from genome assembly GCA_021464415.1 of Lonicera japonica. Taxonomy (NCBI): domain Eukaryota; kingdom Viridiplantae; phylum Streptophyta; class Magnoliopsida; order Dipsacales; family Caprifoliaceae; genus Lonicera; species Lonicera japonica. Next base: position 51,278,897 of record CM038468.1, on the reverse strand, counting down.
ATATATTTGTTTGTTGGTTATTATTTATCAATGTTGATTTGTTTATTTATTTGTTTATTAATATATTTGTTTGTTGGTTATAGTAGATTGAATATTGAGTTGATAAAAATATTTCAAAATTTATAATTAATTTTAGTATATCATTTTTAACTTTTGCGAAACACCGAAACATAATGGAGAAGTATTTTAGGCAAAATTTGGCTTGGAAACATAATTATTAAGTTTGATTCAATATTGGCTTAAAAAAAATTAGCCCCACCTAAAAATTATTCATGGCTCCGCCGCCAGATAGAGGGGACCTTTCTATAGAGAATAAAAATGAAAATGAGTTTCCGTGGTCAATGGAACACCTAGAAATTTAGTTGAAAATTCATTAATTAAAGAATGTCCCTGAGCTCATTATGGATTATATTCATCATTAATCTTTCAAGAACTGATTTATCTTCGGCAGCAATGTCTTGCAGAGGGGATGTCTTGTGTAGTTAGAATTATTATTTTTTTGGTCACTAATTTTTGTCTTATCTTGAAAGATAAATGTTAGGCTTATTTGTCCGTCGAGTAAATTTATTTATACTCGTGTCGTTTTTTTTTGAAATAAGTTATTATTTATTGGTATATTGATTGATAAATTAATTATGTTGTTTTTTGAGCTTGCATTTGTTCATGGATTGATTTGATATTACAAGTTGAGTGCTTAAGTTGTTAAACACAGAAAGATTCAATTTGAAATTCGATCTAAAAGTATTGTTCACGATTAGTAAATAAATATGGACAATTTATTTTGATAAGATCGTCTCAATTTTATTAAAGTCTATCTTTGACCTTGGTAATAAAATTGATAGTACATTTGGAATGTATTGGACAGGACCAAGTGAAATTAATTTGTGATATTGATCACACAAATTTAATTTCACCTGACTATCGTACATGGGACCTTAATCTTGAGCGGATAATGGACTTTGATTACTAGCTTGAAGTTCTTTGAGGTATCAATGGGAGAGATCAAATTGCTGATCAATATCTCGATATTTTGGGAATTAAAGTGAACTAACGAGGAACATATATTCGTAATATAGAATCCGTCACCTATTAGGCATGATCATGACCTCACTGGTTTTTCTACTGGACATTTTAATCTGAGCTCAGTAATTCGACAATGATTGTTGAATTCAATAATGTGATGTGATCACATTGAACTGTCAGATAGAAGATGAGAGTTGAGGATTAATGAATATTCGGAAAAAGGGCTTTTTGGTCAATTATACTTGTTCCAAATATTCGAGTTGATTGACGGGGGTAGCATGTAGGAACGAGAGGTCAAAGGATATAATTATTGATTATTGCTTCAGTAATTTCAATTAGACTAAGAGTGCAATCTTGTTCTTTTAGTGGAATAGAACGTGATTAATAAATTATTTCGACTGATCAAGAGTTGACCGAGTCAAAATTAATTTATTGGAGCTTAGTTTAATTGGGTCCGATCAGGTCCCCTCAGTGGCTTCACTAATATAGAGCTATACGGGCTTATTACCTTACTTAGGCTATGCAGAAATGGGCCTGGGTTATGGTACTAGGGTTGGTAAGGTTTTGGAGTATGTATGGGTTATAAATAGTCTCATAAGACTATTTTTTTAACCCTAACAAGCATATAGGCGGGACACACACAAAAGTGTGTACTGTGTGTTTTCTCCTTACAAAAAAACCCTATCCCTAGTGTAACCTAGATCTATAGAGGTGACCACACACCGGCATAGTTGCTCTTGAAGAACACTGGGGAAGACTTGAGGGATTGAAGCTTCGAACAACTCAAGGACAGAAAATATAGGAATTATTGTGAAGCACGCTACAAGGGTAATTCCTCAAACACCAACGTGTTTTTACAATCATATTTAATCCGGTTGAATGCACGAAATAGATCTAACCCTTTAAAGAGATGTTTGTTTATCACATAAAATTAATTTTCTTGTGATGTCTACATCTCGGGTTCCAACAATAAATGCCGAGTTTATTGGAGTATATATATTGACAATTCTTCAACTTTATGGATTTTTTCCCTTTACGCTCTTGGACAGGAAAATGGCTTGCAGAAGATCACGTATTAACTATTTTCGTAGTAGTCATTTTTTTAATCTTAGCTATATATCCCATTTAAATTGAGGTCCCGCTTAGTTCGTGGTAAAATACTTTTTAACTAGCCAGGTGAAAGCAAAATGGTGAAAAGTATTTTCACAGATTTCGAGTACACAATTTGCTCGATAAATTTATGAATGCACACATGCTCCCATCACATGTTGATAACATCAATCTCATCGATAAGAGCGGATATCTCTGTTTTTTTAAATATAATTTCTTTCATTGAGCAAATGAAACCTAAGTTACAAAATTTGTACAGATTTATGATCGTAAGCTTTGTTCACTTAACATAGATACTTCGTAATATTTCTATTTGGACCACTTCTCACAGAGCTTGAGACACTGCCTGCTGAAGATATTTGAAGGTCTTCTGATAATTTAAGAATCCCATAAACCAGAATTCAAAATTATCCTTGGTAACAATTTGCATGTACTTCGTCGATGGTTTCTTCACACTTTCGCTTTCAGTGGCATTCTTTATCTTTCTTATGGGAATCAAAACCTGTAGAAAATAGAAAATTAGATGAGTATATAAAGCTTAATATGTTCAAAAGCGTGGGGAAAAAAATAAGTACACTAAAGAGCAATTTACCTTGTAGTGGTATTTGAACAACTCTCCAGTTGTAGTAGAGAGCTTGATTGGTCTCTCACTGCAGAAGGCAACTTTATCGGTGGAGATAAAAAGGAGACCTGCTATTGGACCAGCTGTTGTCGACAAATAGCATTGAGAAGCCTTCAATAGTTTCTCCCTTCTCTAACACTAAATTTATGCTTAAACACTTTCTCCACTCCACCCACTTGAAGGATTCTTGCCCCCAACCTCAACTTCCCCTTCACTGTTTCGGTTAATTTGGGCCCCATTCTCACTGTAGATTTACAGAAAAGAATTAATAAGTTAATTTAATTAGTATCTTATTTTGTTTAAACTATTACTACTACTGCATTGCTAGAAAAGTTCTGGCATGGTTTGGTTTTGTGAAAACAGAAGCAATAGTTAGTTTTATGGTTTCGTAATAGTAAACAAATCAAAACGTGAATTAATTATAGAAACCCGTAAAGCTGTATTTGATAAGAGAGATGATGAAGTTAATTATCAAAAAAAAATCTTGTTCTTAGTTGAAGGAAGGGAATTTTTACCATGCTCGCGAATGCCTTGTGCCAAATTGTCCACCATTTCACCAAGCTTGTTCATCCTGCCAAATAATGAATGGGCTTTACCTGTATTTCAAAGAAATTGCGTTACTAAAACATCTTAATTTTGTTAGTAATCTAAAGTATGAATAGAAATAGGGCTTTATTCTTGGGAGAGTGAAGTCTTCATTTTCATTTTCTTACCTTGAGTGAATTTGAGAGATGTATTTGATGCAGGGTTAATATGGAATTGTATACAATGTGCAGGTGAAAGTATGTTGGTTGGATTTGCTGACGAGCTGATTGGAATTCCCAAAACAAGCTCTTGATTCTGATTCTTCTTCATGTTAATTTGATCAATTCCTCTTATAAATTTGTTATGACTTCCTCTTGTTCTGATACAACGACTGCTCTAGTATGTTTACCGCTTCCAAAGATGATGATTCTGTATATGATGAGTAAATCTCTGTTTGCTCACAATGTATTTATAAGGTTAAAAAGTTGCTGAATCTTAAAGTTGTATTAATCATCTCTCGGTCATCCACCTGAAAAAAGGTAAGGGATGAGCTCTTAAAGAAATTTTTTATTTTATTTTAAAGATGATGTCTAGTCCATTCTTTTTCTTTTCTTTTCTTTTCTTTTCTTTAACAAAGAGATTGTATAAAGGTTCTTAAGTATTCTTTTACGGGCTTTTAGACTTTGGTCATTTTTAATAATACATGTTTAGTCTTTAGTCATATTTTAAAATAAAATTAGACCTTAGCCATCATTTTATAACTTTCGTCAAGTAACCGTTAAGTAAGGTAATTTTTGGACAACTTTGCCCTTGTGGCTAAAGTCTAATATTAATATATAAATAGTGGCTAAAAATTAAATTTGACACAATTTGTAATTTCCAAATATATAATTGTTGAACAGCTTGTTCTCTATTTAAGATCATCCAACTACAAGAAAAAGAGCAACATCGTCCCATAAAACTTATACACCATCCAAAAATCAAAAGCAATCATTTGTACTTAAGATAACATACTTGATAGTTATAGAACAAGAGTTTCCAAAAAAAACCATCACTTGAAATTTAACTACATAAGATGCCAATATCAAACACGCCCTATCAATCCAATCTAATCACATCTAATTATATGTTAAATTGGATTGGTTTCAATCTTCTTTAATTGAATAGAAAAAAAAAAAGGAACCTTGGTAATAAGAACTATAAGAAATGTGCAACTTTCTGATGATATTGTTTACTTGGGAAGATGAGAATTTTGGGTAGGTCTATTATTAAGATTTTTTTTTCTTATTCAATTAGAGAAGATTGAAACCAATTCAATTTAACATATAATTTGATGTGATTAGATTGGATTGATAAGGCGTGTCAGATATTGTATATTAAATTCTAAAACCGTCATTATATCAGATTCGATGCAGATGGTCTAAAAACTACCATATTGGATCGGATACCCACCTCTAAAAAACATTAGGTACTCTTGATCGAAGCACTGTAGGACAATATTCTAGACTTAATAGTTGAGTGTCAAATAGGCATATTAAGAGATGAAGCAATCACAAACTTTATTTTTTAATTGGATTTAATGGTAATGACATTAATATATGATTGCAGATCAAAAGATGTAACATAGGATGATGATGGATTGGTACCAAAGGTGGAAACAAAACTTAGAGAACTGCAAAAGCAACAACACCATTACACTGCTAGCATTTCAACATTGTAGCAACAATTAGTGCAAGTGCAAATGTTGAACTTTATGCTCAAGTGATACCTTTTTTTTTAACTTATGTTATATATGGCATGCATCTTACGTAATTAAATACTAAGTGATGGGTTTTTTCGGAACTCTTGTTATATAACTATTAAGTATATTATCTTAAGTACAAATAATTGCTTCTGATTTTTGAATGGTGTATAAGTTTTATAAGATGATGTTGCTCTCTTTCTTGTATTTTGATGATCTTAAATAAGGAACAAGCTGTCCAACAATTATATATTTGGAAATTATAAATTGTGGTCTAATAATTTAATTTTTAGCCACTATTTATATATCAATAATAGACTTTAGCCACAAAGGCAAAATTATAAAAAAAATTACTCTACTTAACGGTTACTTTACGGAAGTTACAAAATGATGGCTAAACTCTAATTTTATTTTAAAAGATGGCTAAAGACTAAACATGCATTATCAAAAATGACCAAAGCCTAAAAGTCCCATGCTCTTATTAAAAGTTTCATGTTAATATATTTAGTTCAAATTAATTTAACATAGACAATATGTCGTAGTTCAATTTAATAGCACTACACCACCAAAATTGCTGAAAATTATAATTTACTTGACCCTACATGGAAAAGAAGCATTAAATTGATGTCCTTGATATTGTTTTGTTGCATTATTTCAAAACTATAGCATAAGAAATGTCTCACTTTTAAAATTTTAGTTGGGTCAATGGAATATGCTTTGAGATTTATATTGAAACTTAGTGTCAGCATTATTTGTCTCCACTATTTAATTATTCTAATCATCCTTCTGCAATATTTGTTTCTTCTGAAACAAAAGTTAGGAAATAATAGTATTTGAGTCTCGGATGTAAACAAAGAACAATAAACTGGTAGTTGGAGTTAGCTGTTGATCATTCAAATCTAACTAGAATCTCATGTTTCCTTCTTTCCTTTATACCAACTGTTTGTGGACATGTCATTGAAATCTTTTGAGCTGGAAAATCTGCTTTGTGATGTAACCTACTTTTAATACTTTGCAGCATTGTGAAAATTAGATGAGGGATGACATATCATCCCATCCTGAGTGGCATAAAATTATATAGATTGTTTGTTAAGGAAACAAGGGGCCAGATAGCTAGCCAACATTTAGGAGGAACAGGGAAATGGAAGGGAAAATATATGGGGAATGCCCTTTTCCAATGAAGCCAACCATTTCTTGAACAGGAATCAATAACGAATCTCCTCATCATCTTCTGTTAACCTTTTGTTGCAGAACAATAATGACAATAATAAAAGAAGATAGAAAGGGGAAGAAGGGATGCCCACAGGCAATGGCTAGCAAACCCTAAGCACACATGCTTATCAATTCATAATTCGACTCTAAATAATAATAACGAATATTACATGCTTATTTATAAGGGTAATTTTATTTCTATCCGTGGATTTTTGCAGTTTATCTACCCTTGATTTATGTTAACATTGAAATAAACTTCTCAAAACTTTTTTATAAAAATTGAGAAGTATATCCACCAATTAATAATCATTTTAAATGTATTTACTTTTAAAATTAGTTTCCTAATTAGAATATACTTCCTTACTTTTAAAATTAGTTTTATAATTAGAATATACTTCCTTAATAATGTATTTTTTTTAATTTGTTAAAAGGTATATATTGATACAACTACTATAGATTCATTATTCATCAAAAATACAGAACACTACAAAACTGGACGGAATTAATTTATATTATTACATCATAATACTAACGAATAATTTTTTTCAACAAATGAGTTTACCATTTTCTTTTTCTTTTTTCTATACAATGAGGGCTCTAAATAAATAAAAATAAAGCAGAATTAAAACTTAAGAAACTAATTAAGTATTAGTGGCCAGAGGCAACAAACATCATTTCCTTCAATCTCAATCCTTTCAAGTCAAATGAAGAATATTCAATTATAATATATGTTTGTTTTCTTGTTTGCCATGATAAATCTGTAATTAAAGTTATAATTTTTATTTACTTTTAGGTATGAACTAAATTTTGTAAACTTATTACAAATGTTTCAAACTATACTTATTATTTAATTATTATTCCAAGACTAATGTGAATTATTGTATAATCTCAATTCTGAAAACAAATGTGAATCGTAGACTATAGTCTAGTCTTATAGTTTAATCTCGAGTTCAGAAAGTAGATATAATTAACAATAAATTATATATATTAGAAATATCATTTTATTATACAATTTATGTTTACTTTTTGATATATTATATGACTGTGGAAAGAAGTAAAAATTTGGTGGATAATTTACAATTGAATTAAGAAGAATCATTATTTTATAAAAATTATGCCAATATTGATTTTTGTAAGTTTATTGAATAATGTGGTTAAACTTAGTGAGCAATATAAATTATCTCACTAAAATCCAAAAAGAGGGATAGACCGACAAATTTCGCGAATAGAAATAAAATCATCATTGTTAATTACTAATCAAATTGATTATGTTGTTTAATTTTTTTTGATTGTTGAAATTTAAATTTTGAATTATTTGATTTTCTATATTTTAGTAATTGATTAAGTTGTTAGAAGTTATTTGATTGTTTAAATTTAAATTTCGAATTTGATTTTATAGATATTAGTTTCTAGCAAGATTTTAAAAGTTTAGATTAGTTTAATAATCAATTAAATAATAGTGACATTATAGGAATAATAATAATATAAATTATTTTGTAGCTATATTAATTTAATTTTAATTATTTATCCATAAAAGTTTGTATTTTAAACAAAACTTTGGACCTTAAAGTATTGGTATAAAAGTCGTGTTCTTAAATAGATAAAGAAAAGAATATTGGTCCTTAAAACTAATTGTCCCTATTTTTATTTATTTAATTAAAGTTGATGTACTTATTAATTTAGTGGATTTTTTAACATTAAATTATTAATAAAATAATATTTATAAAATTAAATCAATAATATTTTTTATCAGTCTATCCACATTCGTTGATTAATTTAGTTGGCAACGCGGATTAGCTTAATAACGTGAATTAACTGTAAGATATCGTGGATAGAAATAAAATCACCCTATTTATAGCCTACCAAGGAAAACTCTAGAAAACCATAAGGCCTCGTTTGATTCAGAGTAAATACCATCAATGGCCATTAAACTATTGTCAAATCTTACCAATAGCCACTGAACTTCATTTTGTTCCAATTGCATCATTAAATTTTTAAAAAGTATCATCAATGACCACTTCATTAAATATCACCGTTAATTTTTGACAGAATCCATCTTATGTGATTATGTTGAGGGCATTTCCGTCTTTTTCCTTCTTTTTTTTTACTCTTTTCTCTTTTTCTTTTCCTTCTTCTTCCTCCTCCTAACTACTTCTTCCACCGTTCTTCTTCTTCTTCTTCGAAACAACTCACACCGGCTTCATCTCCATCACCATCTCCTTCGTCGCCGTCACCTCCTCCGTTTGCGTCATCGACTTCAAATACACCAATCCCATCTTCACTTTCCGCAATCTCTCTCTTCCTCATTCCTCCTTCAACCAATCCCTCCCGCCTCTCCTTCTTCTTCTTCTTGCTTTTGAAACAATTCTAGCTCTACATCAGGGGAATTAGGGCATGATTCCATGGAATGAATTGGTTCATCTCTCATACCCAAAATTAAACCCAACAGCAATAAATCCCTAATTAAACCCAATAACAATTACAATTTACAATCAAGCAACAGTGGCCACTTTTCTTCTTCTTCCTCTTCCGATTTGAGGGCATTTTAGTCTTTTTCGAGAGACTCATAATATATGATTTAAAACCGTAATTGTATAATTGTATGCTAGTCCTGCATTTTTACATGTGATTTGGAATATTGTGCAATGTGCATATATATATATATATATATTATCCTTTAGAGAGACAATAACTAGAATTGAAAGAATAAGTGAGATTTTGTAAAGATAGAGAATTAATGGGGTGCAAATGGTGGAAGAAGAAGAAGAAGAATGGCGGTGCGGAAGAAGAAGAAGAAGAAAAGGTTTGGAGGACGAAGAAGGAAGAAGAAAGAAAAGAAAAAGAGAATAGAGAAAAAAAAGGGAAAAGGAAAAAGATGGAAATGCCCTCAATTTAATAACATAGGATGGATTCTGTCAAAAATTAACGGTGATATTTGACGGAGTGGTCATTGATGATACTTTTTAAAAATTTAATGATGCGATTGGAACAAAATGAAGTTCAGTGGCTATTGGTAAGATTTGACAATAGTTTAGTGGCCATTGATGGTATTTACTCTTTGATTCAGGTATTATGGTCAATGGGATTAATAATACCAGTATTAATAATGCTGGACTATTAATTGTGGTATTAATTTAATACCAATACCCGGTTTGATTTATGCAGTATTAATACTAAGATATTTCATGCTAATGTTAATACCATGTTTGGTTCTGTAACTCGTATACGGAATTATATTTTGAAATAAAATAATAGTAATAATAGTAATAATAATAATAATAATAATAATAATAATAATAATAATAATAATAATAATAATAATAATAATAATAATAATAATAATAATATTGTAGTAGTAGTAATGGCATTTTTGAAAATATGTGGTTTATTTTTCTTAATCCTGGATAACTAATACCATACCCCCCTTAGTATTAAATTATACCACAAATAGTGGTATTAAGTTACTCCCATTATTAGTAATCTTAGCACATTTGTGCGAACCAAATAAGTTATTATAAAAAAGTAGTATTAATAATACCATCCCACTTTTTAGGGAGCTACGGAGATAAATCCCTAATATGTCTAGAAACCAAAGTTAAGTCCAACTTAAAAACTTTTAGCATGAGAAGGACAACAAGTTACATGAGTATAATTTTTTCCCAATCTTCCCTTATTTCATTCAACTCTACTTAAAAGGAATTAATATATTTTTGGAAAGTGTATCTCGTTGTGTATTGCAAGAAATAATAGAAGAATTGGGTAAATGGTAGCAAAAATTTTTTATGTAACCCAAATCATCTTGGATAATAAATGGCAAAAAGCCATCTCTTAAAACTTGCACCGATCAACTTAGAAGCAAGCACGAGGTATGGATCGAGTGAATTTTAATTTGTAGTTTAACTCTAGTCATGACCCTTTTGTAATAAGATTCACCTTGAAAATTTTCACTCCGTACTTAATAATGAAATTTCTTTTTAGAGATAAAATTTCACTGTAATGAGAATTCTGCTTTGGATAATTTCACCGTGTAATTAACTATGAAATTTATTTGCTCACTCTAATGAAAATTTCACTTCGGAAAATTGTACTGTGTAGTTAACAATGAAATTTCTTTGTACAAATAAAATTTCACTGTAATGAGAATTCCACTTAGAAAATTTCAATTGTGTAGTTTAAATTGATATTGGAAACTTTGTAAAATCTCATTCCAATTAATGTTGATTTTGTCCTTGTCGCTAGTTTTGGAAATAAAAAGTGTCCTTATTAAGTTAAAACATCTTGTGATGGACCTTTCATAGAAATGTAATCTTATTAGGGATTTTTCGCTCATTTTCCCCACTTTTTAATACTTGAATCAAACGAAGCCTAATATTATAATAAATACCAAAATAACCATAAATACAATTACTTGCTATAATTCTAAGAGGCAATTAGGTACAAGGGCTCATTTTAATAATAATATAATTATAAAGGACACTTAAAAATTAGCCATGTAAATTAAGGACACTGTACAAAAAAGACACAAATACCCCTTCCTTATAATATCGTCTCATTATGACACTAACAGCAACCAGAATGTGCTAAATGCATTTAGCACCTCTTAGACAGCAGCCAAAAAGTGCAACCAGAAGGTGCTAAATGCATTTAGCACCCCCTGGACAGCAACCAGAATGTGCTAAATGCATTTAGCACCCCCTAGACAGCAGTCAGAAGGTGCTAAATGCATTTAGCACCACCTGGACAACAACTGGACAGCACCACAACCAGAAGGTGCTAAATGCATTTAGCACCACCTGGACAACAATCAGAAGGTGCTAAATGCATTTAGCACCTTCTGAACAACAACTAGAAAGTAGCACCACTTGGACAACAAACTATAAGGTGCTAAAATGATTTTAGCACCATCAAAATTGATGAGATTAACATCTACTTAATTTATTTATATGTATATATATATATGGATTGACGTGGGATTCGTAAAAAAAAAAAGAGTTACGATCATATTTTTTTTTAAATCTCGCTGGGCTGTCGAAATTGGTCGATTTCGATAGCAAAACGACCTCTGATCGTCTTAATTTTTTGCACAATTATAGTAAGTTTGTCTTCCGAACAACATATCCAAAAATCAGCCAAATCCAACGGTTCGATCAAAAGTTATATATCTTTTACGATTGCACATCCATAAAAAAGAAGAAAAAGAAGAAGAAGATGAAGATGAGGATGAAGATGAGAACGGCGCTTGCTCCTCTAAGCGATACGATTGGAGATTCAGGTGGTGTTGGTGGTGGTGGTAGTGGTGGTGGAAGATTTGAGATTATTGGTGAGACAACTTCTCTTTTTCCTTGTTTTTTGTTTTCTCTCTCTAAACTATGTATATATAAGAGAGAATAATATGTCTTTTGTATAATTAGAATAAATGATATAGTAGGGTATTTTTGTCCATCAACATTTATCATTTTCCTTAAAATAAATTAATATTATGAAAAGTGTCCTTATTATAAAACAAAATTATGAAATTGGTACTACTTCCCTTTATTAAACATGAGTCCGTCCTTTGAGTTATAAAATATTACGGAGCGAGATCGTATAACCCATTATCTCTAATTCTAATTACTCTAAATAAAGTAATAATCCTAGTTATGCTAAATAAGATAAATATTATAACCATCCTGAAATATAAGTAGTTCATTAAAATAAAATACATATGTAAAAATAATTTTCTTGTATTCTACATCATTCTTCCCAACATTTAAAAGAACTTGACTTCAATTTTTGTAGTGCTTAAGTATGAGAAACCATAAGCTTTGCAGATGACTAAAATTTGAAATCATAGGTTGAACTTTGAAAAAGCGCAAATATAGTGAGGAGAATTACATGCTTTCCATTGTTTGGGTAAAGTGATGAGGAATGATAATCTCGATATATGGAGTCTCTGATAGCGTAAGATGCTTACGTCCATCTCTGATTTTCTTCTTCGGCTTTGTCTCAATTTAGGAATCCACCAAAGATTTTGCCGGAGGAACCTTGGGAGTGTCATCCACAACTTGTCAATTTTCGAGATAGGCTTGGCTTGGACTAACTTGGCAAACTTACTCCCATTCTTGAATCTATAAGTATTTGCTTCCTCATCATGGTCAACGTCAAGGTCTTCAACCCATGGTTGACCTAGTAGTATTTGCGCAACATTCAAACGAAGAAAGTCACACCAATGTCAAAGGAATAATGACCTATTTAAATTGGAACAGAACATTGTTATGTAATTCCAAACGAATCATCTTTTGTCAGTGGTACTACAAATGGGTGTGGGTGTGGTTCACAAGCAAGTTTTAGTGTCTCCACTGTAACACTAGAGAATATTTATTTCACGTTCCCAATCAATTATCATCTTGCATACTTTCTGCTCATTCTGCCCACGCATAAGATATGTCCAAAAAGTACTAGGAGGCTTAGATACATCTTCTTTAATGAGTCTAGGTAGAAAAATATTCATTCTTTGTTACCTTGAAACAACCAAAAGAGCTAGGATTTTGAACAATATACCACTGGTAGCGCGTGAACAGTGACACTGAACAATATACTAATGGTAGCAGGGGAACAGCGACAATGAACAGCCGCAAACAGTAAGCTCCAACAATAAACATGAATAGTTTTTTTTTCGCTAGAAAGAAAAAGGATGGGTTGGATAAAATCTGGAAGAGCAGATTCAAGGGAGAGAGAATATATGTCTTAAGGAATGAGAAGAGTACGATATCAGTTAGATTGGATTTTTCTTCTTATACCAAATTGACACTGCTAACAAGCCCTAAGCACACATCCTTATTATTCATAATTCAACTCTGAATAATAATGAATATTACGTGCCTATTTATAACCTACCAAAGAAACCTCTAGAAAACCTTAATCTAATAATAAATACAATTACCTGTTATAATTGTAATTACACTAAATAAAGTAATAATCCTAGTTACCCTAAATAAGATAAATATTATAACTATCCTTAAATATAAGTACATTAAAATAAAATACATATATAAAAATAATCTTCTTGTATTCTGCATCACTTTTTCTAGCAAAAAATAATTCTGACATTAGATTATTCATAGAGTTTTTGACTTAAAATTTTCAAGTCTTGAGTATCCAAATCAGGGGTATTGAAATTTTAGAAAAACTAGCTCAGTTGCAAGAATTCATAGGACCTAAGAAAAGGACTGGCCATTCTAGACTTTAAAGTGTTACTTATTTTGTTAATTAGGCATACACATCACATGCAAGTCATTGAGGCTTACGTTTAGGACCTAAGAAAAGGACTGGCCATTCTAGACTTTAAAGTCTAGAATGGCCGGTCCTTTTCTTAGGTCCTATGAATTCTCGCAACTAAGCTAGTTTTTCTAAAATTTCATGCAAGTCACTGAGGCTTACGTTTAGGACCCAAGCTACACAAGGCATTAGTCCAAAGTGATCTTATCTTTTAATCTATATATACCTTTACCTTCTTGTGTTATCATATATGCGCTTTCATTTATCTTCATCATCTTAAGGTGTAAAGGGTGGATGGTAGACCATTCAGATTCAACAATGGGAGCTATACTTTCACTCTTTAATTTCCCTTTTTTCGTTGTAAGATAACATGTGAATGTGATAAGATTATCCATTATGGGAACCACCACTACCTCTAAAGGTCACTTAGGCGACGTACTCTGTAGGTCGCCCAAGTACACAAATACGTCGCCTAAGAAGTGGGCGACGTAGGCTACGTCGCCTAAGATACGTCGCTTAAACCGCGTCGCCTAAGATAATAGGAGACGTAGTTATTTTACTACGTTGCCTAAGAAATACCTCAGGCGACGTAGGTAAATGTATATGTCGCTTAAGTAAAATACCTTAGAGGACGTAGTTAAATACCTACGTCGCCCAAGTAAGATCTTAGGGGACGTAGTTAAATATGTACGTCGCTCAAGTAAGTACTTTAGGGGACGTAGGTAAATACCTACGTCGCCCAAGTAATAACATTAGGCGACCTAAATAAATAACTACGTCGCCCAAGTAAGTACGTATGGCGACCTAAGTAAATGCATACGTCGCCCAAGTAAGTGTCTGAGGGGACGTAGGTAAATAACTACGTCGCTTAAGTAAGTATCTTAGGGGACGTAGGTAAATACCTACGTCGCCCAAGAAGTAACTAAGGGGACATAATTAACTACGTATGTCCCGCAAGTATTATCCGAGGGGACACAGGCATTTATATACGTCGCCCAAGTAGTAACTTAAGGGACGTACAATTATTTCTACGTCGCCTAAGTGTGAAAAAAATTAATTGAGAATTGCTTTCATTCTGTGCAGCCCACACATGCACATCTATACAAATAATCTGCGTTGGCAACCAATACAACATGTCCCAATCATTCATATTTTTGAATGATTTTCATTATAACAGTTAATTATTCAATCACACAAAAAATAAATGTTCAAAAGGTATAAGATATAAAATGTCATATATATATAACTGTTTTAAAAACTTCACATATATTAAAATGTTCAACAATATTAAACATGAAATTAAGGAGCAGAGTTATTAGAGCCATCGGATGGTGGAGCTCCAATACACATATGCCTCGCCATTTCTTCAAATTGCGTCTGTATCCTAGCCTCTTATGCCAACCGCTCCTTTTCTCGCTCCAAACGCTCTCTTTCGCGCTCGCGATCTTGTTGTTGAAGTCGCTCCTCCAAAGTCTTTGTTTTTGCCCTAAGTTAGGCCAACTCTTCCTCAACAACTTCATTTATGGGCTCCTCCAATTGTGATGGACCCCTCCTCCTCGGTTGCTTGGAGACGCCACTGCCTAAGCCAGGAACTCTAGTCCCTCTCGAAGGACCAACCACCTTCTCCATGATGCCGATCTCAATATCAACATGGAGCCTCGGGAGCAGCGGGGTTGTGACTGAGGCTGGCGAGGAACCGTCCAATGTATCCTCTATCGGAGGCATACTCTCCATCATAGAGGCAATCGCCTCGTCACTAGCTTGTTGAACTTTCATCTGCAAAAAATAATAAATGTAATGAATTTATAGAACACAAATAATTTTATAAATAAATAAGCATCTATGTATATAGTAAAAATGCTAGAGTGAGAATGAATTTGTGTAAAATTGCCACATGTTCATTTTTATTATTTCCCCCCCTTAAAATTGGTTTACTCTAGCCCTATTCTTAGGCGACGTATGTATATCCTACGTCGCCCAAGAAATTCTTGGGCAACGTAAGTATATCATACGTCGCCTTAGAATTTCTTGGGCAACGTAAGTATTATTACGTCGCCTAGGTTATTCTTAGGCGACGTAGGCTATTGCTTACGTCGCCCAAGGGACATATTGGTGTAGTGCACGAACATCAGCCATATTTTAACATGGGGAAGAAGGCATGCCTCTTGAATTTCCAAGATAATAGAATAATACGTATTGGTTGACTAAAATATATCACCTGAGAAACTCTAGTGTAATGTTTGGATCTCACAAAGTAAAATTGTAAATGTGACGGAAATAAAGAATGTATTATAAATTCCAGCACACAATGGTCCAGTCAAAGCAAAAAGAAAACTGGATCGTGTTTTTCATATATGCCAACGTACTAACCACATTATTAAAATCAGTCTCAGTTCATACTTTTGCTGATCGATTTATGCATTTTATATACTTGTGCATAGTTAACCTGCAGGTTCCTGTTAGTACCTGCACTAATTAAGAATGGGATAGGGACACGTTGAATAGAAAAACAAGGTCCCAACAAGCACCAAAAGAAAACGACTATATCATATATTAAGGATCATTGTCGGGCTAAATATATTGCGCAAACTAATATGCTTTTTCTAGATATATACTCTATTGGAACTCAGTGGCATCTATCTTTTTTTAATTTTCCTACTATCTTGTTATTGTAAGTGTTTCTTCTGAGACAAAAGCTAGCAAACATATATATCTTTTGGCAGTTGAGGGTAAACATGCAAGCCAAATAATCTGGTACTTAGCTAGGTCAGAGAATTTTTAATTAAGTCTCTGGTTATTTGAGTAGCAAGAGAATTGAAGAAAGGTCCTACGAAAAGTGTTTCTTAGTCCACAATATATTAAATAGGCAACTCACATGCAATAGACCTGATGGCTAAAGTATTACCCCTAGTGATCTTATCTCTATATATACTTTACCTTCTTTTTTTATCATATACGTGCTTTCATTTATCTATCATCATCTTGATGTGTAAAGGGCATGTGGTGGACCCTGCGCACCCATTCAGACTCAACAAATGGAACCTAAGCTTTATATACGTCTTTTATTTTTGTTTCTCCATTAATTGCATGGGGGCATGTGATCTATAAGATCACCCTTTACTTTCCTTGTCTGTGGGAAAGAGAATCACCCACACCCCAGCCCCAGCCCCATTTCTTACACTCTATTTTTAGGAATAATAAAGTTAGTTGTTTAATGGTGTCTCTGCCTTCTTTAAGAAACATGGTTTTGTCTCACTTTCTGTATATTCCCAGGATAAATATAGGAATTATGGATGATTAGTAAACATAAATTTCCTAATGTCCTTTCTTCAATCTCTGTTTTCTTCTAAGGAAAAAGTTGGGAATCACAATAGACGCAACTTAATTTCTTGTTGGGTCTAAACAAGCAAAATAATCTGATAATTCGTCAAATCTTTATTATGGTATTCATCTATTTTGAGCCAGCAGCATATCTATTTTGTGCTTAAAAGACAAGATGGCAAAGATCCAAATTTGTCATATTAACAAACTTGAAGAACTAGTTTTATGCCAAGGGAGATGATGTGTACGTCATATTGATTACCAATCGGACCGGTTATAATTGACACTCTCCATACATACTCATGCATGCACTCCAACTTTTAGTGATACTTATGTGCGACTATTAGGGACACTAACTTGCAGGATGCATAAGTAAAAATCTGGACTCCTAATAACATATATCCTTCCAAAAGCATAATAAGGTATTATGTAGGAATGGGAAAATTGGAAGGAAAAGAGAGCTAGTCACATGAAAGGGAAACATTTGACATAAAAAACTTCCTTTCGTAGAGCGGGGGAAAAAAAAGGAAAGGAAGGGTGAGACACTATCTCTTCTTTCTCAATAAAAGTGGGAGGCCCCATATAACTGTAACTGGTTTAGTTGTGAGTGGAAGTAGGATGTCCTAAAAAGGGGATGACCAATGAACTGAAAAAGTATTTTTAACTTAATTGGTAAGGCAATAAAAACAGCTCACATGCAACCCACAACCTGATATTATAAATAAGCCAATACGTACATGTATTAAAAAGTTTATCTTATCTGCAGGATAAAGGATTACCACCGACTAGGCATTTACATACATACATTCAGACTTTAGCCAGATTACTTTAAATCTTCAGATCATCTTCAGGTGTAATGCAATTCTGACGATAGAAGATAATTTATTTTTCAGCTCTTTTAATTTCCATTTGTCCTGAATTTGCACGTCCTGAGATGAGACTAGCTCTTAATATCTTCCATCATTTGGTTACCGCATCATTGTCATATCACCCCCATTTATCTCGGATTTTGGATCTCTATGCTACTCCCTGTGAAGCACAGATGTAGGTGCTAGATTCGGGTGCATTCAGCAATTCGAAAAATGTCAAAAAAAATAAGATATATGGGTGCAGCGAGTAATAAAGTAATAATATGAAATAGGATGCTTGCAAAAGCACCCTTAAAAACTAATTTTAACACCCATTTTTTAAGCACCCATGCTTAACTTTTAATTTTAAAAAAGCACCCTTATTTATTAAAGTACCACAAAGAAAACATGTAAACAAGTTCACCTTCTATGAAAGTTTTATGTTTGTCCAAGACCTGCTTCATACCAACCCAAAGCCCACCCATAAACTCTTAAGCAATCACATCATCTGCAATTAGAGAAGATCGACTACAGCACATACAGCTTCTTTAAAATTGAATACTATCTTCTTAGTTTAACTTTTAAGCCTAAATCATGTGCCTATGGCTTAGACTAGTTTATTGGCTGCCACTTTAGTTTATGTAGAGTTCTTGTCATTTAAGATTTGGATATATATGCATGCTCACACACAACCATCTCGCAATAACCATTTTTCATTGGCCTAGAACAGGGAAAGAGAAAGAATATGCAGAAATAGTCCATCATAAATTAAGGAAGCAGTATGATTAGGTGTGGCTAATACAACAACATCAAATAAATACATAAATAAATAATGAATTATGAATTTTTAGGAAACATAAAAATAGTTCCAAAGCAGCTTCAACAAGCTTTCACTCCCTAGTTCCTACGTATTTAGCAGGATAGAAAACAAGACTCCAGCAGCCCCCACAATGTAACAGATTGCTTTTCTTTATTAAATGCCAAAAAAGAAAAAAATACATAAGAAAAATTTACATCTGGGTAAATCGGAAACAATACTTGCACCCCTTTTACTTGCATCTGTTGTATAAGCTCTGTAAAAATGCCTGAAAAATAAACAAGAAATGTCAGATATTAAACCTATTAAAACTTTGAAAAGAGATGCATGTAGATACCGAAACAAAAAAAAAAGAATGTTCAGATCACTAGAAAAATGCTTGAAAGAACAGTGATGTATGGTTAAATACTCGCAAGTAGCTAATGCTATTTATCTCTCACGTCAAGTTGTGGGTGGACAGAAAAATAGATCATTTTAAGGGAGCTTGTAAAGTTGGTTTACTTCAACGTGGCCCATTTTGTATACAAACTAACATTAGTGCCAGAAGATGGTGTATTTGGAGCAAGTTAAGAAAAAAAAATGGTTTGCATTTTTCTATCAGTAAAGAAGGATGAGAAAGTTAAGAAAAAAAAATTGGGTGCCTTAAAAGTCATAAAATGTAATCATGTTACTTTGATTTTTTTTAAAAGGGTTTTAAAAGTGATTTTTTAGTGTGCTTATAATAACACCCTATGAAATATACAATTTATTCCTAAAATATTTATATGCAATACATTGGTTGATGGAGAATGATGAATAATGTTATATTTATTAATCTCCAAAATTGGTGTTCATTCATGCCTAGATAAATTAGGTGAAAAATTTCAACAATCCAGCCTCCAACTCTTTAATCTCATTCTCTAGCTAGCTGAGAAATCTCATAAGTCTCTTTCTAACTTCATTCAAACTACAATGGTTTTACTCTTAGTTTCATATTAGCTTATAGATTTTGAAATTTGGTTTGAAGTTTACCATTAATCCAAGTTGATTTTATGATTCTTCAATAATCCTAACTAGAAGAATCCACCAAGAATCTATAAATAAATTTAATAAAATGATTGGATTTGCAACAGGTGTGAGTTACAAAAGAATGAGGAATCCGACTCAGGTGCGTTGACCCTTTCAAAGAATCCGTCCTTTGTAGGATGCTCATGAATTTACTTAGATTGTATTGCACCAAAATTTTATGGCGATCCAATCAGATAAAAGTGTTTATGAAAATAATACGACTAGCTTTAGATCAAGTGACTAACTTCAAAACACTAGTATACAAAAAAATGTTAAGTTGCAATTGTAAAGTCTATATTTTTATTGGATTTATATTCGTCTAACAAAAACACATTTTCTTGTAAGTTGTTTGAGTCATTCAAGATAAAATCTGAAGAACTACAAGCAAACCAAACTATCTATGAGAATTCCGACGGGACCCCCACCCGACGCGGTTCGGCGCGTGGCTCAATTTGGAACAGTTTTCGAGTCGCCAGTATATTTTTTGGGAAAATAAACAAAAGTGTGTTTTGTACCCTTTTTGAGGTACAACACAGTCTACACAACCAGATTGGGTTCGGGAACTATGTTATGACCCTAGAAAGTGTTAGGCATCCGCGTCGCCCTTTCGGCTTCTAAATGTACATGCTCGTTTTATCATTTTTTATCTTGTTCCTACTCTTTATGGCCTAGAGGAGCATATATACCAATTTTATTAGCATGCAGGAGTGGTGGCACGAATTTCGAGGCAAACAATGTAATTTTAACCAAAGACCGATCGGTCATCCAATGACAGTGTACTTAATTTTATGTTTTGGAGCAAAGAAGCATGCAAGGGGTAGATATGAAGCTAAATTAAGCATACATTAGTGTATTTACAGTTCAATCCTCAATTCAGAATTGAATACATATGCAGGGCACAATAATTACAACAGTTTATATATGTACATGAGAGCAGGGGCCGAAACACCTTAGGTCCAGGTGGGGCCATGGCCTGACCTGGACTTTTCAAAAATATTTAGAGAGTATAGGAGCTTATGTGTGAGAAGGAAAAAAGTAGGGGCCATTGTGTAAGTGAATTGAGTCTTTTGGCGAGGGTGCGGCGTGCAATTAAATGTACAAGTTGAGGGGTGCGGCGATGTAATATATATTAGGTAAGCTTTGTTATGTGAAGTTTTTAGGCGGGGAACGCTTTGTGTAAATATGAGTATAAGTCTAGGATCTAACTTTGCAATATTAATTAGGTTATACTCTTATAACATGGAAATTAAAAAGGAAAGCAGGCAAAGCAGCAATTACCGCCTCCTCCGTCCGTTTCTCCCATTTCTTCTTCTTACTGCTGTTCATTTTTTTTTAACACAACCTTCATTTTTTTTCCCGGTAGTAACAGCAGTGTAGTAGCTCCTCGAAGGGGAATGTTATAACTAAATATGTGTCATTTTGATTTTTGATGTGTAAAACGTTAAGTATTTTAATATGATATTTTGATTTTGGTCTTATTATAGTATATGCAAAAAAATCTTGTTTTGATTCTAGCGTGTGGCCCCCCTGACTAGAAATCCTGGCTCCGCCACTGCATGGGAGGTAATCAAATAGAATTAAAACTGAATTAGAGAGATAAACAGAATACCATACTTCCGAAGATAAAGCTGTTTTTGTTTCAATTCACATTTAAAAAGGTATTACAAACTAGTCCAAGAATTTTGGATACAATTTATCCCTATCTTTAGACCTAGTCCTATTTATTTTTACAAGCATTTGCTCTTTTCTCTCGAGCCTCTATCCGAGCTGTATTCTATTTCTTCTCGTGTTTTGCTCCGAAACTTCTTTGGGCTCTTCTGCCTTGTCTCTTAAGCTTTGCCTCCATCCGGAGCCCCCCCCCCCCCTTTTCTGTTTGCCCTGTTTGGCTGATATAGAGTGAGGATTAAGCTTTTTTATAAAAGATCGATCAGGAAGGAGATAAGACCGATCCATGAGAAACCAAGACTGATCGGGTCACGCCAAAAACTGATCGGTCCTTGGCATAGACCGATCAAGACCCCTCATAAACCATCGGTCAATGGTAAATATAGCCCAATTTCTTTCAAAATTGACTCGTTGAAGCTTTAAACCGATCGGTCTATGAGAAAATCGACTGAACCGGCCCAAAAACCGATCGGTTATGAGTAAGACCGATCGGTCTTTTATGATTTCTAGCAGTCTTTGCTTTATTTCCTTTGATTTTGACTGTCTCGGTTTATCAAAATTTGATCTTTTGATTCTTGAACTCAAACACAACTTCTTAGTGACATTGGAGTCTAAATATGTCCCTTTTCTTGTGCTATTCGAAGCACATTTTCGATATACAATATTTTATGAGTCTGTTTATAATTTGTCGAAGTTAGATTAGCCTTTGTTTCCAAGGGTTGCAAAATGTGGTGTTTACACTATCAAAGTGATACATTGAAGGATAACATCTAGACATATACGGTGAGCATTGGCATTTGAAATTGATTCTTCCTAAGGTGGTTATTTTCATAAAAACTAAATTTAAAATATTTTTGAATCAACTTCATAAGTTGTTAAAATTTTCAAAAAGTTTTAAAAAAGCCCAAATCGGGCTGGTGCATGTTTTGGTTGTTGGACCGATCCGATATTTAAATTTTTTCCAAAAATTTGGTTCCCATCCATTCGGACTAGTACACATTTTATTTTTGGACCGGTCTAGCATATAAAGGTGGACTGATACACATTTTGTTAATGTGGATCGGTCCGGCATTTAACCTAGGCTGAGATTTTTTTATCACAAATTTCCTTTTTAAATAGCAAGTTTCCTATTTAGAAAAAGGATTTTAACTTATGCTTTTACCTAAAAATAAAACATTTTCCTAAAAGGAGTTAATATATATATACTTTTATATAAAAAGACTCATAGGTAAGGGAAATTTTATACCTTTTTACACACATGTTTTGAGAGTGATTTTTAAACCTTAGAGAGATTAAAACCTCAAAACACAAAACCATCTTAGGGCTTTTTATTCGTGCCAAAGACAGCGTTCTTTCTTTAAAGAACAAATCAGATCTCAAAGTGTGTATGATTCACAAATGGTATTAAAAAACGGTATGATATCGTGGCGAGTGATTCGTTGATAACATGTTCATATGATTCAAATATGACGACTATACGTGCAGAAGGTAGAGACTTTTAAAGACAGTTTGTGCGACTCAAGTTTTGTAAGTCTTCGTGATTTATGATTAATCGAGTCTGTAAACTTTTATGCATACAGTGGATAGCTGAGGATTAGTCCTGCACTGCAAGGATACCCGTTAATTCTGGTATTTGTTTATTTATTTAATTTCTTTATTAATTGTTGCATGCTAGAAAATATAAAACATGTTTTCCAAAATTAAAATTCATAAAATTCTAAGTTTATTGTTTGATTCGATTAAAATTGGTTTTTTGAAAATTAAACCATCAAATAACAAATCTAGGGTTAATTTGTTTATTTGCTTTTGCATGTGGTAGCCCACCAGCTTTTTCAGCAGTAGTATGCACTACTGGTATAATTAATTACACAAGTACATATCAAGATTTAAGGATAGAGTATAGATGGGTTTTTCAGAAACTATTGGCCGTCTTTTTTTCCTTTAGTTGACATATTCAGGCCTCTTGGAAAACTTGACTAATCGACAATAGCACATTTTAGACCCTTCGATTTGCACTCACTCGGACACCTCAGCAAAGCCAACATATGACATAAGTGGCGGACCAAACGTAAGGAATAGCCCGATGCTTTTAGTCTAGTTTGTGGTAATTTAAAAATGTATTGAAATGTCATTTTTCTTGTAGTATTCAAACCCTTCGATTTGCACTCACTGGGGTACCTCAGCAAGATCTTGAGAGGTTCTTGATGGATCTTGTTGGTTCTAAATAACCATAAACCCTAAAATCGTTCATGTCATATCACCAAGAATCAATAAATTAATATGCAAAAGCGTACCTGAATCCATAGCGTGTATTTGTAGCCGAGTGGTTGGCTTTCCAGATCAACACGTATTTCTTTAGAGAATCCTTTGTGCCTTCTCTATGCTCTCTGTGATGATGAGGGCTCAACAGGGACAAGATACGTACATTTGATCTGGGAATCATAACCACAATATATATAGATAGTAAACCCTACTATCTATTTAGTATTTCTATTTTAACCTATCATAAAAATAGAATTACTCTTAAGTATCTACAAATTAAAGGCCCACACCCTATTAGATACATTTAAGCCCAAATAACTTAAATTTTGGTTGATCACTTTAAAGTGGACTTAACCATACGACAGTCCACAATACACAATTATTCCGCATATAAGCCCAATGTTAAATTAAGAATCCAACAGTTCTCTCTTAACATGGTAGATTCGGGGGAACTTTCTATAGCGAACATAAAAGGAAATGAGTTTCCGTGGTGGATGGATGGAACACCTTGAAAAAATTGAGTTAAAAATCCATTAAATAAAGAACGCCCGTGGGCACATGATAGAATAATATACCATTAGCAAAAGAAGTCTTTCAAGAACTGATTTATGTTCCTTCTGCTCAAATGTCTTGCAGACATGCTGTCATAGAGAGAAATATTATTACCCTTTTTCTGGTTGCTACTTTTCGGCTTATCTTGAAAGATTAAATGGTGAGTTTGTTAAAAATACCTAACACAATTCTGCAACTTGCAGTATTGTTTCCCTTACCGCTCATGGACATGAAAAATGGCTAGTGGACACATTCCCAGGAGTCATTTTCTTTTAACTTACCTAAATATCTATCTCATTTAAATTCGATAAATTTATGAGTGCAGACTTGCTACCGTCAGGTATTGATAACCATAATTCCATCACCAAGAACTGATATCTCCTTTTTCCAACATAATTTGTTTCATAGATTCAAATGAAGCCTAAGCTACAAAATTTGTACAGATTTGTGAAACTTTGTTCAAATAACATAAATACAAGACATGAAGTAGGGAGGGAGGAAAGGAGTATTTCTGTTCGGATCACTTTTCACAAGGTGCAAGTCCCTGAGCTTGAGACGTTGCCTGCTGAATGTATTTGAAGGTCTTCTGATAATTTAAGAATCCCATAAACCAAAATTCAAAATCGTCCTTGGTAACTATTTGCATGTACTTCATCGATGGTTTTTTCACATTTTCACTTTCATTGGCACTCTTTATCTTTTTTATGGGGATCAAAACCTGTAGAAAAAAGATAAATAATTTAGATTGATAAAGCTTAAGATGATAACAAGAGCGAAGATAAAATAGCAAGGAAAGAGCAAATTACCTTGTAGTGGTATCTAAACAACTCTCCGGTTGGAGTAGAGAACTTGATTGATCTCTCACTGCAGAAGGCAACCTTATCGGTGGAGATAAAAAGGAGGCCTGCTATTGGACCAGCTGTTGTTGACAAATAGCATTGAGAAGCTTTCAACAGTTTCTCTCCTTCCCTAACGCTAAATTTATGCTTAAACACTTTCTCCACACCACCCACTTTAAGGATTCTTGCCCCCAAGCTCAACTTCCCCTTCATTGTTTCGGTTAATTTGGGCCCCATTCTCACTGCAGATACAGAAAAAGAAAGCAAATAAGGTCAGTATCTTATGTCTTTTCTGGTACTACTGTATGCTTAAAAAGTCCTGTTTGATTTTAAGAAAACAGAAGTAATAGTTACTTTCATCAAGATGTGAATTAATAGAAACACATACAAAGTATTTTTTAAGAAAGATGATAAATTTATTGAAAAGTTTCTTCATCTTAGTTGAAGGAAGGAATGTTTACCATGCTCACGAATGCCTTTTGCCAAATTCTCCACCATTTCTCCAAGCTTGTTCATCCTGCCAAATACCAAATCAGCTTTACCTGTGTTTCCATGAAATCACGTTACTAGAACATCTTAATTTATTAGTAAACTCTATACTATGAGTAAAACTAGGGCTTTGTCCTTGAGAGATTGAGGTTTCCATTTTTATTTTCTTACCTTGGGTGAATTTGAGAGATGCATTTGATGAAGGGGTAATATGGTATTGTATACAATGTGCAGGTGAAAGTATGTTGCTCTGATTTTCTGCTGAGATGATTGGAATTCCCATAACAGTTTCTTGATTCTGTTTCTTCTTCATGTTTGATGAATTCTTCTAAAATATCTACTGCTTCCAGATATGAGTGGAGATGATGCTTCTGTATATGATGAATAATCCTCTATTTGCTCACAATGTATTTATAAGGTAATAAAGCTGTTGAACCTTAACTTTAAATTTCTATTAGTCGTCTCTCGGTCATCAACCTGAATAAAGGCGAGGGAAGTGCTCCTAATGAATTTTATTTTCTAAAATATGTTACGGAAAGTATGATGTCTGTTTTTTCTTTAAGAAAGAGATGGTATAAAGGTTCTTAAGTATTCTTTAATGTAAACTTTTAAAGTTCCATGATAATGTATTTTTCTTCAAATTATTTAACATAGACAGGATGTCATAGTTCAATCCAATAGCACTGAACCACCAAACCTCTGAATTTGTTTGGTTTATTTTTTGATCCTACATGGAATAGAATCATTAGATTGATGTTAAATATATTGTTTTGTTACATTATTGAAAACTGTTGACATAATAAATGTCTCACTTTTTTATTTAAGTTGCTCAATGGAATATGCTTAGAGATTTTATTGAACTTCAGTGTCAGCACTATTTTTCTCACCTATTTAATTCTTCTAATCATCAACTGCAATATTTGTTTCTTCTGAGGCAAAAGTTAGGGAATTATTATAATATTTGGGTCTTGGGTCTAAACAAAGCAGAAATAAACTGCTATTAAGTTAGCTGTTGATCATTCAAATCTAACTAGCATCCCCTCTTGCCTTCTTCCTTTATATAGACTTGGGTGTCTATATGTCGTTGAAACCTTTTGAGCTGGAAAATCTGCTTTGTGATGTTACCTACTTTTGATACTTTAAATAAACAGTGATTAAAATTTGTGGCATTGAGAAAATTAGTGAGGGGTGACATGTCATGTCATCCCCAGTGGAATAAAATAATATAGTTTGTTCATTAAGGAAAATAAGGGGCAAAATAGGCAGTCGTTTGGAAGGAAAAGGAAAATGGAAGGGAAATTAGGGAATGCATTTTTCCGGAGAAGCCAACCATTTCCTCCCAAGCAGAACCTGATTCTTCTGGAAATCCATTAATCTAGGAAATTAGAAAATTGGTACCTTCAAAGTAATTAGGCTAAGTGGGATCAACAAGATGATGGCTTTCTCTAGCAAGAATATAATTCTGAAATTAGATCATTCATAGTTTTTTTGATTCTGAAGGTTAAAACTCTAAAAATTGTCCAAGTCTTGAGTATCTGAATCCAGCGGAACTGAAATTTCAGAGGATCACAGTTTCGAGAAGTCAGAGGGCCTAAACATTCTAGTCTTTGAAGTTTTAGTTTGTAGGCAATAGACACATCATATTCAAGTCACCGAGGCTGATGTATAGGACCAAGCTAATTAAAGCATTAATGCAAATGATCTTATCTATATATAATGTACCTTTTTGTCATATACGCTCTTTCATTCGTATTCATCATCTTGAGGTGTAAAGGGTAGATGGTAGACCATTCAGATTCAACAATGAAAGCTATACTTTCACTCTTTAATTACCCTTTTTCCACTGTAAGATGACAAGTGAATGTGGGAAGGTTATCCCTTACTTGTTTGAGAGAAAGAACCACATCAGCCACATTTCTAACATGAGGAACAAGCACACTTGTTTTGAATATCCAAGATCATAGAGTAAATCACTTGACAAAACTCTAATGCTATGTTTGGATCTCACAAACCATATTGGGAGACATGACGGAAAGAAAATGTGAAATAAATCTCAGCATACTTTCCAAGATCTAAACACTGCGCTATGGGGTTCAGTCAAAGCAAAAAAAAATGAAAGAAAACATGTTTTTCATGCCAAGGAACTAATCACAATATTAATAGTAGTTAGTCGTTCATAAATTGCTGATTTGCTGATGTATATACCTTGTATACTTGTACATACTTAACCATTGGTCATGTAAGTATCTGGACTAAGAAGAGGTAGGAACATGAGGGTAGAAAAACAAGGTCCCGGCAACTACTAAAAGAAAGTGACCATATTATAATTCTAGGCCTTAAGGGTCATCCTCGACTTAAATTGCTCAAAAGAATATGCTTTTTCGTAGACATTCTATTGGAATTCAGTGGCAGCTATCTTTCAATATTTTTGCCTAGTAACTTATTCTGATCTTCTTTTTGAAACCCCTGTTTCTTCCGAGGCAAAAGCTAGGGGAAACATAAGTTTTGGCAGTTGAGGGCAAACAAGTCAAATAATCTGGTAGTTGGATCGGCTGTCTAATCATTCAAGCCAAACTAACACCACATATTTCCTTCTTTTCTCTTATACTAATTCTGTGTATTTATGATTGAAACCTTTTGAGCTGGCACATCTGCTTTGTGGTGCAACCTATTTTGAGTACTATTCTCCCCTTCTCAAATTAAGA
The DNA here is from genome assembly GCA_021464415.1 of Lonicera japonica. Taxonomy (NCBI): domain Eukaryota; kingdom Viridiplantae; phylum Streptophyta; class Magnoliopsida; order Dipsacales; family Caprifoliaceae; genus Lonicera; species Lonicera japonica. Next base: position 51,250,862 of record CM038468.1, on the reverse strand, counting down.
GTCCCGTTTTTCTTTTTGTGACGACCAAAATTAAGAGTCTCGTTCCATCAGGGGACAAAAGCATTGTGCCATATCTCACCATAGTACGTAAACAAGTTTTATGATTCGGCGTTATAAGATTAAAATTTGTATTTTCCTATAAAAGCATAAAAGTCAAAGTTGAACTTTTAATTTGAGAGAGGAGAGAGGGGGAGAGGGGTAGTGTAAAATAAAAACTAAAGAAAGAAGGTAAAGCATACCAAATTTGTGAAATTGTGAAATTTAACAAGGCAATATTGGGTAAGAATCGTCATCAAAACTTGCAGGACAAAATCATATGTTGGTGAAAAGAAAGGGACAAATTTTCCGATCAAATCATGTTTATTCAAAAGCTCATTCAGATAAAGACCAAACACACCAAAGGGTTCATTAGGCATTCGAAATTCGGCATTCAGAGGCCAAGAAAACAAAGTTCCCAAATATATCATGCACGTAAAGTAGCATGACATATGGGACAAATCTGAAGTACTGTAACTGATCTTATCTACACTTTACCATCCTTTTGTTATTCTTTTCATCATTTGTGTTCTTTCATTATCTGAAGGGACGGAGCCATGTAGGGTCTAGGAAGGGCCATCTAGACTTTTTGCAAATTTTGACCGAGTATATTGGTGTTTGTGCGATAGTACAAAGACGAGAGGGTGTTCATGTAATTAAAAAGTTTAGTGGGTGACGGGCCAAGGGTTTGCATGTTAAAATGTATAAGATCGAGGGGCACTCTTCGCAATTTAGTTATGGGCTAGTGTATAAATGGAAAAAGTTTAGTGGGTGAGGGGGATTTGTGCGATGAAATGTATAAGTTTGGGGCTTGGGTTTTGTAATTTAATATAGGGCTACTGTATAAACAGAAAGTGTAACACGTAGTCTAATTTATTCAGTTGCCGCTTTTATTTCTTTGAAGCACAGTTGCAACACCATCACTATTGCACCAGCACACTCTGCTTCCTTTTTCTTTTTTTGCGGCTCTTGGCCTTTTAAGTTATTTCTTTTTTATAATCTTATACTAATTATTTTTTTAAAATTTGAATATTAATATTTAGGTGTTTTTATGTTGATTTGCTTCTTAGATTGGTTTATTAATATATTTGTTTGTTAGTTATAGTTAGTTGAATATTGAGTTGATAAAGATATTTCAAAATATATAGGGCCCGTTTGGTTGTCCTTCAAATTGCGAATTAGATAATATACAATTAAGTAATTTACAAAATTTTCATTTATTAGTGTTTGGTTGTGTAAATTGAACAATTGTGAATATGATAATTCAAGTTGATTCACAAAAACTCAAATTAAGTCATTTCAAGTAAAACTTGAAATTGCCTAATTCTAGAATTAGATAATTCATTCTAATTCTATTTTTTTGAGAAGATTTAGTTTCTACCCGTGATGTTGATGCATCTAGACAAAATTTTAAATAACATTGAACAATAGAGAACATGTTTTTATTCTAACAATCGGAATTTCTCGTTTAAGTTTTCCAAACACTACTTGAATTAGAATTGAATTATTCATAAATGAGCAAATTCACAATTCTTCAATCGAAAATTAACTAATTCTAAAATTAAGTAATTTACGCAACCAAACGGGCCCATAATTAATTTTAATATATCATTTTTAACTTCTCCGAAATATCGAAACAAAATGGAAAAGTATTCTAATAAAAATTTAGCCTGAAAACATAATTATTAACTTTGATTTGACTTAAAAACAAAATTTAGCTCCACCTAAAAGTTATTTGTAGATTCGCCACTGATTATCTTTATCATCTTAATGCATAAAAGATAGGCCGTAGACCCACCCACTCAGAGTAATATAGGGTAAGATCAACTTTAACTCTTGATTTTTATTTGTTCAAAGCACGTTTGCACGATCGCATAAGTAAATCCTATATTTTTCTTGATTTTAGGAAAGCAACCATCGCCACGTCGTCTCCACATCAGTTCCAGTTCTGACTTGTTGATCACTATTGTACAGGACTCTTTAAGATCAGAGTGTTAGTAATTATAAAGAATTAGTGTACTACCCAAGAGTGTTTTAAGGGATCCAATCTAAGGAAAAAGGAAACTTAAAAGTGCAGCAAACGAACTGTAATATTAGTTTGTAAATTCTTCTTTGGCTGACGTATGCTGTATGTATATAGTGATATACTAGTGTGAAGAGGAAACTTAAAAGGACCCGCAAAAGAAATGTTGATGACTCAAAATGTGCTGGTGTAACTCTTCCACTTGAACATTCATATTTTTCTGTTGGCAATGAAAAAGTACCAAGGAAAAAAGATTAGAGTTGGCAGAGCCCTATTTTTCTGTTGGCATTGAAAAAGTACAAGGAAAGATTAGAGTTGGCAAAGCCATATTCTATTTCAATGTTCTGTAAGGTCTAAACAAGTAAAATAATCCGATAGTTGGCACTAAATCATTCAATCTTAAGAAACATCACATATTATCTTCTTTCTCTTGTGCCGACTATGCACGGATGTATCGATGAACTTCCATGAGCTGTCTTATTTGCATTATGGTGCCAATCAACTCTTAACCCATAAAATGATCAATAGCTTTGCCTCGATTTCCATTTTTCTTTCCTTAAATTACCAAGGCTCCATTTGATAATTAGATGAAAAATAATAGCAAAAACAATCAATTTGTGTTATAAGCTAAAAAGTAATTTAAGTGATGTGGTAAGATATCAACTTAATGTCTAGCTTTTTTCCAAGAAAAAAGTTCTTGTGAGAAGCAAAACAAAAAAATAAAAGAAGATGTGGGGTTTCTACTCAGAGAATAAGAATAAGAGATAAAACACATCACCGCATCACTTGACTTATTTTCTAACTTTTTACACAAATCAATTGTTTTTGCTAATAGACTAAGAAAAAAAAATTGTTTTTGTTATCATTTTTATCTTGTTATCAAACGGGGCCTAACATTACCAAAGATACATTCCATAAACACGAATATTTTTCTAATATTAATGTAATAATTTCATCATAGTCAATGAACCCTTTGTTACAAACATGTACAACTTATGTTAGTGTATAGCTTTTTACTCAAAACTTCTGGGTGCGGGGATGGGGTTTACGTTTCTGTTTTTCTGACACTTTTGACATGGTTGTAGTTTAAGTAGCATCCGAGACTGCCTGATGAAGATATTTGAAAGTCTCTTGATAATTTAAAAATCCCATAAACCAGAATTCAAAATTATCCTTGGTAACAATCTCTATGTACTTCCGCGATGGTTTTTTCACATTTTCGCTTTGGTTGGTTCTCCTAATCTTTCTTATTGGAATTGAGACCTACACGAAAAGGAGATAATGTAAATGTCTTCAAATATCAACTAAGCAAGAATAATGACAGAGATAAAAAAAAAAAAAAAAAATAGCAAATGTATTGACTTACCTTATACTGGATTCGAAGTACGTCTCCAGTTGGGGAAGAGAGTTTAATTGATCTCTCACTGCAGAAGGCAACCTTATCAGTGGATATAAAGAAGATACCTGCTATTGGACCAGCTGTTGTTGACAAATAGCACTGAGAAGCCATCAATAATTTCTCTCCTTCTTTAACACTGAAAGACTGCCTGAAAATTTTCTCTACGCCACCTAGTTGAAGGATTCTTGCCCCCAGCTTCAACTTCCCTTTCACTGTTTCGGTTAATTTGGGTCCTATTCTCACTGCGGGTAAATTACGTACAGGAAAAATTGGTAATCTCATATTACGATCCTCCATTATCTCGTATTACTATAGATTATAAGAATAGCTGGGCAGATAAGAATACAAAGGAAACTGATAGCATTTGTTTTCCTGCCATTTTCTTGACAATCTAAGGCTCCGTTTGATAACAAGATGAAAAATTACAGTAAAACAAATTGATTTTTGTGAGAAGTTGGAAAATAAGTTGAGTGATGGAGTGAGTTCTCCCTCTCAAGTAGATGTCCTCCATCCTCTATTTTTTGTGAAAAAATTTTCTTCCTCACCACCCAAATAAATTTTTTCCCATAGAAAAAGTCAAAAAAGAAGAGAGTGTCTCACTTTTTCGGCCAACTCTTTTCCAACTTCTCACAAATATCAATTGTTTTTCCTATCATTTTCCATCAAAGAGAACCCAAGTGTAAAGCTGATGGGAAGCAAAGTAACTTTGTTTTCTATAAAGATACACAAGTTAGAAACATACTTCAGGGTTGGTTAGGTTATATGGAAAATAATAGAATTCCTTGGTTTATCTTAAATGGAAAAATACTAATTCATGGAGAATGAAAAAATGTGAAGTGTGACTTTTGGATTCCATGGAAAACATAGAAATTAGCTAACAAGTTGTTTCATGGGAATGATTGCTTCAAAATCCTCGCAACCAAACACAACTAAAGTTAAAAATATATGAAATTCTTTGCATTTTTTTCCATGGAAAGGAAGTGGAAACAAATTGTTGTACTTACCATGCTCTCGGATCCCTAGTGCAAAATTGTCCATCTTTTCACCAAACTTGTTCAGCCTACTCATCACTGAATTCAATTTACCTGCATGTCCAAGAAAATTTCCTTACCAAAGGGTCTGTACAATTTCTTAGTAAAAATAACACAGACAGCCCTCTATCCTTGATATATATAGATATATATATATATATAGAGAGAGAGAGAGAGAGAGTCTTATGGTAGTTGAATATGGGAGATGAATGGCATTGGGTAGAAGGGAATGATGAAACTGCCTTTGGGGACCTGTCAGCTGAAAATGATTTTGCGCAGATTGGAAATCCAATTACATTCTTTGGAATCATCAGTTTCTTCATTTTTGATCAACTTTAAAATTCTTAATTTTGTCTTCGAGTCCCCGGATAATTTAATAGTATTTAGAAAAAACTGATTCAAGTCAACAGAGTCGAGTACATTGAGATGATTTCTAGGAAAGGATGGATCCAACAATGTTTCTACCACAGTATTTGTATATAGGGATAAAGTTATTATCCCAACTAACTTTTAGCTACGTGAATCAGCTTTCGCCTAAACGCATGGACAACTTTAATGATATGATAGACTATTCTTTTAAGAATAGAGATATAGAGAACATGGGTTGTTTGCTTTCTTCAAGAAAGAGCTCTTTTATTAGTCTAAATCTACTTCTACTCTTTGTTTTTTTGTTTTCCAGTAATGTTCTATTGCTATTAATGTTGCTACCATTTAAGTAGTTTCTAACTGCACCCAAAACTTCCTAAGCAGCACCGCCTTCAAATTCTTTTATGTACTCTCTAACAACATTCTGGACACTCACAATTGTTTACACCAGTCTTTATTTTAGATACCCCATCACTGACATTGGTCACAAAATTGGTAACAAATAATGTTTATGCTTTTGTGGTACATTTTCCTATAAGATTCTACCAAAATGATGTTCACAATGCTGTGTTGTTGAGCATTCAGTTGCTGAATTTAGGGTTATAAGAAGGGCACAAACCATTAGCCCTCCACTACAGCAATACAAGCCTAGAAACACAAGTAGAAATTGAGAGAAGCAGCCCTAGTAGGAGAGGGTGCAGTGAAATGGTGGGGATACCTTGATGGATTTTACAAACCAGCCAACAAACAAGGATGGTACTATAGATGTAGTCAAAATGCTCCAACAGATGCTATTATGGGAGAGACTTGATTGCTTCAACAACTTTCTCCATGTGCATTCCACAACTCCCCTTCACCAAAACCACATCATCGCATTTTAACAAGTTGACAATCTCGAGTGCAAGGATTTCTGCATCAGAAGCTTGTACAGCCTTTATCTTCTTTCCTAAATTCAAGTTATTAGCAGCTATCAGAAACCTCCTCCCAGCGAGAGCAACTAGATCAAACTGTGCATCAATGCAATGTTTTAACATTATCTCATGATATTTTATTTTGGTTTGATCAAGTTCTAGCATGTCCCCAGTCAACCCAGCAGGGTTTTGGGGGGTTTCCGTGAGCAGTATATATTGAGGTGTCAATTTTCTGTTTAGTATGTTTTGGGATTTTGGATCATGTACCTTACAAAGTTCATTAATCTTTGGGGCATGGTCGTTGGCAATCCTAGAACAAATCTATTGGCATTTTAAAATGGAAGATATTATTGTGGAAGTTATTATGTTTATTACTAGATCATATCGTCGTAAAAAATTTAAGAAAAATTTTAAGAAGCTCTATTGTGTGTTTTAAAATTGGTACATTACTCCAGCAAAAAGATAATTATTTTAATAATAATTATAATTAATTTTTATTGTTCAAAAAATACTTAAAAGGTGAGCAAGGGGTTGGTATGGTGGCAGCGCATGAGTTCTTGCTGAAAAAACCTTGAAAGGTGAGTGAGGGGTTGGTATGGTGGAGGCCCCCGAACTCATGCACAACTTGAGTTACCAACTATATTTGCAACATTCTTTTTTCCTATTTATATGGAGTAGTATAGGGACTTTCTTTTTTTAAAAGTTGAACTATAAATTTTCATTATTTGTCAAGGGAGGTAATTGTTTGGCTAATAGCAAAGGCTGGCCATGGTTCGGTTACCGAACTGAATTGGTTGGTTTGTAAACCGAACTGATATGATCGGTAAACCGACTTTCGATTTTATTGAGAAGATCGGCTGGTTCGGTTATTAATCGACCATGGTCTCTGTCGGATCTGAGAGTTAGAGGGAGGCTTTAAAAGTTCAAATCAAAGAGGGAGAAATCAGATGCTGCGGAATGGTCTGTGTCGGAACTGCGAGTGAGTGGAAGTTGAGATCGGAGAGGTGAGAGAAAATGATGGTGCTAAGGTGGTGCTTGATGGTTTTGGAGGTTCGGTGGTGGGTTAAGGGAAGGAGGAGATAGTTGGTATGAAGATTCGATGGTGGGAGAAGGAAAGGTAGGAGGAGGTCGGTGGTGCCGGAGGAATGAAGGTCGGTAATGTGTGATTTGTGAATGCGAGGTGAAGTTTCTCTCACTTCCTCACTTCAAACTTAGGGTGTGTTTGTTTTTCTTTTTTTTACTTTTGATTGCTGAATACTGATTACTCATTGCTGAGTACTAAATATTGAATCCAAGTTCTAAAAATGTTGTTCGTTTTTTAATTTTGAATGAAGTTCTAAATTTTATGTTTTTTTATATAAAATAATGGTTTAAATTTAGCATTAAGCATTCAGCAGGACAAATGCCTCTTAATGCTGAATGCTTAATCATTAAAAAAATAACCGTTAACCTCTTACTGATTTAAAAAAAAATTATATTGCACCTCTTAATATTTATATAACACTCTTTCATTAAGCATTCAAAGGTAAAAACAAAAACTCCCTTAGTCTATATATATATATATATATATTAAAATGAGTATACAAAAATAAATAAAAAATAAAAATCGATTGGCCTGTTAAAACCAAATTTATGCTAATTGAATACTGGTACCGATACTGATTATGGTCGATTACCGACTAATCGGTTACCGACCAAGTCGGGCTTTTGAGTTTTCGATTACCGTTTAATACAATTCAATCAGTTTTCAGTCGGTATTCAGTTTGCGGTTACAAAATGCCACCTCTACATAGCATTGCGTCCCTTGCTTGAGATATGAATGAACAAACTTGCATAATGATCAATTTCTCATCATGCTCATCCTCTTTTTTCCTCGAAACCATGTTTAGGGGAATTATTTTTCTCATTTTCGTCCTTCAAAACCCAACCTTAAAATACAAAAAGTATTGAATATACCTGTAATAACGATGAAAGGCAATGAAGTAAATAAAAGTTCAATTCGAATATTTTATAGTTTTATAGTGTTATAATGCATTATTAGTATTTTTCTCTAATAAAATAAACCCGTTTTTCAAACACTTGTGAAAATTACTTTTGAAAAAAAAAAAAAGTTGAATTTCAAAGCTTTCTACAAAAAACTCTTTACAATTTCGAGCTTGCTTAAGTTGTTGATCCATTAGTTTTACGCATGTAAAGAATATTTCATATTATTTTAATATAAATTACTCTCTCAAACATAAAATTTGTTGTCTTATTTCACATTTTTTTGAAAAGGTACTAATTTCGACATAATAAATGGTTAATAGGATAATTTATTTTTTATTCTAAAATTTTGTATACTAATTATGATAGTATGAAACTATCATATTAACATGAGACATCACAAAAAGGAAAGTAAAACTTACTGCATTTTTTTTATTTTTTGTTTCCTATATATTCAACTAGCATTCCTATAATAATGTAAATTATTTTTTGTAAAAGAAAAATTACAAATACAATGCAAGCACATTGAAAAAAAAAATTGTTATAGAAGTAAGTCTTAAAGTCTCGTTTTTTCTAAATACTACAAATCTTACTAGGAAAATATATGGAACCTGCAACCTCTCAAATAGGAGGTGAAAAACAATGTCAATTGAGTTACAAATCTAACTGTCAATTGTTTATTTTTGTATAATTTATTATTTTCTTTATTTACGTTAATATTTTCTTTATTTACTTTATATTCTTCTCCTATAAATAGGGCTCTCTAACTCAATATACAAAGAATTATCTTTCTTTCTCCTTTCTTAACATGCAGTAACCAATTATAGTTGGTAGAACTGACTCAACTGATATTTAGAGAATATAGCCAACCCTCGATCCAATAATTTAAATAAACATTGGCACAATAATTTAACGCTAATTGAATAATTGACCTTTCGATCTTTTCCTAATTTTAATGCAAACGAATTATCAAACATAAAGTTATTGACACAATAAACTGAAAGGATACATAACTATGAAGTGTTGCGCAATAATTTAGCACAAATTAAGCTGAGGGGGTCAAAGTACGTAATTTAATTTTTAATTTTTATAAACTGTCTAAAGTTTACCGAAGCCAAAATTTTATAGAGAAGTGCTCGAGAATCAACTTTGGGAGCTCCAAGTCAACCCAAAGTTGTCCCAATAATAACTTGATGCCATTGGATCAAAAGGTTTGGTTAAATTTCATATTCTTCTTACTTGCAAAAAAGAAAATCACAGTGCACACACTCTTCTTCAAGTAAAAGTATTTTAGTGCTTTAAAATAATATTCAGGAACACTTTTTCATGATCTTTTGTGATATTTTTCTGTCTCTAAAAATTATTTTGAACTATTATATTATTTTTAAAAAGTATTAACCATTACACGTACCCTAATATAACTAATATAATATAACCATTGTATATGAACTTCCCAAATGTACGCTAATGCATTGATGTTGAACTGTGAAATTACATTACGTTTTTGTCATTTCAATTGGTTGAAGTGTGGAATCATATTACTAGATTAGTCAAAATAATATAAATCTATCATACCAAACGGTCCAACAAAATTGGTTAAATTAATTCATTCATGGATCGTCACTCAAAGTTAAGTAAAAAAATCCTTGTAATTCTCTCTCTTATATATAGCATATCTCCTCTTTTGCAAGAAAAAATTGTACGTGTTAGATTGCTAGGCCTATCGCTCAAATAGTTGCGCTTAGTAGGCTCTGGGTGGTTGATCACTTGTAAGATTTGTGCAATAACTTTGTAGTTCTTAACAGTTGCATTTGTTAATAAAATAAAAAATAATAGTAAAAATAATTAATTTATTTAAAAATTTTAAAAAGTAAATTGATTGGTAGTGTAAGATGTGCTCTTACTTCCTCCAATTTTCAATGGAAAAAATTAATTTGCGTTGAGTAACAAAAACAAACTCATAAGAAATAGGAAGAAGGAAGAAGGAAGATAGAGAAGATAGAAGATGGATAACATTTCTCGTAAAAATAAATATGAGATGAAAATAATCCCTTCGTATTATTCAACTTATATTTTTAATTTTTTACATGAATTAATTAATTTGTATACTATTTTTTATTGTATTATCAGACAAAGCTTAAGAATGCTAAATGTAAAAATAATGCATGGTATATCTTTGGAACAATGAAGAAAATGAGGAAGGCTCGTTTTCCTCACCTTTTTTTGCATTTAGTTTGAGAAAAAATGTTTTCATAATTTTTTTACGACTTTCTCCCATGAAAACCTTTTTTGCGCTTCAAGCAAAAAAGAAAGTCACGAGAAATATAGTTCTTGTGTATGAAATTATAATTAATTTTATAAAACATAACACAATGATAAATGATTTATTGTGTTGTTAATTGTGTAATCATTAAGTTCAAAATTAGTCATTATTAAATTATACTAATTACATTCAAATATTTATGTCATTAATTTATAAAGTGTAAAAGCATTATTTTTAATAATAGATTATAACCTAAAATTCAATTGTAATTATAATTTTTCATCAGAATACTTATAACAGTATAGTTATAGTAGAAGTGAATTATTAATTTTCTGTTGCTATATTAAAAATAATTTCAACCAACTTCATTGTTAAAAAGTCAATTTTATGTGTTTGTATGTATTGTAATTTAGATAAAAATGCTTACTATTTATTTATGGACATTACTAGCATGAAAAACACTATAAGCTTTGAACTTACAGACAATTCCTAACTACAAATTTGAGAAGGGTTGCCCACTTTTACTCAAACTCTATATTTAGTTTTGAGAAAAAAAAATCCACTCTCATTAAATTTAGAATTAGAAAAAGGCTTCTTTTTTATTTTGTCTTTTGCACAAATCCATCCATACATTTGTATCATTGTAAAATTGGATTCTCCATTACTAATTAGAAATAGGATATGCTCAACTATATAATATATTTTTTTTAGATTTACAAAGAGACTTTAAAGCTATTAAAGTATTAAAAGACATTAAGTGAATTATACACTAAAATTGAGATACTCAATTTGGGACATCCAAAAAAATTGAACTTTTACACTCAACCATGTGACATTTGTATCAATATTAAATTAAATTTTTCATTACCAATTAGAAATAGGATATGCTCAAGTATATAATATATTTTTTATATTTATAAAAAAAGGCTTTAAAACTACTAAAACTATTAAAAGAGGCTAATTGAATTGCTAAAACTATAACTTGGTTTCTTATAAAATTTGGTGCAGTGATTATTTACAAATAAAAAAAAGTAAAATACTTATAATTTCAGTCACTAAAAAAAATATTAGATTCTTAATTTGAAATATTGAAATGAAATATTACTTGATCAGTATGTTATGTTTAATTTTAATTTTTTTGGTCAAAATTACTAATTTAATAAAAGAATAAAAACTAATTACCTAAAATATATGGAATTTACTATTTTGCATGGGTTAAAATGTTAACAATAATAAAGATGAGTTAAAATTTGGTAACGTTTAGCCTTAATTGAATATGTGGCTAATAATTAACCGTAAGTTTTAATAAAACTAATCAACTTTTAGATAATCATTTTCCTTTATTTATTTATTTATTATAGTTGTAGTTTATTTAAACTCTAATAAACTCGTAATCAGTATCTTCTTTTTTTGTGTGTTTGTTTTTTTTTTACTGAATGACTAATCATTCTTTTTTTTTATATTGGTTCTAACGTTGTTTTTCTATTTTGTTGTCAGACACATGCATACAATAAATCAAGGTGTTTTTTTTTCTTTCACTTTAATTTGTGTCACTATTTTTCGAGAATAACTTTACTACTACTAGTGTTTGTATGCTGATGAAGTTTTCTTGCATAATCAATTCTGAAGATTCAACAATGTCGCCATACGTTAGCTCTTATATGTGAGTCAACAATGTCGCCATATGTTACCTCTTTTCTGTGAGTCTTCTGTTGTAAGAGAGAAAAGAATCGAAAACTATGGGACACAGCATTACAATTAACGAAAAGATTTGGGACCTGCAACCTGTCACCAAACCTTGTATCTTCAAAGTGCATGCCGGTCTTCCCAAGTCAAACCCAGGAGCCAACAAACCAATGCTAGTTTCTGTAGGCCCTTACTGTTAAACCCTAAGTAGTTTGGGTTGGAGTTGACATGACTTGGTTACACCATTGCCAAGGCATGCCCGGTAAAAATAAGGGGTTGGTGCAGGAATTTGGAGGCTTTTTGTGTGGGCAGTTAGGCTCCATTCAAGAAATCAGCTAAGTGCGTGGGCACTTGGGTTGCAGCAACTTATAAGATCTGATGTGTACAGCTACCACTTTGGATATTTCATTAAGTGGCATTATAGGGGGCTGGTGTGAGCTGTGGCATGCAGTCCCCATGCGGGCTAAATGCGGGTGTCCGACACAGCACGTGGGTTACTAGAGTTGCATTGTGGGCTTAATGTTGCCTAAGTCATGAGTGGCTCATGACTTGAATTTGTGAGAATTCGAGATAAGACCGAAACTACGTCGTTTTGATGCATGGATAGGCAGCTGAGGAAGCTAGCTACTTGTGGGTAATTGGTTGTCTGATTGGGACAAAGGAAACTCCCTTGCACGTGCTTGGCACAGGACAAGGTAGTTTTCTGTGGACAAAACTACCTAGCAGTTGTGTTGGTTTTCTTGTCTTTGAATTAGACAATGTAGTTTTGTGTGGACAAAACCACCTTGCAGTTGTGCAGGTTTCTTGTCTTTGAATTTGAATTCCTAGGCAGTTGGGGTTGTTAACTGTAGGCATATAAATGTGTCTCAGCCAAGTGTGTTTGGCTAGTTAGACAAATTGTGAGATTTGTATTCCTCGTAAACTATTAAGGCAATAGAAAAAGGTTTGAGAGTGTTGTCCCTGTAATTGCTTGTTCTTATAATTTGAATTGTGTGTTTGTATGTATTTGCTGGTTGTTTGTGGAAACAACGCAATCATTTGGTAAGCCTCTATCGAAAAAAGAGAATTACCCCGTGACACTTACCACCATGGAGACCCCGAGACCCCAAATTAGTCGGAATGGGAGAGTACAAGTTCCAGTATCTAAGGTCCTTTCTTGAGCAAAAGAACACGATAACAGATAGAGCTTTCGGCTCCAAGCCCTAGTCATATACAGTGAGGCTCGTGATGAAGGAGATAAAGAAAATGGAACATGAAGCTCACAAATGTTATGTAGAACCCATAGGACTCGAAATTGACGAATTTGTGGAAATGATGCTACTTGATGCTTGCTTTGTTATCGAATTTGTTCGCAAGTGTTGTGAAAGAGGATCAGAGGTTAATGACCCTATTTTCAACATCAATTGGATGGAGCATCAAATATGCCGCGACCTAATACTGCTCGAGAACCAGCTTACTGACTTTGTTCTCTCTAAACTGAAAGCTACGACAGAGGATTCAGCGGCGAGCTAAAAGCCCTTCATGATCAAGGCAATGAACACTTTCTCTCGTATGTTACCCAAGCTACGCCCTATTTCCAAATCTCCCGTCAAGACGAGAAGCCCTCATGAGATTAAGCATCTACTTTAAGTCCTGCACATTCTTTGTTGTCCTCCGTTTGAAAAGTCGACACCAGAAAGAACCACCAATATTACAATTAGCAGCAGCAACGAAATCCTAAACCAAATGCACAATGTGACAGAGCTTCACGAGGCCGGAATTATGTTCAAGAAGGTTTGAGGTTTGCATAGGTGCAAGTGGCGATAATACTTACAACAGCACTAGCTTGTTCAACATAAAATTGGAATCATGTTCAACTGTTCAAGAAGGTTTGAGGTTTGCACAGGTGCAGGTGGCAATAATACTTACAACAGCACTAGCTTGTTCAACAAAAAATTGGAATCATGTTCAAAAAGGCTTGAGGTTTGCACAGGTGCAGGTGGCGATAATACTTACGACAGCACTAGCTTGTTCAACATAAAATTTAGTAACGGTTTACTGGTAATCCCTTCCTTCAGGGTTGAAGATTCGACCAACACCTTCTTCTGAACTCTGGAATCTAATTGCTTACAAGCAACGAACTTCCGACGCGGACATCAAATATATCACTGATTACACCTACTTTATGGATAAACTCATCAACACAACGGAAGACATGGGATTGCTTTGCCTAAGTGGGATTATCGCCAACTTGCTCAACTCTTCAACAGGCTTGGTAATGGGGTTGGCTATTCGTCCGTCAATTCCTATTACTCGGGCGTATACAGGGGGTTGAACCAGCACTGCAATAAGCTTTGGAATACAGTTATGGCAAGACTATGGCACAATTATTTATACAGTCCGTGGGCTGTCGCTTCCACCATTGCAGCTGTCATGCTGCTTCTGCTCACCATCACACAAACCATTGCGGCCGTTCTTTCTCTTTCCAAATGTTTTTTCATACACTGTGAGAGTTGAATTTCTGCTATAAACTTTTTAACCTTGGCCAGTTCTTAGGTTGGTTTGTGTGAGAGCTTTTACATGTTTTGTTGTTCTGTGAGGTACTTTTTCTTCTTGTTCTTTGTCTTGTATTGCATTTTATCAATAAACAACCTGGGTTTCCCACTTTAATAAAAGAAACAAATCAAATGGGCAACCCATTTTCGAACCGTAACAAATGTATTAAAGCTACCACCGAAACCATAACTTTTTGAAGGGGAAACAAAAGTACGAAGATAAATTTTCAAAAGATTACTCGGCCAGGCCAAACACGTAGCAAAGCTTGCACAAATACGTGCACAGATATGCCAACTCAACGTATGCTAACAATGGTACTTTACAAACTTAAAATGAACATGGCTGCAAAACTAAAACCATAAAACTAGATTACCCTCTAAATGCTACATATAACCCACAGCTGCCTATACAGATATAGAGATTCATGCAGTTTTCCCTCATAGCTTATTTGAACTTGAACGATCTAAATGTAAATAACCAAGTCTCATTAGACACTTGTGTTGGCAAAATGCACATATAGTCATATACCAGTCACAAAGAACCCACTAAAACCCCCAAAAAAAGAGCATGAGCAGGACAAGCTATATACTCTACCCTTCTTCTTTGTACATTTTCTTTGCCATATAAAACATCATTTTACCTATGAGCAGATGGGTGAGCCATCGGGTACATATTCATCGGTGCACCGGGTACCACCGATCCTGGAACAGGGGCCCGCACGCCAAAAGCCATGTGTGCTTGTGGAGGTAGATTCACAGGTGTTCCAACTGCTGAAACAAGGGGTCCACCTACCGGTTGACCTATAGTAGTTCCGCCATACATGCCAACTGCTGACGGTGCAGGAGGAGCTTGAGGCGATTGTTTGCCTGATTTTCCCGATGAACCTCCTCCTGCTGCAGAAGAACCATTTGTTGTCTGACCTGTGATTGGTACTTGAGGCACCGATATGTCACCGCCCTCGACGCTGGTGATGTCATGAATGCTAGATCGCCTCCTATCTTTGTTGGTAGAGTTTAAACGATTGAAGTACTTTTGTGCGTGGCTCGCCACTTGAGTAGGCGTTCTCGTCTTCACAAAGTTCCGGGATATACTCCTCCAATCACCTTTCCCATATTTGTCCAAACCCAGAAGAAATAATCTGTTTTGCAAATTACAGGATTAAATTAGTAATTTATGGAAATACCATAGATTAGCTTTGGTAATGTAAGAGAGCAAGGAACAGAGATGGTAGAAGAAACTCACTATCCTCGGGTCTAATGAATTTAACAGTATACCATGCAAGTACTGGCCAATACTGTACATTACATGAGCAAAAGAGGTCCAACATTCTATTAAAAGCTAATGTTATTGCGAGAATAGTTACGGTTTTCGTCCAAGCAGGTCATCCTACGGGGGAAATAATGAGTTACATAATGCTCCATAGAACAATAATATAATATTTGACGGCGTACAGTCATAGTACTGTCCATGACTATAGAGCTTATATAAGAAAATGTTCAACAACATAGACAAATGCTAATGTTTAACCAAATCAGGTTTTTGCCAAAGCAGCTCACGCCGTGGAGTTAATAGTTCAGTTACCACACTTAGCAGCACAATATTTTTTAGAATGTAACAAGGAAGAATACATCTCATCAAATCACATGTGCTGCACAACATAGCTTATAATAACTTCCATCTAAACTTTATTTTTTTTCAAAATATTGCATAGTTATAGGATATCCTCCAATCTTTCTTAATATGAACCTGACCCATGTTTGGGAGAGCAACATATCCTTTGCCTTATTTGACACTCGATGACTCGAATGAATCTAATAAGCTTTAATCACTGTTACTCATGCGTAATCTATAATAGTTAACTCGTCCTTTTTTTTTTAATAGAAGCATAGTAAACTCATCTTGAAGCGTTGTAAATAACTAAATATATGCAGTTACATGTCTATATGAGAGTATAATTTCACGTGAGATTTCACAAGTTTTTCATACCCAACTAACCAGCCCACAGTCTAGGATATGGTAGCCAGACCAGAAAGTTGTAATGAGATTATTATCATTCACCGCTACAGGCTAGACAAGCCACATGGTTCGCTACAAACTGTGTCCTTTCCAGAAATACATCTTTATGACAAAACACAATTATATGTTATTTCTGTGGGCATCCATGCTTGCCATAACAGGAAGAATTGTAACCCAGATGGTATGTTTCTCTAACTTTCAAAAATGGAAAAAATTTGTAAGTTAGTGGATCATTTGGTGTGTGAGTCCATGGGTGTGGGTGTGTGACTGCGTGTGGGAGTCAATGTGACAAAAGACCTGGCTACATAATTTTCCCTAATTCCAAAAGCGACATTTTGAACAAAATTTTATAACAGTTCAAAGGATGACCCTATCCAAGGTGCAAAGTAACTATAAAAAATGTAAATCCAATCAATAATTTTGAAGCCCAATTGCTAAGGTTGAAAAAGTGGCATTAAACCCGCCTACACACATAAATCTTGCATAAGCAGTCTTTTATACGACTAGCTTTCCTCCATAACCCCCATTATTCCCGGCAACAAAACAAACAATGCAACCATCTCACTCTGTCAATTTTCACATTTGAAGAAACTTCAAGGAATCAAACAAATTCGATCAATGGTGAATGAGATTTGTTGATGAGCCAACAAGAATAACCAATCGCCGAAGCAATGCATCAATAACAAAGATGAACCTGCTCCAACAAGGACTAATAATAATACTAAAAGCCCAAATATAACAAACTATATTAGAAAGAGGTAGAGAATATACTACAAAGTAATAAACTCACTTGTGCTCCTCCTCTGTCCAAGCAATTCCTTTGCGACGCTCCTGATCTGACCTTGAACCCTTACCTCCATGATTGGAATCACTGTTCAAGTGGCCCGAACTTCCACCTTTCTTACCAGTCCCTTCATCATCCACAGGATTCGCATTTGCCGATCTATCTGAAGAAGATTTATAGCAAGGCAGAGGCACCAATCCAGATTCGATCCTGTCAACATCATCAACTAAGAGATCGTAGTGATGTTTAATCTCTTCTAAGGATTTCCCTGGAACATCTGCCAAAATGTTCTCCCACCGATCTACAGAGTCCTCGGGATAAGTTGCCAGAGCATTCTCAAATGCCTTGTCATCATCTCTGCTCCATATAGAACTACTCCCTGATCCATCAGATGCCATCTGGCTTTGTTCAAACCGATCGGTGATTCTTTCACCCACAGGAAGAAATAGAAGAAGTATTTATCGGATTAATCCAAAACGTATGCTAAAATACTCATAAGGATAACCCATATAGTTCTCTAGAATAACTCTTAAAATTGGGATCTGAAATGTTCTCACTAAAGGGCACTAGAGATAATTGGCTGCTTGTGAGACTAGGATTATGGGAAGCAGATGTGTCGGCCAGAGAGGTAAGCCACAATAGGAACAAAAAGATCCAAAAGGTGCCAAGCTAGCTGTAACCGCCCACCAACTTCAGAAAATACAAACAAAAGAACCAGCAGAGAAGAGGAAACTGGCAAATTCAGTGGTGATTTGCTTCAAAATTTGGACCTCGGACACTTTAGGAAATGCTGGCCCTGTTGATGAAGAAAAGGAACCAAACCAGTTAGAACATGAGAAATATCAGAAAACCATCGAATCGAAACAAATCAACAGAAGCAATAAATGCTAGTTTGGAACAAGGAAAAAATAAGGCCATCAATGATGAATTCAATTCGATGGTAAATAGGGTTTGGGAGGATGAGATGTGAAATAGTGAGAGAAACAACAACGCAACAACTCGAAGTCGAAAATAGACAAAAATGAGTAATAAAATTGACATTTATGATCCTAGAGAAAAAAAATATATCCAGAAGCTCTTACTCTTAAAAACAGATTTGACAGGAGAGGCTCACAACCAAAGCAGTTCACAACAACCTTAATGCATTATATCATTGATTTCACAGTCTACCCAGAGTGTGCTCCTTATTCTTTTGTTAACATCTGCTAACAAGAAGGTTAAAATACAATTTCATTTTACAGTCTTTCATCAGAAAGACAAACTTACTCTAAATTTAATCTCTTGGATGCTAACAGGCAATGTTGTTAAAAACCAATTCTTACACCCGAAAGATGAACTTCCCCAATTTCCAACGAGTTAATCAAAATATTACGAGAAAAAATTTGAACAAAGGGTTTCAAATCTTCCTATTGTGTTTCTGAAAAAAAATCCAATCAGTAAGAAACAACTCAATAAATCCAATAATATATACCCTTCCCCAAATGAACAATGTCAAAACAATCAAGAATTAAAGATTGCAATCAAAATCATCAAGACCCGCTTACTAATTTTTTAGGGTTTTAACCCTTCAAGGAGTAAATCCAACTCTTTAACTCGTCCCCATATAAAGAACTATATAAAATCGCATCAATATCAAATATTACTTAGTACACAGAATTGTTATTATTATTATTATTATGAAGATTTTGACAGTTTACCAACTCTAATAAAAACGAAATGAATATAGGAATGAAGTTTAAAAGTGAGAGAAAGGAGTGATTTGAGAAACGGAGAGAGCAAACCTTCCCAATATCTTGAGTGAACTGTTGTTCTCTTCTCTCTTCATGAGGGGTGATTTTATTTTTAATAAACAGTAGATGAGTAGGAATAGAATAGATTAGAAAAATGAGTGGTTTAATACTCGTAATACATAAACCGACAGCTTATACATACTATTCCTTATAGATAAAGTCACAAAACCCAGTAAAAAGCTAATTATAACACCACCAAAACATGATTAACAAAAATAACCCTACTATGTACAAATTTGCGGATACCCTAAATAAACCCTCGATTCGGCTGGCTGTTCATTTATTTTAATTAGGCCGGCCACATTATTCACTTTAGGGTCGTTTCTTTTACCCTAGTTTATATTATTATTCGTGTCTAACGGTACAATGATATAAAAAATATTAATAAATAAAAAATAGTGTAATTTAAAAAAGAAAATACTTGGTATATAAACAATATGTAACCTAAAATATATATTAAAAAATTTGTATACACAACAAATCATAACATAATAAACTGGATTTTTTTCCTAACCCACATAAATGAGTTATTATAAATAGATATGGCAATCGATCTAACTATCGAACTAGTAGGAGCTAGGGCTGGGGGCAAGGTTTATTAAAGCTGAACTCGAGATACTAAAAGATATATTCAAGACAACCAAATTGATGTGATTTTCAATTGAAAAACTCAAATCTGCCTCCGTTTATAATATGCTAAAATCCAAACCCGTTTCGCAACCTCATTAAGGTCGGGTCAAACCATTTTTTTTCATCCCTAATCATTCTCCAATGCATACAAAAATAAATATTTAGAAAATTAATGTACCCTATTATTATTACAAAGACATTATATGTTTCTAAAATTTTAACTATAAATAAATGGTACTACCAGTAGTAACATTGATTTATAAAAGTAATGTTTTTTTTAAAAAAAAAAGGGTTAGGCCACTTGCCATCCCTAATTCATTCACTATATATATACATTGTTGATAGTAACATTGTTTACAAAACTAATGTGCTAAAAACTATATTTAAGTTTGTAAAAGATTATATATATTTACTTTTAAATTAAATAAAAAATTAAGTTGCAATTGTATTTGAAACAAATAAATTGTGTGAAATGATATGAATGTAAGTTATAGATAAAAAAATAAGTTTAGAGAGAGAAAAGGTGTCCTATAGTAGTTTTTTTTGAATTTTTTCTTCATGCATAACTTTAAAATCATAATATATCTTATTTTAAAGATATCGATAAATATATTTTAAATATGAAAATTTTGTAATTTATAACTTCTGTATTTAAAGTTAGTGGTGTATTTTAAATTTTAAAAAGAAGTTTGGTTGAGAGAGAGAGAGAATTTATAACTTCTTTGATTTGATATTTTAAAAATTAATCTAATAACCTAAAATTTATCTTGTTTATTATAACTAAATGTTGATAAATCGGTGATGTGATGTCTCATTCTCTTATAATATGGGTGGTGTTATTTACACCCCATAAATCTGTCACAAACACACCTTTCAAAATTTAATTAGAAACACATTTTAATACCACCTTATTTGTCACAAACACCCTCATCTATTGCCTAATGCTAGGTAAGTGTTTAGCTACACGTTCTCCTCATGTAAGTTGAGTTTATATAAATGCATTTACCTCTCATTAAATGAGTCTTATTTGGAAAACGTTTCAATAATCCAATTTCTAATGTTAGCCGAGTTATTACAAACAAACTCTCTTTAAGTTAGGCAAGTGTGTATATTTGCATTCACCTCTCATTAGGCAAGTCTTAGGGAGTGTTAGTGATTAGAAATTTACCTTTAGGGGGTGTTTGTGACAAATGTGGTATTTGTGGCAGAAATTGTGAGTGTAAATAACACCGCCCTATAATATAGATGTTTGAATGGATAGAATGGGTAGCCCATTCAGACTTAAGATGTTCTAAAATATATTTCTTTACTTTAAATTTTAGACCTAATCACTTAATTTGTCTTTTAAAAATTAAATGGCACATCTCTTTATTAACACTCACTGTTTTTTTTAGAGGGAATTAACACTTAATTGTTAAAGAAGTAAAATACATCTTTTGCTATTAAGTCATTTTTATAATATAAAAAGGCAAGTAAATTTGTCCAAATAACATTTAGTATTATATGTCAAACAAACAACACCTATTTATGTAGATGCGATATTCAATAATAACCAAACATATTTTCATAATTATTGTTCAGAATTTAGAAAAAGTCTTTAGTTTTTAAATTCAGATATGTAAACAAATGCACCCTTAATAATAAAAAGAAGAATCATCTTATCGGAGGATTAGATATATGAACCTTTTTAAAATTTAATAAGTTTTTTCATGAGTCAATTGTTTTCACCGAATTTTATCAAAAAAATCAATTTAGAAGTGGGTTATATATTCATTTTCAATTGATAAAATATTTTATTATTATCTCACTGACATTTTAATTAATTCTTTTAATGAAATTTCATAGAGATAATCTAGCCATCATACAAATTATCCTCACTAATTTTCATAAAAGCAAATTATGCATTTACCCCCCCCCCCCCCCCCCTCCAACAATCCTATTTTTCTTAAAGGGAGGACGGGAGCTGGGCTGATAATCCAAATTTCTACCTAAGACTTCGAAATTGTATTTTGTAATTCAAATTTCGAAGTGTCCGGACTGTTCAATGGAACTAAATGTCTTTTTTTGTTAAATGGCTCCACTTAAATTTAGAGATTTCAAGTACGAGTTATTAGTTGTTGCAGCTACAACATTTTTTTCTCCCAAGAAAAAACAAATCCTCGCATTTTTTATCTATAGCAAGAAAGTGGCACTAGCCCCAACTTTTTCCTAGAACTTTTCTTTACTGTGTTTTTGAATTCAATTTACTGGCTTTCATACCTTTAAAAAAAACATATGTAGCAAAAAATCATTATATTGGGTATGCAAAACTTCTAACACTATATACATTTGCTATATGTTGCTAAAATCCATTTTTTTGTTGCAAAAAATTCTTATGAGACGAATTTTATTGACACGGAGGAGCTTTTGAATGACATCAACCTGAAAGGTTTTAAGGAGAGCTTTCTGCAATAAATATAAAGTTAAAATGCAACACAAAATCTATATATGATTTAAGTACAAATTTCTACTTCTCACTTTAAGAGTTCATTATTTATTTTTCTGCCTTTCTGGGATCTTGTAAATTAACAATCCAAAAAAAAAAAATTTAAATCAAAAAGAAAAATCCCATTTACACCTAAAGACTTAAAATGACTTACTCCCCTATTCACTTCCGCCCACAGATAGAGAAAAGAGAGGAATGGGGGGACAAAGTAGTGAAAAGTTAGTGATGGTAGATGCAGAAAAGAAAAGAAAAAAAAATTGTATGTAAACGTAATTAATGTTGTGCCCGCTGGTACATGGGTACCAACCGCCGGTCCACACACATATGGGTTGGTAGGGTCTGGTCCAGGGTACCAACTGGATAATATTGTCTCCAACTTAAACATCTTTTAACCATAGGTGTGGGGTTTTATATTAAAAAGTCTCGTTATTATGTAGTTACACACCTCCACTTATATTGCCATGTTGAGTTCTATAATTTTTTTAAGTGGGATAAGTGATTTGAGCCAACTATTTTCAACAATTAATTGGTCAAAAATTAAATTCTAGATAAAAATAGTTGAAATTATTTAAGTGTTAATCAATTCGATAACAATTTTATTATTTTGTGAAGCAAATTTTTATTTAACAATTGTGTGCATATGTAATTATTGGGGACAAATGCAAGAAAAAGGGGGAATGAAAAAGGGCAACCAAAATTTGGGGGTGATGTGGATGGGTTATCTTGAAATATAGACAGCCCACAAGATCAAATGGAGAGGCAGATAAAGAGTGGGGTCGGCTCTAAACTAAGACTAGCAACAAGTTAAACATGTGACTTCGACAACAGCTATGGTGATACCTACACTTAATGAAAAATAAAAATGGACCCTTTTCTCTTTTTCTTCTCTCTCTCTCCCTTTCGCTTTCTAGCTCAAGTTGAAGTTTTACTCATTAAAACTGGAATCTGTATTCATAAATATCTAACCCCACAAACCACGGCTATGTACTACGCCACAGAGCAGAGGTGGAGTGTGTATTCCTAAGTGGGTAACACATTTTAATTGTACTTTCCTTAAAAAAGGTATTATTACTTTTTAGTTTTGCAAGTTTAATTTAATAATAAAAGTGACTTTTGGTTTTTAGAAAAATTACTTTTAAGGCTAACTTGATTTGAGTTTTAACAAAATAAATTAACATTTTGTATCTTTTATACTGATATTGAGAAAACTTGCTAATAATAATAAATATAATTTAATTCAAATTAATTATTAAGTAAAACACATTTTAAGAAATGAAAATCTTAATTTGAATGAAACAAGTAAAGGAAAAAGTTCCACTTCTTTTTCCATAATATTAAAAATTTGTCATATGAGGATGATGTATTGTGTATATCGGGTTTTGTTAGTTTTATGAAATTTTGGATTTTGCTTGTAGTTATACTTGGAGAGGGAGAGCTAATGAATTCTCAAGGGAGGGGGAATTTAAGTAGTACGCGTCATTTTCAGTTCTACGAGACAACTCGAGTAGTCACAAAATAATTCAAAATCAAAGAGAGCAATTGGCAGTATGGGCAACTTAATAGTAGTATAGTTTAGAATCATGGGTCGTGTCGTGTGTACTGAATTCATTTCTTAAAACTAAATTTCAACGACACAATATATAGGGGTGATTAGGCGCTACTATCAACAAATTGACTTTGTGGTCTACTATTAAAAAAATTACATATTTCTTCATGTTTGGCCGAGGTAAATGTACTCTTAAGTTAGTTTTCATTCAATTTCATTTGTGATTATCAGGAAAGAAAAATAGTACACCCTCGGTCTAGAGAGAAAAAGAACTTTGATTATTGGGCAGATAGAGAAAGGGACAAAGCGAACGAAAAAGTGGAGACAGAGAAAAAGGAGAGGCCACTAGGTCCAGTGGAGAGGGAGTATGAAAGAGAGCTAGAAAGAGGGGCCACCCGCGGTCCTGCATAGCCCATCTGGAAACTTGAGTGAAAAAAGGGATTGTCAAAGGTACAGTCCGTATAAAGCATGCTGGTAAGAAAAGCATTTTTCTCGTCACATTTTGCAGTCTGAGGTCTGTACTAAACATTCAATAAGAATATTGTATCGCCATTGCATAGCAACCGCATATAAACATAGCAGTTTCCCTACGCATTTCTCAGCCATTGTGTACGCTCAAACTGATGTTCATTAGAGAGCCACACCAGTTGTTGCATCCATAGTTATTTGCTTGTGAATATATCAAACTAAATGATGCTCAATGCACCTATAAGCTCAAAACGAAGGAGCTTATCCTATTTGAGAGAAGAGAACTCGTTCACTAGGTTGAATTTCTTTTTGGCAGTGTTGCAGGGACTATATAAACTCAAAAGGACCTGTTGATTTATGAATCCACCAATGGTCTTGACTTCTCATAAACAGATTATATTAATTCCATACTGTCATCCAAGCACTTACAAGATTATCTGTGATCCACATATCCTACCACTAACCTCATTTGAGGGTGAAAATTTAAATGGCCTTATTCCTTCTTATGAAATTTGACACATTGAAGGAGAAAATGTGAAGAGGGATGGAAGCTAGAACATTGCATGCTGAAAACTGTGGCCAAAATGAGACCAACCCACTAAAAAGGAGCTCAAATTAATAAAGAAGATGTCCATCTAGGCTGCTGCCTCCACAAGTGCCAGTTTCTGGGGCTGCACACATGATAAAATGAATATTGGGTTATCTCCGAACACGTCGACAGAAAATCTCAAAACAAATACGCTGGGAACATAGTGTAACTAATGAATTCAAATGAATCTTTAACGAAACACTCGGCAAATTACAGTCGAAAATGAGAACAGATGCACTAGAGGTTCCACGAATTTTTAATTAGTTTGTTGAAATGAAAATTAGAAGGTAAAATAAAATTGACTTTGGGGCAATCAGCAGTTGGAAATACTAAATCAGTAAAACAAATGATTTTATAGTATTCACAGGCCAGGGCCAACTCAGCTCCTTACCTCAGCTAATTCCTCCTCATGCTTTGGAATAAAAGCAGTGTCAACTTTTCCATTTTTGAAGTCCTGCGACACGGAGAAATATGACAAACCAAAGTTAAATATATGAACATTTACCACCCAAATATAAAGATACTCCGATTAAAATGGAAATTAGAACTGCTAAATGTTTCCCTACCTCAATCTCGAGGATAAGCTTATGGTATTCGATTGTCGTTGGAACCCCTGAAACAATTAGTTGTCAAACAAAACAAAATAAGAATAGAGCTCATAAAAGACAAATATGGAATTACTCGAAATGTTGATCAAATGGTCAAATGGGTATCAACTTACAAAAACTAACTAAAATAATGAACGAGTGCTATTCATATAAGCAAGTGACAACAAAGCACAAAGATGAGACAAGATAGATGAGAAGCTAGAGGTAGGTCAGACTAATTAAAGACAAGGGAAGGTTGTCTCTGATGCCAACTGTCCAAGTTATTGCAATTAAAGCTGATGTTGAGATGGAATAAGATGTAACAACAAAGAGACCAGCAGAAAATAAATAAAAGCGACATGCAAACTAAATCCTTGTGGGTTAATTTATCTTGAACCATAAAAGGTCATTTATTAACTATGTTTTTCATGTATATATATGGACATAAAATATGAATCTATTTAGGGAAAAGAAATATTACACACAGGGGAGGACAAGAAGTCCTCTAAGAGACTGAGATACAAGAAATGGAAGGAAAATATTAAATCGGAAAAATACTATGGTGCATTTTCTAAGTGTTCATTTCATTTCTTTCCCCCGTCTCTTCCCCTTTTCCTTCTTTTGGTGTTTTCTTTTTATCTTTCACTATAGTGACAAAATGTCAGTAGTAAAAATGAAATTCAAGAGTTAAATCCCACTCTTCCCACCAAAGGTAGGAATGTCTTGCACTCTTGCCTCCCTATCAACTACACAGAGAACACCAAAAATAGCACTTGTCAATGGTATGATCATAATTCAAAATTGTCATACTAACCTGTAATGATAGTGTCACCAAGAGCCCTTTTCATGCGTTCAATTGCCCTTTCTCTTGTCGGAGCCCAAACAATAAGCTAATATCAGGAAAAAAAATAGAGCTATTCAGGCCTGAAGTTCAAAATTGAAGAACAAAATAACAATGTGTATGCGTGAAACAAGACAGCATTTTTTATTTGGGATAAAGTTCAAGAAAACACAGCATTGTATCCATCCAAAAAATTGTACAAACGAATCTGCAAAACATTATATTCTTGCAAATTTCTTCAACTCTTAACTGTGGGAATTGATTAAAATTTAAAAGCACGTAAGATAATCTAGAAAATAATGCCATCTCATAAAACTGTACACCCCAAAAAACTCACACAGTCAGATATGTACACCATAAATCAATAGGAAAAATGGGGCAAACCTTTCCAAGTAGGGAATCATAGCTAGGTGGAACCACATAATCAGCGTAGATATGGCTATCCATTCTCACAAATGGACCTCCAGATGGCAAGTAAGCTGTTATTCTCCCTACAGTTCAATATGAATTGAGTATGAGCTTCTATAAAGCTTGAAATAATTTATTGGAATGCATTTAGAAGTCATCCATTGGCAAATGATAATATGAAACAAATATAGAAGGATATACATGTCCAAGAGTTATCGTAAGCGGGTGCAGAGCCAAGAATTTTACTGAAGGGGGGAAACTTCAGTACTCATTTTTCTTTTTCAATTAGGGAGGTTGGGGGGAAGCTAATATAACCTGTTTTTTTTTTTTTTTTTTTTTTGTAAAGATAATTTAACACTAAATATGAAAAGTTCAAAACTTTAGCATGTACTCCCCACTCCCTTGGGCCCTGATTGTAAGTGCTTCACAGTGTTTTTCACCTTTTTTTAAAAACTAAAAATAAAAAGCATTGTATTTGGAATATAGAACACACATCCAAGGAAAACTAGTATAAACAATAATCCTCAGGGCTCTGACACTTTTTTGTTGCTTAAAAATAGTTTTCTAGAAACCTTGTGCCTTTTGTACTTTATGAGAGGACATTCAAACTCAAATGTGTGTAATCTCACTAACAAGAAAGTATCAGAGAGAGGTTAAAATACCATTTTGTTCGTATGTGTTAAAAAAAAGCATGGACATGCTTTGCTAATACACATCTGATGCACACAATATACACATACCTGGCCCAGGTCTGAAGTTTTTGAAAGCATCTTCTGCATTAATACGGCATTCAATCGAATGTCCTCTAAGCACTATATCTTCCTGTAAATCAGAAATCAGTTAATAAATGCAGATTATGTTACCCCTTGAATCCTAAATAACATTATTGTGTACCTGCTTGTACCGGAGTTTCTCTCCCATAGCTACACGGATTTGCTCTTCAATCAGATCAACTGAGGATATCATTTCTGTCACAGGATGCTCTACCTAAAATTTGGTCAACATAAAAAAAGAGTGATTACGCGTTTTACAATCAACTATACACAAGTTTTTTAAGGAACTGTACTGTATAAATCTGGATCAACAGCTCATTCTTCTGACCTGGATCCTAGTGTTCATTTCCATAAAGTAAAAGGACCCTCTTTCATCCAAAAGGAACTCAACAGTACCAACACCAATGTAACCTATAGATGCTGCTGCTGCAACAGCTGCATCACCCATAGCTTTCCGCAGCTCTGGGGTCAATGCGGGGGACGGTGCTTCTTCCAGCAGCTTCTGGTTCCTTCTCTGCACAACCAAGTCATTTGCAATGGAAATTGTTATTTGAAGCTATGTGTTTTATACATGCAAGTGATTCCTCATTCTAGGCCTATTTCAGTTGTATTATTATAGCTCAATTAATGTGATAGAATGTCTATACTCACTTCTGTAAACGCCTAGGACAGAAATGTAAGACTGTGTTAAGGGAGGTTTACATATCTGAGGGTTTCAAAACCTACTATATTTCATAGCAATTGGAGCTAATCCATGGTTGCCCACCCATCTCATGGCACTTGCGGATAAGTTGAAAGTACCATGTAGTTTTAACTTTTTCATATTGAAAAATAGCATCACATGCTATTTTTCGCTAAAGATCCCATAGATATTGTGTTCATGCAAACATTCACTTAACAAATCAAATATAAAAGAGTAACTGTCCAAGAATTTGTCATTCTGAATGTTGCCTTCACATTCTACACTGATATTTGAATTCTCTTATACACCTCTATACTACTTGGGAACCTTGAGAATTGTGAGAGGGCAGGGAAACTGCACATGCATCGCTTATCTTCTGGTCGCCAGATTTAAAATGTGATTTTGATGCCCAATATTAGAATTGAAAAGGCCATGTGGGCAGTCTCTGAATCGCCACACTAAATTATACATAGTTGCCAACTTCCAGATTGTTGATTGAGCTAAAACATAAATTTTTCGGTTCCAATCTTCAACAAGTATTAATAAAGATAATTCAACCTCTTCACATGCATCACTGTCCAAGTGTTTTTTGGAGTCTTAATGATCATTGAGCAAGCCAGATTTTTTATGGGAAAATTTGAGTCGATGAACAGCAAGTTTTATAGGCTGGTGAGCGTGAAAGACAAAACATGAAATGGGATACAGCAGTTATACATACCTGAATACTGCAGTCACGCTCTCCAAAGTGAACAACGTTACCAAACTTATCTGCAAGAACCTGTAAAGCC
The DNA here is from genome assembly GCA_021464415.1 of Lonicera japonica. NCBI lineage: Eukaryota > Viridiplantae > Streptophyta > Magnoliopsida > Dipsacales > Caprifoliaceae > Lonicera > Lonicera japonica. The sequence goes on along the minus strand of CM038468.1, from coordinate 51,222,242 downwards.
ATGTGGTTTCTAGAGGTGAATAGACAGTTTGCAAATAGGTCAAGCAATAGGATTTCACAAAAAGCAATGGAACCAAGTACATATACATATTCTTTTGGCATGAAAACCTAAGACTCAAGTTGCAACAACATGCCAACATAAATGTGCTAAAAGCTTTTTATAAAAAATATAGAAAAAAGTACCAACAAGCACACAATATGCTTGTGCTCTCATGTCAGACCGTGAATCTCACAACCCATAGAGAATTTAACCCCTGCACTTGGTCATCAAATATCAACTGATGCATGACAATATTTACCATGGCACAAATATCCAGAAGAATATACCGACACCAATAAGATTTCCTGCAAAGCTAACCTTGCGGTTTGATATATAAATCTGTCGCTAGCAGGTAACAAATATCTCATGGTGAAAAGTGAGAAGTGAAAACCAAGAAGTAACATGAATTTTTTGCATAAAATTTTGGACACGGGGGTTCTAGTGTATCTAAATGAGCCGTGCAGTGTGTGTGTGTAACAAAATTTGATCTCATCACATAGCTACATACAGCGTCTAGACTGAAAACAAAAGTTGGTCAATGACTCTACCAAGTGTAAACTCCAGTTGAATTTTTACATGCAACCCATTACTCAAATAACTAGATAAGTTTTAAGAGTCCACAAGTATATGCCAGGTCAGATGCTTAAGATGAGTCTTGCGGAGAATATTTCGATAATAATATGTTAAAACCTTCTTCTAATAACCAGTATCAGCCTTTTATCTTGTGTTCTTCCAACCTGGTTGGTATGATTATCAATCGAATGGCATTATCTCTCCAAACGATTTTCCTCTCTTAAGTTCAGACTACCTTTCGAGCAAGTATAATAATTCTGTTGAAAACCTAAGCGAAAGAAATCCAACCTGGAACTCAATGTGCCTTGGATTCTGAATATATTTTTCCAGATAGCAACCATCATTTCCAAATGCAGCTCCTGCCTCACTCTTAGCTTGCTGCCAATCAAAGAATTCAAGGGAACTTAGCTAAGACAATGTATTCCAAGATAAGTTGCACAGGTTATTTGTAGCAACTCATTACGACAGAATTTGCAGTGTAAATTGTTGTGGTGGTCTGGAATCAAGTATGATAATGTGATCAACTAAAAGCAAGGAAAAAGATATTTTGACGCCAGATCTAGAAAATACTGCATCTTGTTTTGAAAAAAAGGCATGCGTGTCCACTCGTGTTCATTCATTCACGTGACTGTTTGAATTATAATTGCAGAACAATGAAAAAAATAAGCAAAATGGTTATTGAAAAATAATAGTTTCTGAACAGACAATGAGTAAAGGATCCAAATTTTTAATAAAGACAACTATTGATAATTTAGTATTATTTATTTTATTTATTTATGTTATTTTATTTGATATATTCTAGTTAGAGAGTTTGTGGGTTATGTCCCACCTTGAGAGGTATTTTAGATCAGTTAGGAGTCGTGTCTTTCTTCTATATAAGTTGCTTTGTATTTAGTCTTTATTATCATGGAATAGAATAATCGTTCTCTTTAATTTTACATGGTATCAGAGGAAGGTTCTATTCCAATTCACATCCTTGGCCCGGTTGGGCTATGAATACTAGGCCTTCAAAAATAATGGCGTTGGCTCCGGGACCCTTCGACAAGAGTGGCGTTGGCTCCCGAATTTACCAATTCTCGATGTGGGAATTGGGTTACCCGTGCAGTCCGATATGTGGGTCGCACATGAGGGGGCGTGTTGAGAAATAGCAAGATCCCACATCAAAAAATATAAGAGAAAAACATGTGACTAAAAAGTAAGTAGTTCACCTCCAATATCACCGAGGCCTTTTGAGTTAATAACCCTGCACCTAGTGATAGGTGGTTAAGTCAGGATAGTATCGGTGATGGTAGTGGACCATATCAAGTTCAAATTCTACAACAACCATTCTTGGAATTCAAGCACATAGGTTGAATATCCTAACCAACTAACTTCTAGTCGCATTCATAGGTAATGCAGAAGGTACAACTCTATAAAAGCAATACCTGTAATAGCTTCACAAATTCTTCTGGCTCTTTAGCAAGACGCATTCCACGTCCACCACCACCAGCTGTCGCCTTCAAAGCATACAATAATCATAAGTTACACTAAACCCTTTTTCTCCTTCCAAAATAAGGATAGGTTATACTCAATCTTCTATCCAATTATACATAACAATCCAGTTCCGTCACAAGATGGTGTCCAAGAAGCTAGAAAACACGACTGAAAACAATATATATAAGAAATGGGCCGGCATTGTAAATTTGTAATGCTGTAAAGTTTAGACATGTAAGTCACGAGTTACAAATACAAGAATATTTACCTTGATCATCACAGGAAAGCCAATCCCATCGGCAAGCCTGATAGCTTCTTCAGTGCTCTATTGTCACAGAATTTATAACAAATAATTATCAGGCAATAGCAAATATGGTATTCAAGTAGAAATATGCTTTGTAGACGTCATGCATTATATTGACTGAAAGCAATACCTGTAACAACCCGTCACTTCCTGGTACAGTTGGAACACCAGCTTTCTTCATCGTCTCCCTGGCAGTTGCTTTGTCACCCATGACACGTATGCTGCCTGGCTGCAATATCATATATTCAGAAATCGATAGAAAAAACCCATGTACAAAAATTCTCAAAGATGGAATAATCATGCATTGCCCAGAAACCTTGGTTGTTCAAAATATAAATAAGAAACGTGCCAATTTGAAAATTCACGGAATCGGGCAAGAACAAAAGATTAGTAGGTTAGAAGGAAATGCACACTCCCCTAAGCACATATAATGTGAAGACAAAACGACAATCACCTGCTGGACACATTTTATATTAAGTGGGAAACCTATTTAAATGCTCTCATAGAACCTATGAAACATAGACCCGACACACAACACGCAATTTTTCCAAAATGTAGGACACAACACGTGGGGGGGACACGTTCTTAATTAATTATATATATATGCAATAAACATTATAAATATGTAAGAATTCAACAAAATGAAACTAGATTGCATTAATAACCCAAATACTCAAAACATGATCACTAAATTGTTCCATAATTAAAGCATCAAAAAGCATACATAGGCTAAATTGTTCCACAGAATGATAGAAAACAAAAGGGGAATATAAAAAGTGGCTTAGTTGCCTCATCCTCAGTTAATGTTGCAGTGAAGAAATACTGGGAGTAGTAGCCATCTAAATCAATTATCAAGTATTAGAGACTATCATTCAATCCAAGTGTCGAAGAGTGTCAAAGTGTCCTACAAGTGTCGGGCCCGACCCGTGGCCTCCAAGAGAGCGTTCATGCTTCATAGCATAGAACTAATTACAGCACATCAATTATTAAGAGTAATTTTTGTGAATTGCTCCTAAATTTTACTCTATCACTAGTATATTGGACTATAAAAGCATGTAACTTCTGATATAGATGAAACAAAGGTCTGAAGACTACAAAAGGCCTCTGTTTTCATCTTGGCGTATGTTTTTCCAAATTTAGTTGCAAATAATTTACCAAATTATGCATCTGTTTAACTGGTTAACTCAGTTTGCCAACTTAAAATACCCAGTTCTGATTACAAAATACCTTAATATCAGACTCCACATAGAAATAGTTAATGCAGGAATTAAAGATTAAGAGTGCACTTGATCTGCAGTACTCACATTTGGCCCAATGAAGTTGATACTATGCTCTCTGCACATGTCAACAAAATTTGCATTCTCAGCAAGGAAACCATATCCAGGGTGCAGCATTGTACATCCACGGCTGATCGCAGCAGATAGCACATTTGCCACCACTAAGTACCTGTAGCGGGAAAAGTATCCATATATCACAACCAAGCACACTAGGAACGAAGAAGGGGGTTGCCCATAATATTATTCTATTTCTAGGGATGTACTATCCTACACACACCAGGAAAAAGGATGTTTCTTCTGAAGGGAAAATAGTAATTTGACATTAATCATTTCGCTATGTAGTCCATTGTTCAAAAAAATCTCTAAATTAACAAACCAAACTTAAATTTAGTATTAGACTATTAGTTACAGACTTACAGCCTTACAGGTACCAAAGTTAAGACCAAAAAAGAATTACTAAAAGATGTTCACAAGTGTGTGCAAGTCCATGTTAAAAAAAAGTGTGTAAGTACATATATGTAAGAATATATTATGTACGAAACTACGAAAACATTACGCATACTAAATATATGTGGTTATGGTTATTACTGTGCCTTCACACGTCTTGCTTTGTTATGATAAACTTCTTTAAGTTAATTATTTCAAATAAAGAACCTTACTCATATCTCAACATCCGTATTTGTCAGTCAAGTTTTTGCCCAGAGCCCACTTCAGCCAAAACTCTAACTTGAACATATTATATACTTAAAATATAGACATGTCGAAGATTTATTGAACTAGTGTTCGGGAGTACTCAAGAAGTATCTGTGTAAGAGGTATCAAGATTAAGTGATCTACTTATAACTGTTTGTGCTTACTAGCCATCTATCTTAAAAGGAGAATGGTGATGGAGATCACAAAGAAAAAAGAAACAGCAGCAGTACATGAAAAAAAAATCGAGATAAAAAGAACATGATGAGACATTGTGGTGACTTACGATTGATTACTCGGGGCTTCACCTATACAAACTGACTCATCAGCCAGTTTCACATGAAGTGCATCTTTATCTATCGTCGAGTAAACTGCAACGCAAGGGATACCCATCTCATGAGCAGTTCGAATCACACGAACAGCAATTTCTCCTCTGTTTGCCACAAGAATCTTTTCAGCACGACATACAACACCGAGAGCTCCCCACGTTTCCCAGATTTAAGACTAACTTGAAAAGCCTGAGCTCTTTGCCAAGGAAAGTGTACCTTACTTCCCACCATAAAGCTGCATTGGGAACTCCTAATACTGCTAGCTCTTCCCATGAATAAACTCTTGGACTGGAAAGTAAAATGTATTTAGTCATATGGAGCAAGGCAAGAAGGCACTTGGGAGAAAATATAAAATGTAGATGGCTGTTCTGCATCATATGGGAAGTTAAAGGCTTTAAACAGTCATATAAATGCAAAATGAGGCAAATACACTGAGATTTTCATACCAGCTACTTAAAACTACATATTTTGACTATTCGTTTAACAAGAATTCATTGTGTCAGATTCAAATACCAACTTGCCCTTCCAAGATATGGTAGAATTTGAAAGATGAGCACAGTAACAGTGTCGAAATGTAATTTCCTCTCAATTAAACCATGTTGTTTGGATGTAATACATCATTTCAATTACTAAAATATATGAGAATGGATACATTTTGTCAAACTTGCAGCACTATTCTCAATTTTCATTCTTATAACAACAATAATATTCAGACTCATTCAGCAGTAAACCATGTTTATATGAAAGAGTTACTGTTAAAGAACGAAATTAACTTAACACGTTTTTTTCTGCAAGTTGCAACGCTAAAGCTTGTTCAGCGTACTCGAGTGAGTCGGTAAGGACAAAGGAGAAAGAATACATTCCAAACTGTCCAGCAATTTTTTATGTGATTATTTACAACATGAAGTCCAGAACTACGTCAAGTTCTCTTAGAATAGTGGCACTAACTTTAGTCTCCTACAAAAACTGCTTTTCTAGCCTTTGAATGCAAGACCAGCTCCCAGCAAAGGTGCCGTACGAAGCAATGCAGGGCCCTTCAACGAAGGAGGGAATGTAAATATATTACAACTACAATTTTTCGTTATAATTAGTCATTTTATATCCAAAAAATTTCCTGAATTTATATCCTAATTTTTCTAAAAGCAATACTACTTATTCCAAATAGTTTTACCAAATGCAGATTACAAATGCACATCATTGTGAACCACACCTACAAACTGGGATCTGAGAGACTGAGACAGAGAAAACCGTACAAACTAATTTTTGGTTGACATGCTCTTGGGATTTCTTTTCCATGAATTTGTTCTGAATAACTAGCACTACTCTGTAATTCTATCCTCACTCTCTCCGAAGCACCAAGAGTACAATTTTGCTTATTATTTATTGTTCTTTATACATTATTAAGCTCCATTTGATAACAAGATGGAAAATAGTAGGAAAAAAACTTATTTTTGTGAGAAGATGGAAAATAAGTTGAGGGACGTGGTGAGATGCTCTCTATCTCATACTCATTGTGAAAAAAATTCTTGACATATACTCGCAGAAAAAATTTCTTGACATATACTCGCAAAAATGAGTATGAGATAGAGAGCATCTCACCACGTCCCTCAACTTATTTTCCATCGTCTCACCTAAATTAATTATTTTTCTTATCATTTTCTATGTTGCCATCAAACAGAGCCTTAAAGTTCAAACTATACTTCTTTTCATATCTTGAAATCCATACATGTATCGAGGCACTTAAGTAAAAGTAAATCAGTGCATACATTTTATTTCCTTTAAGTATACAGCCATACCTTTCACGATCTAGCATTGTAAATGCTTAAGAAGGCACCTTGACATACAGATCAACAAAATGAAGTTGGAGCTAAAATTAATGCAGTTTATTGCCAATGATCATTAATTCATAATAAACGTGGCTGTCTAAACACTGATAACCCACTCATTTCATTAAATCCACATTTAGAAATTTCGGAATACATCAATTGACAAACGAATTTGAGAGAATGTGAGGGTTGGGGAAAGGGGAGCAATGTGGCCTGAATAAACTAAAAATAAAACTGTCAATAACAATAAGGAGGGTCAGCCAATAGTGAGAATTTCCAGAATTTGGCGATATTTAAAACAACTTAGAACGATCAATAAAACTGATAATCGTGAACAAAAAAATTAAATTAGAGAGAACACTTACAGGAGCTGGTGAGCAAACAGGCTTGCTGCAAAAAGTCATTGCGGCGGAATCCATTTTTCGAATCAAGTGGCAGCCTCGCCTGAATAAAACAAACAAGGAAAAGGTGAAAAAGTTGTTGCAATTTACGTAGTAGAAAGCTTAGTGTAATTGGATCTGATACGCGTAACTTAAAACGAATCACTTACGTTGAAACTGAAATGTGTAATAGAGAGAATTTGACAGAGAGCGTCTGTTTATGGAAGAGAGGACGGAGAGTGAAGAAGAAGAAGTAGACGGGGAGAAAAGGAGGGAGGGGTCGATGAAAACGAGGGAGTTGTGAGATTGAAGGATCCGCCCAGTAGTAATTGTTGGACAGCACAATTTGGAAAGCTAGCTAATCCTAACCAAACTTATTATTAAGCATTAATTTGGACTTTGGGCTTCTTTTTTTTTTTTTTTTTTTTGTTTACCAGCTGGTTCTGCTTAACTCACTGGGAGCGGCGATTGTCTGTAGTCGGGGTTATGTGGGTGACTGTTGCCACCTTAATAACTGGCACGTGGCTAGCCCCTGCTGTTGATCTTCGGGCAGGTGGGATTAAGATGGTCTCGTTTTGATTCAATTGAGAAATCGGTATTTCTGTTTTGTTCTGATGGAAAGTTTCATTTCTTTTTTGAAATAATTACGTAAATAACACATGACGGATTAGAAAACGCAATGGAGTCGGATTTATAATTTCTATTCTTATTTTTGTTGCTAAAAATTATTCACATTCTTGGTTCTATTCTGGATTTTGAATATCGGATAATCTCTATTCCTATTTCTATTGAAAAACATGTCTCCACGGAAATTCTCAAACAATTTTAAAAGGAAAAAAATTAAATAAATAAATAAAAACTAAAAGGAAGAATAATGAAGTTAAAAATAATATAATGTTACATAATATATATATATACACATATAGATAAAATTATATATATACACTATGAACAATAAATTAATTTATATATTTTATATGAGCAATGTTATTTACACCCTCAAAATTTGTTACAAACATTTTCTATATAATTTAACTAAAAACACATTCTAACGCTCCCTTATTTCTCATAAACCCCCCTTACATGATGTTAAGCAAGTACTTAACAATACATTCTCTCCATTTGAACGAAATTTATGTGAATACACTCACTTCTTCTTAAACAAGTCATGTTTAGAAAACATGACAGCACTCTATTATTTAATGTTAGGTGAGTTATTTTAAACAAATTCTCCCTAAGTGAACCGAATGTATATGATTATACTTATATCTCATTAGGCAAGCCTTAAAAAAATATTATGCAAGTAAATCCATTTTTTATCTTTTATTTCTTCTTCGAAGGTTTTGTAATACCATGTTTGAAAAACATGAACAAACCAATTTTTTACATCTCTCTTTCAAGTATATTCTTTTGTTTTCTAAAATGAGACTAGATGTATAAGAACGGTTTCCACCGTTTAAAAAAAATTCAAGATTAATTTTTTCATTGAGTATCTCTCTCTAAATTTGACAGTGTATTAATTTTGTACAAGTATATACTATAGAAAAGTGTTTTTAGAAAAAAAAAATCATTCAAAATTATTTGTTTTTCTCTCCAATATGTTGACTTATCATATCAATCCGGTAAATAGATAGGGAGGGGTGATTGGCAGTGAATCTTGCTAGAGAATTAAGCTTTAATGGAGAAATTGTTATTATAGAATTAGAAAATTAGATTTAGAGAGATAAATATAAAATTCAAGTGAAGGTTCTTTGTTTTTTGAAAATCAAATGCTCGAAAAATCCAAGAATGGTTGGTGAAAAGTGTTGGGGAAAGTGTGATGTGAGAGAGAATGGTATTAATAATTATCCCATTATTAATCTGTAAATAATTTGAGTTGTACCGCTATATTATACAGTCCAACATAAAACAGTGTTATTTCTGTAGTATTGGTTGTTCATTTGCTATTTATGTAATTATCCCATTATTCTTACAGTGTGCTTGGGCACACGTGATGTGTGTATACTTTTTCTTGGGCATTAGTAAACGTATTTTTAAAAATGGGTTGTGTTAACGTTTGTTTTAAGATTACATATGTTAAATATTTATTTTTGAAAATAATTAATTTTAATGTGCATTAAATATAACACGGATTTTTATAAAAGATTTCATTATTTTTATTTATAGTAATTTTAACATGTGTCCTTAGGGCACATGTTATCATTTTTTAAAAAAAAATAATTTTAACACTTATTTATTAGACGCCAGAGTATTTAGTTTGAAATTAAAATAGCATCATTAATGATTAGAACACCATAATATAAGTATGCCCACAAAAATATACTTCTATTATAGAAGTTTACAACTACATAAGAAAAGTATCGCAAGCCATACAAATGCAATAATTGTTGTCCCGGTTTAAGTACAATTTCATGGCACTGAAATTACCATAAATACAATTATCATCTCTTAGCAATTAACTATTAGCAACATTGCACGGCAAACTATTGAGCTATTTTGTTGAAGGAATATAATTTCAGATCTATTTATTTCATTATTTGTTTCCATAAAACCCAAAATAAATGTTATTTATTAGCTTTTGTTATTGTAATATCAAAAGAATATACCATCTCATTAATCAAAACTATAGTAATGAAACTCGTATTCAAAAACACATGCTATTAAGAATTAAAGTATCCACAAATTTGATCTTGTTATCTACGTGCTATATCATCATAAATTTTCAAACAAAATTGAATCGTTTTTAATCATGTCAATTGTGTATTTGTCATATCTCCAATGATAAAAAATAATATTAATTGTGTTAGCATGTGTCTGTTAAGATAGAACAGTTGTATTAGGAATTACTCGTTCAAGTTTCAATTGGACCATGTGTAGGATTGAAATCCGAGATCATCCATTGAAAATGAATCAAACATATTGAGCAGAAGCATATACTAACACTTTACATTCGCATGAAGGGTGAAGATTTTTTTGAATGAATTGATCCAATGTTGTACACCCACTTTTCGATGAAATTTTTCTAAACTTAAATTCGGCTCATTTATGTGGTATGTTTGTCCTTTATCTTGTGCTAGTTACCTTTTCTTAGTCGTTGGTAATTCTTATACAAAATTCTCAATACTTCTCAAATGCCTTTTAAATCTTGTATGATACAATCTTTCCAATACAAAAAAAACCACTTACATAAGAATAACATTCCCATAAGTGATTGACTCTTTTGCATGCAAGTTTATAAACAAAATAATTGATGAAATATATATATCCTACTTAGCTTATGAATAAGGAAGTGCGAAGAAGGTCCCTTGTCACTTTACTCGTAATTCAAAAATATAAATTATTACTCGTAATTCTACGTACTTTTTATATATTTATAAATATTATTTTACCATAATATATTAAAAAGTTGAAATTCAAGCAAACACTAATAGTGTTTATCTTTTATCTATACCAAATCAATTAATTCCGTAATTATTTTTACAACCACTCTCAATTTCGTAACCAAAACGAAACATTACATCCAAGTGTTGATAGTCGTAACATGTATACGGAAATGGTATTTAATGCGCCGCGCTTAGCGAACATCAACGCGCATCATAGCTACCTAGTTAAAACATTTTAAGTCCAATTAGTCAACATCTTCCTCTCTTCACTTTTCTCTCTTAAATACAAAGCTCCCATAAACATAAATTCCCCAGATCTCACTCTTTCTTCTTCTTCTTCTTCTTCTTCTTCATTTTTAGATTATATATATATATATATATCGTTTAGGTTGTTAGATGGGCAAAGTATCAGTGATCATCTATGTATTAGTAGCAATCTTCCTCCTCCTCTTAATCTCCCACTCCCCCAAAAAACCCTCCCACCGCCACCGCCGCCTCAAGCTCCGCTCCAATTTCACATTCACCGACCACAAGCACGACCACATCCCCTTCGACCCCCTCGTGGCCGACATAGAGCGCAAGCGCGAGGACAAGCAATGGGAGAAAACCTACTTCGAGCATTCTCACAAGGAGTTCGTGCAGGAAGCTCCGGCGGCGGAGTCACAGCCGGAGTGGGAGGACTTTATGGATGCCGAGGATTATTTGAATGACGAGGAGAAGTTTAATGTTACGAATAGGTTGCTTTTGTTGTTCCCGAAGATTGATGTGGATCCTGTGGACGGGTATGTCAGTGAGCATGAGTTGACGGAGTGGAATGTGAATCAGGGGCAAAAAGAGGTTATGCACCGGACGGAGAGGGAATTTGAGATTCATGATAAGAATAAGGATGGATTTGTGGCGTTTTCCGAGTATGAGCCGCCGAGTTGGGTTCACGGCTTAGGTGAAGTTCTCTCTCTCGCTCTCTCTCTCTCTCTCTCTCTCTCTTTTGAGATCAAGCTTTCTCTTTGTTGAATTTCATAATGTAGAAGGATACTGTTTAAGTCTTGTTGGTAAAGGTTGATTGGTTTGTACATTTTATAATATATCAGTGTCAATTGGATCATTGTGTATTAATTTAACATAAGCAACTTCTGTCACGTCAAATTGGATTCTAGGGTTTTTATGTACACTGTTGAAACTTAAAAAACTGGTAATTGGTGGACACTAATAATGCTGGTTGGTGGACATTAATAATGTTGGTTGCTACAGGATAGATATCAATGGTAAAGTGTAGAGTAAGGGCAATTAAGTGGTAAGAGAAACACAAAACAAATAGCAAACTCACAAGTAATTTAGATTTACAGTGAGTTGAGAGTGTTGGGTACTGATTTCCCCATTTTCCCTTTTTTTTGATAAATAAATAGATGCACCAAACGAGGTTCTAGTCAATGTAGGCATGAAATATTCAAGTTTTGACTGGCACAGACACAAGCGAGTTCGAAGTTGGAGGAATGAAATTTGTCATAGTTGAAATTGATGGAGTCTGAAGTACCATGGATTTATCACCTGAAGTTCTTTTCTATAGGATATGTAGTGCAGTGAACTATCCTTCTCGAAATATGCCTTTTAAATGTTCAAGTGTTTTCGCAACATGGCAGTTTAATATGAATTGAGTTAATACTTCCCAAGTCGGTAAGAATGACAATTTTCTGGACAAAACTCTTTGCTTTTGCACCATCTCACAAGCCCTTAATCCAATACTATAGGTCCTCCAAATATCTTGTTTATGATAAAATTAAGTTAATGAGAATTTTCTCCCTTGGTAGAGAAACCCTATGAGAATAGCCTAGCTCACAGGCTCTTAAATCTTACCTCTCAAACGAAGGTAAAAGGTTGAATCTTATTGGGGCCACCTCCCTTAGTGCCTGTGGATTGGAGGGTCCAAACGTACCAGTAGGGGTTAGAGGTACTATAAGAGAGGATTGTGTACCTCAAGTTATTAGAATTAAAAATTTCTCACTTGGTTTTGTTCGTATGATAGTTTATCCTCTTTTCCTGTATACTTCTGGTTTGCCTGAATTACTTTCCATAAGTTTGGCCCTTGTGCTACTTATTACTTACACTGACTACAATTGTGGAACATCTTTGATTTTTCCCTCTGATATCGTGTTTACATCAACCTGGGGCCCTCAAATAAAGCTCTTTTGTTTATCTTTAAAATATTCAAAAGGAAAAAAAAAGTGGGTCCATTGATTGCACTAAAACAATGGGGCCCTTCTGTGAACCAGATGCCCTTGCTGTAATACATGCTGCGGAGGATTCTGTGTATGTTGTACTGACATAAGCATATGCATATTGTACATCTGTACATACGGACACATCTTATTCTGATGAATCCATCTTGGTTAACTTATAGCAGATAACTCTTCTTTTGGATTTGAAATGGGTTGGTGGAGGGAGGATCATTTCAATGCATCAGATGCAGATGGAGATGGTCTTTTGAACATCACAGAGTTCAATGAGTAAGTTTTGATTTTTGCAAGAATATAGACGCCGGCCCTGTGATGCGATTTAGATTCTTTGGTTTAAATGTGTTAACTTATTCATTATCATCTCTGTGGTTTTCCAGGTTTCTGCACCCAGCTGACAGCGGCAGTCCCAAACTGATTAACTGGTTATGCAAGGAGGAAATAAGGTGCCATGAAATTCATCTGGTTATTTCTCCCCTTTAGTACGATCGCATATAAATTGTTTCATTCGGTTTTCTTGCATGCATTCTTTACTTAGTGTACAGACTGCAGTTGCAATGTTCTTTTCCATTCCCTTTTCCCTTGGGTGCATTTGATGCTTCAGGTAGGATTATTTAACCTCATCTGGACTGGATAAAATAATCCCACCTCCTAGTTGGATTGTTTAGTCCCTCTCCCAGTGGGATAGTAGGGCTTTGGAGAATAAATAATCCACCCCCATATCCAATCCCGACGGACATCAAACATGGGATAGGATAACTTTATCCTATTCTGTCTTCTTATCTTGCATGTCAAATACAGCCGCATTTTATGAGTAGTCTGTGGAAATCAAAATTGAACTGACTAAACTGATCAATCGAATCTACTTTAATTGTATTTGTTGCCTCAATAAGATTAGATATGTTTTTGCAAAAAACAAATAAGTTTTGACCAGTTTCAGTTCCGCTTCACAAAAACTGTATAAACTGAACCGAGTGGATGACTTCTGGAAAAAACAATTCCTATTATCATTTGGTTTTGTGCTACCGTACGTCATCATCATTTTCCGGACCATAGAGTATTATGCAGACTTTGTTTTTAGTTTTTATTTCTCCCTAATGGTTTTTGTCATATCTCAAAGGGAAAATTGCAAATATTAACAACGTACTTTACCCGTTTTTCCGCTTTGGCCAAATACTTTTTTTTTCACATAAAAACCACTAAACTCTCAATTTTTTTTCACCATTAACATTCCGTTAATGGTTTTTATGTAAAAAAATTGAGAGTTTAGTGGTTTTTATGTGAAAAAAAAGGTATAATGGCCAAAGTGGAAAAACGAGCAAAGTACATTGTCAATATTTGCAATTTTTCCTATCTCAAATGTTCTCTTTTATTTATTTATGAAAGTCGAATTTGGATTGGGTCAACCAACTTCATTTAAAAAGAAAGAAATGAAAACAAATCCAATGGCGGAAAACCAGTCCAGTTCCACAACCAATCTGATGTAATTTTCAAATAAAGTCAGATTTGATTGGATGCTAAAACTAAAAATGGAGTATAATTGGATTGGATGGATGAGTCTTAAAAAGAGACTGGGTTTCTTTTGTTTGGGTTTCTGTTGTATATTTGGTGCAATTCATACCATGTCATACTGTATTCCTATATCTTATCAATAATGCTTGTTTTTGTCTCCACAAATTGACTGTGTAGTGCGTGCAGCCTTCGGATTTTTGTTGTTAGTTTTTCTTGATAAGTTCTTTTGTTAATTCAGTTTCAGCTGTCCAATCACTAATTGAGGAGGCGTGGATAAAGAAGAGTGAGAACAATGAATTTTAGTGGTCAAGTTACAAAATACCTGAGAGAAAGCACAAGACAAAAAACCTAAAAACTCCCATTGAAGCTGCCAAAATCAGCGTGGGATCATAAAGAAGAGTGAGAGCAATTAGAGAAGATTGAGGAGAAACAGTATTCAGTGCATGCCGAAGTGTTTATTCCAATAGACTATAATATATAGGTCAAAACAAAATATAAATCTAAACAACTCCTGGCCAAAATCCCATGTATTTGGCCCCTAGTTTAGACAAGATAATGTCCTATATCATTCCTCGAATTCTGTCAACCTTTGATTTAGGCTGTTGCTCTCGCCCTGCAAGTCCATTGCTTCATGCGGTTCCTGTCGCTCTGCACTTTACAAAGAATGTCAATTCAAAATCTACATCTCTGCTTTTGTTGTTGATTCCCAGTCTGTTGTTGATTCGCATTCTATTGTTGCCAGTTGGATGTTTTATGCATATTTTTTTTCCCTGATAGGAAACAGAAGAGTTGTTAAAAGGAGAGGGAAGTGTATGGATAATTCCTTTCTCTGTTGACTTTGTCCAATTTATTTACAATAAATGTTTTATGCACATTGAGTATGAATGTAATATGCACATCGTTGATGACTTCCTTTATTCTCTTTATTTAATTACGATTTACTTCCACCTCTCTTTCTGTTACATATTTTACTAATCTTGAAATTATGCTCGTTCTTGTATGTATATGTGTATTTGGCTCATATGCTCTTTTGGTTTTAAATTTCAGGGAAAGAGATACAGACAAGAATGGGAAGCTTGACTTCAAAGAATTTTACCATGGTCTTTTTCACTTGGTCAGAAATTATGATGATGAGGGTCACAATTCTTCACATGACTACAATGATTCGCTGGAGGGTCCAGCTAAAAAGTTTTTTGACCAGCTTGACAAAGATGGTGATGGGTATTCAACTAGACCCATTTGCAATATTGCCTTGAAACTTTTTCATAACCTCCTGCACTTTGAGTGATTTGAGAAATTGCTCATAATAATTGAATAACCTAATTCCCCATTTTTTTTCCTTGTAGATACTTGTCTGATGCAGAGCTGCTACCTATTATTGGAAAACTGCATCCATCTGAGCGCTACTATGCTAAACAACAGGCAGATTACACCATATCACAGGTATTTGTGTAAAATGAAAGGGCTCTGTGTTGAATAGAAAGAAATTTGTTTGATTTGTCTGGGTTTTGCCATTTGAAGTTGCAAATATAGATCACACAAAACAGCTAATTGTAATATATAACAAGAATTCATGCCACCTTGCCTGGTGTACTTCGCTTCATGGGTGACATGCTACAACAACAACAACAACAACAACAACAAGCCTTTATCCCACTAGGTGGGGTCGGCTACATGGATCAAACGACGCCATAGTGGTCTGTCGTGAATCATATCTCTAGTGAAACCATTCGCCTCTAAATCCTTCTTAATAGTTTCACCTATAGTTTTTCTAGGTCTTCCTCTGCCTCTAACAACTAGGCTTCCCTCCATATGATCAACTCTCCTAACCATGGCATCTGCAGGTCTCCTCCATACATGCCCAAACCATCTAAGTCGAGATTCAACCATCTTTTCTGTAATAGGTGCCACCCCAACTCCCTCTCTGATGGTAACATTCCTGATCTTATCTTTCCTAGTCTTGCCACTCATCCATCTCAACATTCTCATCTCAGCTACACTTAGTTTATTCTCGTGTTGGCTTTTGACCGCCCAACACTCAGTCCCATACAACATTGCTGGTCTAACCGCGGTACGATAGAATTTTCCTTTTAACTTGAGTGGTACCTTTTTATCACATAACACACCCGAAGCTTTCCTCCATTTCAACCATCCTGCTTGAATCCGGTGATTTACATCTCCCTCTATCTCCCCATCTTCTTGTATAATGGATCCAAGATACTTAAACCGAGTGACTTGTGGTATGACATTATCCCCAACTTTTACCTCTAAGTTAGTAGTGCTCCGCCTTTTATTGAACTTGCACTCCATGTATTCTGTCTTACTTCTGCTTAAACGAAAGCCATGCGCTTCTAAATTTTGTCTCCAAGTTTCCACCTTCCCATTTAGCTCTTCTCTGGACTCACCCACTAGGACAATATCATCTGCAAACAGCATACATCGCGGTGCTGGCTCTTGAATGTGTTCCGTGAGTACATCCAAGACCAAGGTAAACAGATAAGGGCTCAAAGCTGACCCTTGGTGTAGTCCTATAGTTATAGGAAAATCTTCTGTGGACCCACTATGTGTTCTCACACTAGTCATAGCTCCTTCATACATGTCCTTGATAACACGAATATAGGCAATCCTAACCCCTTTCTTCTCTAGGGCTTTCCACAAAATCTCTCTGGGTACCCTATCGTACGCCTTCTCCAAGTCAATGAAAACCATGTGTAGGTCCTTTTGATCCCTCCGATATTGCTCCATCAAACGCCGCAACAAGTAAATTGCTTCCATGGTCGACCTTCCGGGCATAAAACCAAATTGATTATCTAAAATGCTGGTTTCTTTTCTTAGTCTCCGCTCAATCACCCTTTCCCATAACTTCATAGTATGACTCATGAGTTTAATCCCCCTGTAATTGGCGCAATTTTGTATATCCCCTTTATTCTTATAAATCGGGATTAGGGTGCTTCTCCTCCATTCTTCCGGCATCTTCTTTGACCTCAATATCTTGTTGAAAAACCTTGTGAGCCAACCAATGCCTTTATCACCTAGACCCTTCCAAACCTCAATAGGTATACTATCTGGCCCAACTGCTTTACCACTATCCATTCGTATCAATGCTTCTTTCACTTCCTTTTCTTGAATTCTGCGATAAAAGGTGAAATTTTGGTCATCCTCTCGCATGTTCAGCTCATCTCCACATGCTAAAATCTCGTAACCTTCATTAAATAATTTGTGAAAATAGTTCTTCCATCTCTCTTGTATGTCTTGTTCTTTAACCAAGACATTACCTTCTTCGTCCTTAATGCATCTCACTTGATCCAAGTCTTTTGTCTTCCTTTCTCGACCTTTAGCAAGTCGGTAAATAGCTTTTTCCCCAGCTTTGGTGCCTAAAGATTGGTATAATCCATCAAAAGCTTTAGTCCTCGACTCACTCACCGCCTTCTTAGTCTCTTTCTTTGCTTCTTTGTAAGATTCCCAATTTTCCGCATTCTTACATAGAGACCAAGCTTTAAAGCATTTCCTTTTTACCTTAACTTTATCTTGTACACTATCATCCCACCACCAAGATTCTTTATCCCTAGGTCCACACCCTCTTGATTCACCCAGCGTCTCTTTAGCTATCTTCCTGATCCCCTCGGCCGCCTTGTCCCACATATCATTTGCGCTTCCGTTTGCCTCCCAAAACCCTCCCTCCAGCACCTTGTGTTGAAAGATCCTTTGTTTTTCACCCTTCAAATGCCACCATCTAATCCTTGAAACCTTACCTTGGCCCCTTCTCTTCACTTTCCCCTTAACTCGTATATCCATCACCAGGACTCTATGTTGGGTAGTCAAGCTCTCTCCAGGTATGACTTTACAGTCCATACAACTCTTTCGATCTCCTTTCCTAAAGAGGAAGAAATCGATCTGCGAGCATGCTGCCCCACTCTTGTATGTGATGAGGTGCTCCTCCCGCTTCTTAAAACATGTATTGGCAACCATAAGATCATAAGCAGACGAGAAATCAAGGATAGATTTTCCCTCGGTATTTACCACCCCAATGCCATAACCTCCATGCACCCCCCTATAGTTTTCAGAAGAGCTCCCTACGTGCCCATTCAGATCCCCTCCTAGGAAAATCTTTTCTCTAAGTGGTATATCCTGGATCAAGCCTTCTAAGTCCTCCCAAAATTTTATCTTGAGGTGTTCTTCACACCCGACTTGAGGTGCATAAGCACTTATCACATTAAAAGTGTCCTGCTCCACTACGAATTTTAGGGCTAGGATCCTATCTCCTACCCTCTTTACATCTACAATGTCCTTCTTCCACCATTTGTCGACAATTATACCCACTCCATTTCTCGATTTAACCTTGCCAGTGTACCAAAGCTTAAAACCCGAAGTGTCTAATTCCTTCGCCTTAGCTCCAACCCACTTAGTTTCTTGAAGGCACATGAAATTGATCCTCCTCCTGATCATAGTGTCAACTATTTCCATCGATTTTCCTGTGAGTGTGCCTATATTCCAAGTCCCAAAACGAATCCTCCTATCATGAACTAGCTTCTTTACCCGCACCCGTTCACAAAGATACGGGAACCCTTGCTTATTTTTCACTACACCCAGGCGGCGATGTAGCGGCCCTTGCTCATTTGTCACTGGACTCGGACGATCCAGCGCGTTGCTTCTGGGCAACGACCTAGCATTAACACTCTTATATTAGTGCGGAAAACTTCGCTAATCTTGTGGTCATTTTAATGTTTAGCCTACTTGAACCATGAATATATATCACAGTTCTATAGATAATATTATCAAGAATTCAAGGATGACAAGGAAATCTGGAAATTCCCAGCAAAGTCTTCCTCTTTGCAGCGCTCTAAGGTGTTTCTTTTTCCATATCCTTTGTTGGAATCGGTGTCTCTGTTGCTGCTCTGTTCCTATGAACATGCTGTCTCTTTTCCTTGTCTTCGACATTCATTGGTGTTTTGAATCAGTCTTCTAAATATTATTTCCATATTTCTTTTTCCTATCAAAAAAAATAAAAAATTATTTCCATATTAGTTTGTGTTGACACTATTCTTAAAAAAAATTATCACAATAAGGAAGTAGGCACAATAGCAGGCAACTAGATAAAGCTTCATAAGCAAGTGTGTTGGAAGTAATACTTTTTCAGCTGGAAACTATAAAAGCTTCTGAATAGAAACCTTATTTTTAGTGTGTTGCACTGTATAATGGCGAAATCCGCTGTTAGGATTCCTTATGAGGAGCCATCTGTCAGGGGGACAAATTTTAACCTTTATAAACAGTTAGTTATGTCTTGCATCCTAGTAGAATATAATATTGAGCAAAATTCTTTTAATTCTCAAATCAAGTGGAAAATAATGTTCTGAGTTCTGACCCTAAAAGAGTGGTCATAATAACATATGGTGATCAGGTGGCGTTAAAATACTTGGGTTTCCAAAAGAAAAAAGGGTATGCTGGTGATGTTTCTCAACTTCGTTTCTGAAGATTTAAGGGTTTTTGCAAGCATTTTCCCACGTTTAAGACCAATATGTAAAAAAGGAATCCACCTCACGTTTGCTTGAACAAGCAGGAATGGTATTGATGATAACATAATCAAATTTTGATCCCTTGATGTGATTGTTAGTTGACTTCAGTTGCACATGTTATACTCACAGAGACAGGAGAGGTTCTAGTTGCCTAACATAACTATAATATATCATTGTGCAGGCAGATACAGATAAAGATGGGCGTTTAAGCTTGGCAGAGATGATCGAGAACCCATATGTATTCTATAGTGCTATATTTAACGAAGATGACGATGACGACTATGAGCACCATGACGAGTTCCGTTAGTTTCAAATTAGGTAGAAATCCCCTCTTCTGCATTGGACATATAGTTTCGGGTACATGGGCACTTCGTTTCTTTGATTCTGTCTCTGATGATTTTGATGTTGGTGCCAGGTTTGTCAGATGTTAAGAACACAAAGAATTCTAGTTGCTTTTTTTGGCCATGCCTTTAGAGATAAATTGATTAATGATATTTGTAAAGGGGAATCAGCAAAATCTGATATGGTCATTTCAAGCAATGTTTGTGGTGAGTATCTCTTTTAACAATTTTGTTTCACGCTTCATGCTTGTGCTTGAATCTTATTTGTGCAACTCACTTTTATGTTGCTTTTTGTTTCAGATTTTGGACCTTCCACTTACTTGGCTGCTCACTTGGGGCTGCTTTATGAATTTCAGATTG
Source organism: Lonicera japonica (assembly GCA_021464415.1). NCBI lineage: Eukaryota > Viridiplantae > Streptophyta > Magnoliopsida > Dipsacales > Caprifoliaceae > Lonicera > Lonicera japonica. The sequence continues at coordinate 51,202,014 of CM038468.1, read as the reverse complement.
CAGGCAACATATTTGTAGATTTTTATTTTTCCTTTTTTTATTTTGAAAAAAGTTTTTTACCACTCAAATTCACATTAATTATTATCATTTGTTTAATGTGCTGTACAACACTAATTGCAGCTCCCTCCTGATGCTAGGGTAGTCTTGATTGGGTGGTCAGTCCGCTTATGAAATTTTTATGTTGGGTTTGGACATTGTTGAGGAGGATCTGTCAATTTTGTTACAGCACCAGGCTGATGTGTTGTATTGTCGAATAATGTAAGAGAGGGTTTGGGTAAATGGTTCTGGGCAACATTCCAAATAAAGTGTTCTCAAAACTGTTAATCGAAATGCATTCAAGTAAAAAGCCTCAAACAATAATACATTACGATAAATCAGCGTCAACAATTTAGAGCTTACTATTACTTAGCAGATCCGATCCTTTAAATTCCTCATTCTTTAAAATAATACTCCATTTTCATTGGTTTCAAACTTAAAATTTCATTTTGATTTTAATACCTTTTCTAAAAATATTAATCTAATTGATAATAAAAATTGTTTAATATATTGATTATATTGTAAAATTCAAAAGAAGAAAATATTAATGCTCGTTTGATTTGATATTTTTTCTTGCCTTTTAAATTTAAAATAATAATTTTACGTAAAATTTTTAGTGTAATCAACTAATAATTCAACCTTTATATATGAAATATAAGAAAATTTTAATGTGAATTTGTTAATTTAAAATTTTAAAAGCAAACTAAAATTTGAATCAAAGGAAGTTAACAATTTGAAGATCTGGAAGGCTGTCAATGCTAGTAATTTATTTATTTATTTTATAACGAAACGATGCAAGTATTTTTAATTTAACAGTATTCTTGAAAATAAAGCATATGCCCGTTATTTTCAGAAATAATTTCAGTACAAAATTCGTGAAGCAGAGCACGAGCGAGCGCAAACCTATTCACCGACATCCAAACTTAAAAGAGGGGTATTTTTGTCCAATCATATGCTCCTGTACGTGCGTTTGATAAACCCCTGCTCTGCTTCTCCTCTGCTAAATCCCTAGCCAAAAACCCTACTTCCGGAGAAGAAAGGAGTAGTTACAGAACGATCACCTCTACAGGGATCTCCGTCGAAGACACCATCTTCGACCATAGCGCTGACCACACACTTCCGCAATACACCATTTACTGTATGTTTTACTTGCTTTCGTTTTCAGAGATGGAGAAGTTGCATGTTTCTCTTATTTTCCTCATTTTTCTTTCTCTTCGCTCTTGATTTCTTTGTTAAGTAAGTAGTACATGTATTTGGTGATATTCTTCCTTCACGTTCAATTCCATGATCATCGTTACCACTGTGTAATGCTAATCAAGATAGACTATATTCAAATTTATGTCGCATCAATTCGATGCTGTTTATGGTTCTGAATTGCATAAAAATCATTTCCTTACTGTTTAGTGTGGATTTCAGCCTGCAGACGGAAAAAAGCATCAATATCTAGAGATCAAGGATGTCTGCAATTGTTCGATCTCGGCTTTACTCAATTGTTTTGAAGAACAATCGTCGCTTTTCTTTGAGCCTAAACGCCAATCCTCCAAAAGAACCAATAGTTACCTCCTCATCTCTTCTCAATGATCAACCACCGCCACCCCCAGATTCGCCTCCGTCACCTACTACTGAGAAGAAACCCTGGGGTTTTGTCAAGTATGGTCTCCTTGCTGCACTTACTGGAGGTGTTGCTACTGCTGGATATGTCACCTATGGTAAGAATTATCTTCCTTGTTTAATTTAATTATCAACTATTTGATTTGCTCAATAATCGTACTTGAGAAAGCTTTATATATATATGATATGAGATTTGTTGTATAGTTTTGTGTATATACACACATACATATCATCGGACATAAATATCCATACTTTGGCTGTAGACTCAATATACGACTGCAGCTATATGGCTTATAGATCGTCTTGCTTAATGGGGATTTTACTAAATTCTGAACCACAATCCTAGAGAGGACAGAGGAGGATAGATAATTAAATTAAATTAAATATTATATATTGTACACGTACTGGACTTAAATCATCATGTTTGTTGTGCTTTGCCAGTGTTCCTTATGTTCGTTTCTATGCAACACATGATGGAACAAACAATCGGCTATTGCCTATTCTTTTGTTGCATTTCATCTTCATCTTGAAAATGTTCACTTTTATCTTGAATTAGTTAGCAACTCCCAGCTGTCTAGTTTTCCTATAAAAAGTCCACTAAAGCACATTTTCTTCCCTTATTATCCAATGTTCTTATAACTATTTATTTACGGGTTTAATCTGATTGATCAGTTTTTGACATAAGGAAAAAAAGATAACTCTCGCCGAGTTTTAGGATCTACATAGTCTTTGAAGTTTGAACAGTAGGACATGTAGCTATGGAATTAATGGGCACATATCAGGCCATTCCTTAAGTGTTTAAAATCTACCTTGGTGAATAGTAAATATTTCATGGTTATGGGTTTAACTGTCGGTTGAAAATTGGGAAGACGTGATGGATTCAATTTCTTGATTTCGTATTGAGAAAATGGATGGACTGCGACATAGATTTAAACTTTTTTCATCGCGAAGTGAGAAAATAATTATCTTTGTATGCAGCATACACTTTGGATGAGATTGATGAGAAGACAAAGTCTATGCGTGCACGTGCAAATTATACCGCAGGGGATGATGCATCTGCTTTTGATGTGAGTATGACGCTCACTCTATTGTTTCATGTGAGTTGTACCAATGTTTTAAAATTCGCAACTCGTATTCGAGGTGTTTTGCTAGAATGAGGCGAGGCGTAAGCCTCAACTTTTTTAGAACGGAAAAATATAACAAATTATAAAATAATAAACTAACACAAAGTTCAACAATAATAATTAATAATACTAATAGTTCAACAAAAACTAGAATAAAAACATCAAAGTCATGCCATAATTCATCATCAAACACCTACAAAACAACACAAAACAAATGTCTTCAACCCAAAAGTTATGACAAGTACAAAATAAGTAGCACAAACAAGTTTTCCTAATCAAATTTAAATAGGGAATCATCCGTGTCTAATGGTTTGAAGAACTCATCAAATTCTTCATTTTCATTTTCCCCGCCACTCAAAGGATCATCCATAGAGTCGTCGTCATATCTAATCGCCTTATCATCCTCCTCTCCCGACTCAAGATCCTCCCATTCACCTTCTTCATCCAACAATTGCAATCTCTTCCCTTTATGCATAATAAAACGAATAAATTTTATAAATTAGTATATAGTTTTTCAAGTAAGTAAATTATATATTTATATTATTTAATCTAAAAGAGAGGAGAATAAACCTTTATTCCTATTGTCCAATTGTGATTCCCCTCTCTTTCGTTTTCCTCTTTGTTCTTGTTGTGTACTTCCACTCCCTTGAGTAACTTCCTCTTCCTCATCATTAACTTCATTAACTTCACTATCAACGCCTATTGCATATTCTTGGAATCCATTGCCACCGTCATCGGCAACCCACTCATCATCCGATGGTATTTGATCAATAACCAATGGGTCTTGTTTTTCCTTAAGTGCCTTTCTCTTCAAATGCCTATTTTTCAATTTCTTGTTATACATGACGTAGACCAAGGTGTTAAGTTTTGCCGTGGTCAATCGATTTCTTTTCTTTGTATGTATCTGATATAATAATTTATTTATTTTACAAGCAAAAAAGTATTAGCCGTCACTTAATTAATTGATCGATAAATATGGTAGCTAATTACTTTCAAGTTTCAATTACCTGATTGAAAGTACTCCAATTACGCTCACAGGCTGATGAAGAACAAGTAAGACTTAAAACTTTCACCGCAAAGCTTGTTAATTCTGGAGTTTCATCTCCAAATTGGATCCACCAATCGGCTACATTAAAATAAGTTCACTTTAACTTCTAGAGTTTTAGGAAAATAATAATAATAATTTAAGTGCATAGTTGCTTAAAAATATTTACTTACCCAGGCTACGCTTCTTACAAGATGATTTGGCTAGTTGACACCCAAATAAACCCTCTCTCTTTCGAAAAAAATCCACTTGTAGATCAGCTTTCTCTCTATCACTAACGTTGGGAATTAGTTTCTCCAAGCACGCATACAAACCCACCTTCACTTCTACATGGTTTATATGGCTAGATGAACCTTCATTAAATTGAAAATGTGGATTTAGAAAGTACGCAGCAGCGTGCAAATGGCGATGCATTTGGAACTCCCATTTGTCATCAATGATACTCCATAATTCTTTATAAGCCCCCTCTTCTCCACCCAAATTTTTTGCTATCTCTTCTTTAGCCTTATCCATTGCACCATACAAGAACCCCATTCCCGGCATTTTCTCAGAATTTGTCATCCTCAACACACTCACAAGAGGCTTTGTGGTTTTGATTGCGTATCCCACACTTGACCAAAAGGCGCGATTAAAGATTACTTTCCTTACGTCTTTCCCCTCAGCTTTTTTTGCCCAAGAACACTTGGACCATTCAGCAAAAGCAAACATAGCCTCTAAAGGTTGCCTCAAATTTTGCAAACTTTGCAATGTTAAATAAGCAGTGGCGAATCTAGTAGCGGCAGGGCGAAGAAGCTCTCTACCGGCGTGTTTCCTCATCAACGCCAAAACCCACCCATGGTTGTAAATAAATTTACTCACCTACAATTTCAAAATATAAAAATATTTAAAAGAATATAAAATAATTCTTAAATTTAAATATTTAATATATGTATATATATATATGAAATGATTACCTTCTTTGCTTTTAACAAAGCATTTTTGTGTTGAGGCAAACTCTCAATTTTTTCCAACATCAAGTCAATGCAATGAGCGGCGCATGGCGTCCACCACAAGCGTGGCCGCTTATCCATTAGTTTTTTTCCTGCCAACTTGTAATTAGATGCATTATCTGTAACTACTTGAATGACAATGTCTTCTCCCACTTCTTCCACAGCTCCATTCAGTAGGTCAAATAATAAGTTTGCATCTTTAATTGCATCGGATGCATCAACGGATTTCAAAAACACGGTTCCATAAGGGTTATTAACAAGAAAATTAATCAAACTCTTTCCTCGAATATCCTTCCATCCGTCAGATAATATTGAAACTCCTGTTTGTGTCCATGTTTTTTTCACCTCATCAACAAAGACTTTAGTAGTCATTTCCTCTTCTTTTAGGATCCACGTGCTAAGCTCGTATGGAGTGGGGGGTTTAAAGCCACGACCATAGTTTCCAAGGGATCTACACATATTCGCAAATGAGGGGCTACTAGCAACATTAAAAGGAATGCCATTTTCAATAAAGAACCTCCCAACATCTAAAGCACAACGATTTCGAGCTTCCTTTGCATTAGTTTGGTTGCCGGTATCTTCCGCATCATCTTCATCGACATTAGTTACAAAATGATCCATAGGTCCCCTATTACCCGTGCCACCTTGCCCCGTCGATCCTCTCACCATTTTCACAAGTCACTATAATATAACAATAATACAATATTAAGTAATCAATTGTTCAAAAAAAAAAGTATAATCAAAATAAAAAAAAAACAGAGAAACCATTTCTTCCAAAAAAAATTAACTCATAGCATACTCCAATAGTCCAATGTACTCTTATATAACAATAATACAATATTAAGTAATCAATTGTTCAAAAAAAAAAACAAACAGTGTAATCAAAATATAAAAAAAAAAAAAACAGAAAAACCATTTCTTCCAAAAAAAATAACTCATAGCATACTCCAATAGTCCAATGTACTCTTATATAACAATAATACAATATTAAGTAACCAATTGTTAAAAAAAAAAAGTGTAATCAAAATATAAAAAAAAAACAGAGAAACCATTTCTTAAAAAAAAAAAAAACTTATAGCATACTCCAATGTACTCTTATATAACAATAATACAATATTAAGTAACCAACTAACCAATTGTTCAAAAAAAAAAAAAGTAACCATTTCTTAAAAAAAAAAACAGAGCAATATTAAGTATTAACAGAGTTGATGCTCGAGCAGAGTAACAACTACCATTTGTTCGCACATTAAAACAAAAAGAGAGAGTAATCGTTTGTTCAAAAAAAAAGAAAAGAAAAGGTAGAGTAACCATTTATTCAACAACAAAAAAACAGAGCAATAGCCAAGAGGTATATCAATACCTGTAACTTGGAGGAGAGAGAGACGATCGGTTGAGAGAGAGACGATCGTTGGACTGAGAGGGGCTGTGAGCTGAGCGGCTGAGCAGCGTAGAATAGAAAGGGGTGCATATGTCGTAGGGTTTTTTACAAATTACAATCAATGTTTTAAAATGGTAATAATTGAAAGTAAAAAAAAAAGGTTAAAATACACTTATATGATGACTCGTCCGCCTCAAGCGACTCGACTCGTAAACGAGTCGACTCGTACGCCTCACATAAAAGACTCGCATGTTTCAATTTTTACACCTAACTCGTACGACTCGGCTCGGCCCTCTTCCGCCTCGCCTCGACTCGCGAGTCGACTCGTAAGAGTCGAGCGTTTTTTAAAACATTGAGTTGTACACGATTGGTTATGAATTTTGGTAGGAGTCAGCAAAACAATATTAAAACCCAATACAACTTTACAATGTTATCCAAAATGGAGCCTTAAATTTTCACACCTTGCCATTTCCAGTTGCTCGACGCTTGCTCAATCTAGCATCAAAGTGAAAAATTGAACATCTAGGAGTTCTAGCACTTTCCAGAGCCGATGGCCCAGTCATTGAGTTTTCCACTCCTTTAGACTGTATAATATTTTTTGCCTCTCTGCGTGCTTCCGGTATGGGAAGATTTGAAAGAGAGTCGGATATCTGCAGAAATTGGGCTGCTGTTGTCCAGATTTGTTTTGGTTGATTTTTCTTTTTTTCTTTTTGTAGCTTACCTTCTTTGGACATCTAGTCAACATTGGTTATTGAAAAACGCATAACGCACTGTGTATAGTTATTGACTATGAAGCATAGACCCGACATGACACACGACACGAGACACGCAATTTTTCCAAAATGTTGGACACGACACGTTTGGGGGGGGGGGGGGGACACGTTCTTAATTAATTAATTATATATGCAATAAACATTATAAAAATTTAAGAATTCAATAAAATGAAACTAGATTGCATTAATAACCCAAATACTCAAAATATGATCACTAAATTGTTCTATAATTAAAGCATCAAAAAGCATACATAGACTAAATTGTTCCATAGAATGATAGCAAACAAAAGGGGAATATAAAAAGTGGCTTAGTTGCCTCATCCTTAGTTGATGTTGCAATGAAGAAACCTCTAGGAGTAGTAGCCATCTAAATCAATTATCAAGTATTAGAGACTATAATCAAATCCAAGTGTCGGAGAGTATTGGAGTGTCTGAAAAATGTCGGGCCCGACACGTGACCTCCAAGAGAGTGTCCGTGCTTCATAGGTTATTGAAGAACCACTTTTTCACAAAACATTGTTGTAACCGATGCAGACAAATATTATATTATTGAAGTATCTTGGGACACGCCGACATCTATAAAAAACACCTTTCTCATTTCTGGCCTTGATATTGGTCCTAGTTTCTCATTTCTTTTTAGTATCTTTGTTCTTGTGGCATCAATTACATTTGCCACTAACAATTTAAAAGGTTATTTTCAGCATCTTGTAACATTGAATGGGATCAGTTATATATCTTTGTTAAAAGTACATGTTTAACCATCACTACTTATACACAATTCAGCTCTGAGGCCAAGCTAGAATTTTGTTTTTCTACCATATACGTTATGCAGAATGATTTTTCTCTTATTTGCAACCTTGTAGCAAAGGACCATGGTATAGTGAACTTGCTCCAGTTATCCCGTCTTCTCTTGGTTGTTACTGATATCAGCCACATTACAGGTCCAATCTCCCATGCTCACGTTGCAGTGTCAATAAAACTCATGACTTCAATAACTGTTATGTAACAAAGTAATAGTAACAGGCTCTAAGAAGCCGTTACAGTATACCAGAGTGTTTCAAGGGGGTTTATCTTGACATAGGTCTGCTGTTGGCCTGGATTAACCTAAGTTGAATGAAGTCTCTCTCGTTATACTTAAAGGGAAAGTACGAAAATATGCTACCTTAACAAGCATGAATATGAGTTATATGAATGAAAATAGTCTGCCACTAATTTTTCTAGTTCAATCAACTTATATGGGACCCTAGCAGTCTTGTTCAAACTCAATTCTACCATTATAAGCCATGTCTCGAAGTTTTGTGGTAAGATTTTCTAAAACCTTATTTGCTGTAGGGGCTTCTGAACTTTAGTCATTTGTCTTTCAAGTTTCAAGCAAGACTTGAAGTAGAATTTGGTTTTGTTTGGTTAAATTTCAGCTTTAACCAATATTTTACTTATTTCAGGTAGTTATTTTATATTTTATTTTGGTTCATATAGATATGCCTATGACGTTGATTTCATGGGATAACGGGCCTACGGCATTTAAGAACTCCTATTCATCCCCTACAGGCTGCAGCAAATAAGGTTTTGGAAACAGAACCTTTTGAAACTTGCTCCAGAAAAAATTCATGGCAAGGACCATCAGGGTTCATAGACAGATTAATTTATCTTAGTCGGCACCTGTGTATAATGTGACTCACATTAATTTGTTCATGCAGTACCATTTATTATAGTTGCTACTTTAGTGTTGTGAAATGATGAGACATCAGAAAATAACATTCTTTGCCACTCATGTATGCAGAAATTTCAAGCTTTGCTACGCACTGGTGCAATGACAGGTGAGATTTTGAAAGTATTCTTGAACTTGTATCGATATTTGAACTTTTTAATCGTCTATGTTTGCTGATGATCTTTTTATAAAGATGTTATTTGCTGATGGCACATTGCGGTTAGATCAGTGTTTTAACAGGCGTTTCTGAGCGCTCATCAATGCGCGTCTTGATGCACTTTTGTGCAAAAACCTGTCTAGGTGCATTGGGAAGAGTGATTTGCACAGTAGGCGCATGCATTTTAAACTGGGTGTACGCTTTTCCATAGAGGCATGTGATTTTAATGCTTAGGCATTTAGTGCGTACGCTGAGGTTGAAATCTATACCGTACAAACTTGTGAGATGGAGATGTGAAATCGAGTTGTAGGTCGGGATAAGATGGAGATATGATACCGAGGTGTAGGTCAGAAGAAGCTGATGATAGACCGGGCGGCGGCAATTTTGAACACATGTGAGAGAGATAGAAGATGAAAGATGAATATGGAGAGAGATGGGAGATGAAATTGTTGAGAGGCAGCTCTGGTTTGTGGGTGTGAGAAAAAGAGGGTTGAGAAATAGGGTTTTTTTTAAGTGATAAAATGGCCTAACCAACCTTGGTTATGTTAAATATTTACAAAATAACTAAGGGGTCTATTAAATAATTTTAAATTGATGAAAACTTTTCTTTTTTATTATTGTTATTGTTATTATTGATATATTTATTTCTTAACTCATTATGTTGGTGTTTGGACACAACACTATTAAGGGAGGAGAAGTCTTAATTTTAATAAATTACAGTAGACCCCTGTGTTAATTTTATTTAGCACTTTACCCCTTAAACTAAAAAGCTTGACAGTAAAATGACATAAAAAACTATTTTTATGCTTACATTAATTATTTGTCATTTTTTTAATATAAAAATATTTTGCACAAAAGGTTTACACACCTTGTCTTTGTACAGGCAAACACCTAGGCTTACACCTTCGCCTTTTAAAGCATTGGGTTAGATGCTACTTGACCGCATAAGTTCATTTGTTTTCTGCTCAATATTCTCTTAGAAAACAATTTTTTTAATAAGTAGATTTCGTTGAAAGCAGTTGGCTCAAATTTATTCATTTTATGTAGAGTTTGATAGACCTGCACATATTGAAAGGACAATGCTAGTATAGAGGAGACAGGCACCCACGTATTCCAGTGACAAATGTTGTTTCCTTCTTGATTGAGGTTTCAGTGATTAAAACTTGTAAAACGATGTGGTTGAGATTGTGAGAAACATTAAGTACTGCTAGTGTTCCCTCTAGGTAAAAAAGAGGCAAACTATTTCGTGCTGCAAAATGTTGCATTGTTGCAGAATTCCTTTCCACCATTTTCTTTGCATTTTCTATGGCACGGCTATTGTTATTGACTTATTGTCACAGACTCACAGGATAAAATTACTAACAATTATGCTCACAATTCTGATTCCTTTCTTTGATGTTTCAGTGCCTGCTAAGTTAGTTGAGCTCTACTTAAATCTGAGGAGATCAGCTGAAGGACATGTTCGAGTGTGTACTACAAACCTTGTTAAACCCATAATGATCTTTTTACAATTTTATTCACTCCTTTTCTATATTGCCTGTTTCTTTTTATTTAGCATAGCCTCATTTTGTTATAGGGTTTTACTGAACCAACTTCAGATAAGCTCCTCCCAGATTTGCATCCCATGGAGCAGCATGTGTTTACACTAGTTTTGGATCTAAATGAGACATTGTTATACTCTGATTGGAAGGTACAGGCTCAACTCTAAACAGGTTGCTTTTCTGCAATTCTTTAGTTTTATATTGGCACTGGTTTAACACGAAGGATGTCAACTGTAACACTACTGTACATTTAGTGATGCCTTTTCTTTTTCCCTTTCTTTTTTTTCTTTTGCATGTGTGCGTGAAGCGTGACAGAGGGTGGCGTACATTCAAAAGACCTGGAGTTGATGATTTCTTGGAACATCTAGCTCAATTTTATGAAATAGTAGTGTACTCTGATCAGCTGAATATGGTAATTTCTTTGCTTCTCTTCCCATTGCTTTGTTAGAAAGTTTCCAGTTCTCCCCTGGACGTTATCTCATGGCCCTCTTTTGGCATGTGCAGTATGTGGATCCTACTGTCGATAGACTGGATCTGAAGCATTGTATACGATATAGGCTATCAAGGGCTGCAACTAAATATCAAGATGGAAAGCATTATAGGGTATGTTCATACTTTTACTTCATAATGCATGAGGTTTCCATGGTCGGACCACTCATTGCTGAATCTGTTGCTATTGTTAAGTTAGAGGAAGACTTCTGATAAAAGTAGTGCTTGAGCTAGGATTTGAACCCATGACCTCAAATATGAAGGACTAAGCTATCCCCAAATGCCATCACATGTTCTTAATGTGTTATAAAAATGACATAATGCGAGGTATTACTAGACATAATGCGCGTATTGGGTGTGCCACAAGTTCTAGTATTAAGAAAATGTTGTTCTGCGGCAGGATCTGTCAATGCTGAATAGAGATCCCTCAAGGATTCTTTATGTGAGTGGTAATGCACTAGAAAGTAGCCTTCAGCGAGAAAACTGCGTACCGATAAAGCCATGGAAAGGTGAAGCAGATGATACCACGCTTTTGGATCTCATTCCCTTTCTTGAATGTAAGCATGCATCCTATATTCTTACATTCCTACTTTCTGATGCTTATTTTTCTGTTTAATCTGCTGGCTTTTTTTTTTTTTTTGGTCCCAACTTTAATCCGCTGGCTGAGAGCTTACGTAGGATGTTTTAAGGTTTTAACAGCCGCTGGTTCAAAATGCAGATGTTGCCCGACATAGACCAGCTGATATTCGACCTGTACTAGCTTCGTATCAGGGACGTGATATAGCCAAAGAATTCATCGAACGCTCTAAAGAACATCAGAAGTAAGATTAATAATACCCTTTTTTTGTATATTGGCTTGCAATCAATGGGCAAATAGGGTGCGCATCTTTGATAATTGTAATTGTTCAACTACCTCTTGAATTTTACGTCTGGCGGTCCTAAATTATGAGTCACTTTCAAATTGAACCATCCCATCGTGGTTTAGCAATTAGCATTGTCTAGTTGTACTAAAAACAGAGAAAAATAATAATGTATGCAGGAGAATGCAAGAGCAAAAGCAACAGGGGCGTCTCTGGAGGCGCTGAGATGAGAGAGAAATGCAGGCTTCAACCTGATGGAAATGATTGGAAATTGTCCTTTGGATGATGAGTATAGAGAATTGTCAAAACCATTTTTGTGTAGGGAGTGAGTACATGTAGAATAGTACTTGTAGTTTTCTCTGTTATCTTCTATTCTACATTTCCCCCCCTGATCTTTGTGAATCCCAATTTTGGCTGCAGCAGGTTTATATTTGATGCTTGATATGATTCCCCTTTTTCTCTTGCTCTGCTGAATGTATACTTCATCCCTTTAGACATGGAGGCGAAGTCTTCAAACTATAAGATGTCAGTGAATCGTAGTTTTCACGTTTGTTCCTGTATATATAGAAAAAAGTTTATTGACGGATAATAGATGACAAACCATTGCGGAAACTAATAACATCCTTTAATCCGTGTTATGATGCAAGCCATGCAAGCCACTTCTTCTGCCAGTAAAATAGTGAGGAAATGCGATGCAAGATGCCTGGGGGACGGGAATACAAGTAAATGAAATAATAAAAATAAATAAATAAATGAAATATGCAATATGTTATGTCTTGCGTATTTTAAATATATGTATATATTGGAAAAGAATATAAAGAGGATTAATTTTTTTATCCTTTAATGCGGACCAATTATTTTGAGAGAGTAAATAGATGAATTTTTAGCCGAAACTTGGTGAAAATGATATCTATGTTTAATAGATCAATTTTATCAAATTTCATCGAAAAATTAATTCAGAAAGTGGACTAGTTAAATATCTGAAACAGACATAAATGAGTATATATATAAATTTTTTAGTTAACCTTTTTTTCAATTGAATTTTTCGATGAAATTTGGTGGGTATGATACACTAAGTATGGAAATAATTTTGAGTTAAGTTTCATAAAAAATATCATTTGTTACGCTTCAAAATAATTATTTTGTATTTAAGGACAAAAAAAAATTAGTTTTCTTAAAATCCTTTTTTAGAATATGTATACACAGTTCCCTTTTCTTAATGATTGTTCTTAAGTTAGCTAATTTAAGAACTGTCCATTTCGGGGAGTAAACAGATGAAATTTTTCATGAAACTTTGTGAGAATGATCTCTATAACAAGTAGATCATTTTCACCAAATTTCATCAAAAAAATCAAATGAGAAATAAGTTAACTAAAAATCTAAAATTTCAACGTCCCGAAATGTGCATATGTATATCAAGTTTTCAGTTAACCCACTTCCATATTGATTTGTTTTATGAAATTTGGTGGATATGATTTATTTATTATAAAGATAATCTCCACCACGTTTCATGAAAAATTCATCCGTTTACCCTCTAAAAAAAACGGTTTTTAAGTTAGTACTTAAAGACGATCTTTAAAAAAAAGGCTCTTTATGTATATATATCGTAAAAAATATATATATTATGTTACAATGTAGTATATTGTCTTACATCAACAATAGTATTTTCATGTTACGTTCGATTAGTATCATTTATGCAGGGACAGATTACATGCTTGCCCCACCAAAATTTTAATTTTATATTTTATATTTTATATTTTTATACTCTATTAAGATAAAAGTACTCCATTAATTTTGCTGTACTGCCCTTCTCTCTCTAATTTTAACCTTTCACATTTCATCTCAATTTTATGCTCTCCATTTTTTAATTTTTATCAAAGCAAGATTTTTTCTTGTTGTACATTTTTTTGTTGTAGTGCTAGTGCCCCTGCCTAAAGGAAATTGCTACCCCCTACATATATGCAATATAAATAGTTACTAAACAAAAATTTAAAAGCTCGATTGCACTAATTTCATAGAATTTTTTGGGAGATCGTCTTGATATTTGTATTTAGATACAATTTTCCTGAATTTGTAAAATGTTGAGGATTTACCCTCGGTTTGATAACCAAAGGAGTCTTGTAGTGGGATCGTAAAAGGCAATTTTGGACAGTATCACTCTCATGTAAATAGTAGGGTAAGAGTTCAATAAAAAATAAATTAAGTGATATGGTAAGATCATCTTCATTTTATATCTTCCATCCTCATTTTTTGTGAATTTTTTTTTCTTCATTACCATCAAAAGAAAAAAAATTTATGGAAAAAAAAAAACAAGAGGATATCTCACATATCTCTCAACTTACTTTTCAACTACTTATATAAATATATTATTTTTGCTATCGTTTTTTATTTTGTTATCAAATAGACCTTAAAGAAAGATAAACCATAGACAGTGGTACGTGGGATTCAACAAAACAAGAGCTTAAAATGGGGAGAGCAATGTACGAAAAATTTATAGTGAGCTGCTAAACATTTAGGGCCCGTTTGGTTGTCTTTTAAATTGCAAATTAGATAATTTACAATTAAGTAATTTACAAAATTTTCATTTATTAATGTTTGGTTGTGTAAATTGAACAATTGTAAATATGATAATTCAAGTTGATTCACAAAAACTCAAATTAAGTCATTTCAAGTAAAACTTGAAATTGCCTAATTCTAGAATTAGATAATTCATTCCAACTCTATTTTTCGAGAAGATCTAGTTTCTATCCGTAATGTTGATGCATCTAGACAAAATTTTAAATAACATAGAACAATAAAAAACATGTTTTTATTCTAACAATCGGAATTTCTCATTTAAGTTTTTCAAACACTACTTGAATTAGAATTAAATTATTCATAAATGAGCAAATTCACAATTTTTCAATCGAAAATTAACTAATTCTAAAATTAGGTAATTTACGCAACCAAACGGGCCCTTAGTTAATCATCAGAGTATATTCATAATCAAATCTTGCATAACATTTAGCTAGTGTTTGTTTTTTCTTTTAAATGCTTAATGGAATAGTTTTAAGTTTTCAGAAGCGCAATAAGCTATTCATTTTTTTAAATCATTAAGATGTTAACGATTATTTTTTTTAATAATTAAATATTTATAGCATTAATTAATAGTTATTAGCCCGTTGAATGCTTAATTAAGAGTTATTAACCTGCTGAATGATAAATTTAATGTAAGCTAGTAAGTGAAAAAAAAATTTAGAATTTAAATTCAACATTAAACACTGAGCATTTACAATCAATGGTTATGAAAGCAAACGCATTCTTAGTATCGAATAACACTTATTTAATAATAAATTATATTGATCGGTTAATGATTTATACGACTTAAAATCAATTAAACATTTAATCAAGTTAAACGAGTTTTAATCCAATTTCACAAATTGATACAAAACCGATTAATAAATGAGTTTGATAGGTCCACCTATTATAACTCGTACTGATTAATGTTTCACCTAGATTTCACATGTGTCTAAAAAATTCGCTTTGATTGGGTGGTGCTATTTACACCCTAATATATACTTGGTATCACTCTCATCAACTTTCTTTTACCCACCAACACTCTCACTACTTCATTTACCACTCTCATTTTAATATACATAGATTAATGATTAATTATAATTAACCATTAACCATTAATATTCCTCCTCTTTCTTCTTCTTCTCCTCAACAATGGTTTCTAAAATTTTATATTTATTTACCCTTAATGAACACAAGCTAATTATAATTAATCATTAGTTCTTCTTCTCATCAATAGTTTCTAAATTTTTGCATCCATCTACCCTTAACGCAACACAAAGAAATTATAAGTTATAGAAAATAAAGAATTGAAAATTCTTATTCATTTTGTTTTTTTAACACGTTGTAGAATTAATAAAATTATTCAACCATTGAAAGAAGTTCATCAAACTCCTCGGTCCCTTACAACCGAGGCGTCCTCGTATCATATTTTAGCTATTGGGACCTTACATCGGCCTTTAACAATCGAGTATTGAGAATAATTTCGGTTCCCTATGACCGGAGTTCATCCACTTCCTCGGTCCCTCACAAACTGAGGTATTTTGGACTATATTTTCAGCTCTCGGGACCTTACATCGGTCTCTAACAACTGAGTATTTTGGATAATTTTGATTTCATAGGACCGATGTTCATCAAATTGCTCGATTTTCTGTAACCGAGATAACCTGTTTTGATACTCTAATTCGTTTTGTTGGTACAATTGTTTTTTTTTATATTAACTAAAGAAAATAAACATTAAACATAATAAAAACAAACATATCTCTCATTCATTAAGTTTTTCTACCTTAATAATCTTTGATTCGCTCTTCTCTATCAGTCTTTACAACTTAAGGTTTTTTTTGTGTTACATCAACAGAGATTTTGTGTGTTTTTATGAGTTACTTTTTGGATTTTTTTTGGCTTTTGAAATGAACTAAATGAGATAAAATAGGTTAATTAGATCTAAATTTTTGTTAATTATTAACCATTGAGTAAAAACTATAGAGGAGGAGGAGAAAAAGAAGAAGAAGATGATAAATAGTAATTAATGTTTATGTGTGATTAGTTGGTTAAAAATGATTAATTGGGTGGGGTGAAAATAGAAGTTTAGAATTTTTTTTAGTGGAAGTGGATGTAAGAAGTTTGTGGGGGTGGCAATAGCACCACCCCTTTAATTTCATATTGTTATTGGGTTATGTGACAAATTAAGGAGGCGTATCTTTATTTATCCTTTTTTTTTTGAAGTGTATATTTTAGGGTGGTGATATTGGCACCCACAAAACAATTGCTAGCACTCACACTTTAACACTTTTATCTTAAAAACACTTCAATGTTATACCTACCACTCCCACTTATTTTTGAAAATTAATCTCATACTTGATTAATTAACAACATAATTAAGTAATTAATTACATAATAACTTAAAACGAATGACCTTAAACTAATCTTAAAATTTCTCTACCATCTCCACCATCTTCTCAGACAAGCAAAACTACATAATCATTTAATTTCGAAATAAGGAAAAGAAAACAAGTAAGAAAGAGTTAATGAAAGAAAGACATACATGTTTTTATTTTATTTCATTGTTTATATTTTCATAACATACATATCAAATATATAAACAAAAAACATAATTTTTCCTGTTTGAAGCATGAAGAAGGTTTATTCGGTTCTCCGTAACCGAGTTACAGGCTTATATACTCGGTTGCTCTCAACCGAGTATGAAAACCCATAAAATGTGATACTCTCGGGACCTTCATTCGATTCAGAGCAACCGAGTGTGATTAGTGTCACTCCGCTGCTCATTGTCGAGTATAATATAGCAACACTCGGCCGCTTTCAACCGAATGAAGGTCTCGAGAGCATGACATTTTATGTGATTTTATACTCGGTTGAGAGCAGCTAAGTGTATAAGCCTGCAACTCGGTTACGGAGAACCGAGTAAAACTTATTCGTACTTCAAACAGAAAATTGTATTTTTTGTTTATATATTTGATGTGTATGTTATGAAAATAATATAAACAATGAAACAAAATAAAAACATGTTTATCTCTCTTTCATTAACTTTTTCTTACTTGTTCTTTTTCCTTAATTCAAAGTTTCTCCTTTTTTTTATAATTATTCTTAAATTTTGAGTTTTGCGTCAATGAATGTTTTGTTTATACCATTCTCCTTAAATTTAGAATTTTGCATTAATAAAAATTTTATTTGTTATTTTGGTGCAACCAAAATTTATTACTAAATAGATAAGAGATAATTATATAAGTAGTGAATTAATTAACTTTTGAATTAAATTAAAACAAATGAGATAAAAATAACAATTAAAGTTCTTTTTTAATAGAAGTGTTAGCAGGTAATTGTGGAATGGCAACGTCACCGCCCATATTTTATCCGATCTTATTAACCTCAGCGGAGGTTTTCACTTTCCTTTTCCAAAATTTTGACTGAGATCCTCCTCTTCCATCCTCATTCGTCAGGTCAGGTGAAACAAAACACGCACCCTCTTGTCCAACTAAGAGTGCGCTTTGGGGTTTAGTTACGATTCCACCCCTCGCCTCGCCTCGCCTTCCTCACTCTCAAGTCTTGTGTTTCTCTTTCTCTGTGTGTGGGTGTTTCGGTGGTGAGTGGCGAGGGATGGAAGGAACGTACCAAGCGCCGAGCGGTGGGAGTAACGGCTACCACCACGGAGGCTCCACTCAGAGTAGTCGATTCCGTAAGGGAAGCCGCAGTAATAGCAGGTTACGTGATCCCATAGATACTGCTTCTAGGGTTCCTGTCCGCCACCAGCAGCAGCAGGAAACTGCTGACGCTCCTCCTTGTACGGACTTTGACATGGCCTATTTCCAATCCTACTCTCACGTTGGTATCCACGAAGAGATGATCAAGGTACTACTACTGCTACTACTAGTGCTATATATCTATCTATATAATAAAGATACAAAAAATTATGTGGCTATATTCACACTTGCAAATACATTATTATTTACATTTACATATTTCTTGGTTTTATGTTTGCATTTTGACCCTTTTTGCCATTTAAGCTTTGTGTATATTTCACGCGTCTCTACATTTGTTTGTTACAATTTACAAACCATTGGCGGCTCCGATTGGTTTTTTTTTTCCGGTAATTCTGTTTCAGGAACTGATTTATTTTATAAAATAAGCTGGGGCCTAATAACTAGTTACGAGTTTTCTGAATTTGTTAGATGGATAACGTGGCTATACCATCATTCCACGAGAGAAAAATAAAATGGAAAAAGAATGAGAAGTCAGAGCATTTTTGGCAATTTTTAGTTTGCAGTTACTAGAACAGTACTCTTGAAATTTGATTCCAACGGGTTCAGTTCCGGTGCCTCATTAGTTCAGTGTCAAGAGTAACGCTGGAAGGCATTATTGCTAAGGCTATGGAAAATACCAATATGCCTTGAAGGGGAGGAAGAGGGTGGGGGGTTGTTGATCTAGATAGATCTAAATGCTGTGACAAGATATATGTTGCTGACAGCACATTTTGTATATCTTTTTCTACCTATCGTTTAATAATCTTCCTTGAGGAGATTTGGATTCTTCTATTTGGGAGTAATTTTTGCCAATGGAATCTTAGAAATGGTTTCTCTTCCTTCTCTTTCACATATATGAATATTCTATCAGAGTTCTTGAAGAACGTTCTAAGTTTCATTGAACATTACAGGATCGTGTCCGGACTGAAACTTATAGGAACGCAATTTTGCAGCATCAGAACTATATCACCGGAAAAGTAAGATTGTATTTATCACTTCTTTTTTTTTAACTGATTAATTAAACATTAGTATTGAAACAATTCATTCAGACAATTTCTGTAGCAACGTGACGACTATCTGACTGAGCTCGTAATCTCGTACTCAACTACTTTTATTTATTTGTGACGATTGATGAGATTTAAGATGGGATTATGTAAATGCATTACTTTTTACTTGAAACATTTCCTATAAATGTATTTCAATGAGTACATTTATTCTACTGTTATACTTGATTTTTTTGGAACCCCCATAGAGTATCGAAGTCCTATATTTGTTGCACATGGGTGATTTGCTTTTTTTTTTTGGGTAGATCCTGATTGTTTTAACTATCTTCATGACTAATTAATTAGTTTATTTCTCTACATTCACACTTTCAGGTTGTGGTAGATGTTGGATGTGGAACAGGAATTCTCTCCATATTTTGTGCTCAGGCTGGTGCAAAACGAGTAAGATGTATTGGAATTAATATTTGTTTAATCTGCTCATTTAGATACATGCAGATTTACTAGTCCATGAGTTCAGCACTGTCAATGGATTGCATTGCTATTTCACTCCACATATATATATATATATTTGCTTTAAAAAACATTGTTAATTATAGAGTATTTTTTTAAAAAAAATTATCATCAGAAACATAGAACCTTGTATCACAACACACAATGCACCATAAGACGTAATGGATATCTTTGATGTCATTTTTATTTTGGGTTGTCCAGGTGAAATCAAGTGAAGGATTGAATTAACCCATTGTCTCTGAAACATAATAAAAAGTGATAGTCCCCCTTATATATGTTCGTTTGAGTTTCACTACGTAGCAAGCAATATGCACTCATCCCATTGGGCCACACACTTTCTTGGACCTTGTCTCTGCACTTGCTCTGGGGTGGCATGAGATGAAACTGGTGTAAGAATAAGCTTGATTTTTTTCAAAGCTTGTGGCAAGCAGGAACTCGATACGGGCATGTATATTATAAATATTTTGATAATCATGCATATTACGATTCCATTAAATAATTAAAATTTCTTGGAGAGGATTTTTTGTCGGCGTGCCACTTTCTTGTCCAAGTTATACTTGTGATGGCCCCACTTCCCCCAGATTGGTACTGTATTGGGTGTCCTTGGCTTATATGTTAGTTCAATGAACCTAAATAAAATATTAAGATTTGTGGTAGATAGTGATGTTCATAAATCATAATGTAGGTCACAACCAGTATAGCTTACAACATCCTCCCCTTCATGCCTGCCTTGTTTTTTGTTGAGAAAGACATAATGTTAAGATAGTTACATTTCATTGTTGAAATTATGGTTTCAGTTTATAGTAGTTTGACCTTGTGCTTCTCTGGAAAATGAATTTGGTCAGGTATATGCAGTGGATGCCAGTGAGATTGCACTGCAGGTAGAATGCTCCATTGATTTTTGTTATTTTTCACCAAAAAATTGCTGTGTATTATTATATTGTCCTATTTTGGTGGTCTGTTCTCCAAGTCTAAGCCTTTTCTTGCATGGCAGGGGTCATGTAGGTTCTCTTGTGGTTTATTAGGAATCTTGTTGTAGTGCTTCACATAATCTAGAATCGGTAGGTGCTGCTTAGTAGATGGCAAGTGCTTTGTATGATAGCGTACTTTTCCAGAAGCTAATAAAAACATGTTACAAAACTAATGTGCTTAATTGTTCCAATTTTAAGGAACTCTTATTTATTTATTTATTTATTTATTTATTCTTGGTTCAAGAAAATAAGTTTAGGTGGTTTGTGCATTCACAACTCAGTACTCAAAGAATCTGGCAATATTATCATCGCTTCATTTCTGATAGCACCTGGCACGCATAATGAATCCATACAGGCGGGCCTAATACCTAATAACCTGCTGTCATTTAAACCATTTAGTTTACCTTGTACTCTTTCCTCTAATTCTTTTATCACTTTCATATCGTTGTGTTGGCATTCATTTGCAACGTTGTTTACTTTACATGTCTTCTTCTTTTCATGCTACAGAGCAAATTATATGCACATGATAGGCCAATTTTTTATTACATATGAAGACATGCATCTGCTGCCAATATTTTGAGTACTGATGACATCACAATGTATCTAGAAATTGACTTGAAATACAGTATTCAATTAATTTTACTCTTTGGATATGTTTAACCAGGCTAATGAAGTTGTGAAGGCAAATAACCTATCTGACACAGTCATTGTTTTACATGGACGTGTTGAGGTAGGCTTCCATGATCAATCCAATATGTTCTCTCCTTGATTATGATTGTGTAGCAATAGCAGGTATGCATGGGTTTTAATTACTTTGTGGTTTGAAGGAAACTAGCTAATGAGATTGAAGTGGGAGATCTGAAGATTCCTAGTAAAATTGTGGGGTTGAACTTTTGTGAAGTTGTCCTGTTTTCTGCACTTCTCCCTATGATCAGTGTTTAGAGAATCAGGATTCACGTCTTTTGGATGTCAGAATCCTTAAGCGCTTTTATATGTAAAGCATTGCTTGTGTTACTTGTGTATATGTGTGGGTTTATGTATAGTTGAAATATGAGGGTGGTCTGTCTAATTTGCTAGTCTGTGTATTCTATCATCTTCTTTTTCCATATTTTAAGTTGAATAGTATTTCCCATCTTTTAAAAAAATCATAAAATTAAACTTTTCCTTGCTACACTTTTAGTTGGTCAGGCCCATTGCCAAATCAGTTTGGCTTTTGCCGAAGCATGTATTGCGATGAGGAGATGTGCTTTCTGCTTCCACTTTTTACATCACTCTGGGAACAGATCCACCATGTAATCATCGAACAAAAAATAGCAAACAGAGGAGACAAGATAAATATCTGATATTAAATAACTTGAACTGATATACTATAAAGTTCTGCTTAATATTTACTTGTTGATTTTGCTGGCGGATGAGTATCAGCGCGTGTAAGCTGCATGTGGACCAATACTATCTTATTGACTTCTACCAACCATCTCAGTTAGTATTCTGTGTTCCAGAAAGCTAGCTCTAGAGGCATGGGAACCCATGCGGTTATTAACAACCCAAGTTATTTGTACCCAGGCATGTGGGACCTCACCTTACACAGTCATGTAATGAACTCGGTCGATGTGGGACCTCGCTCTATATTGAGAACTGATGCTATATCTGAAATTTGTTCTTTTTCTTTCTTCAGATTATTAATATAGTTTAAAGTAATTTTTTCCCCCTTATTGTACATAAATTATCCTTGATTTACATTACTAGTACTTATTTTGGCAACTGCAGGATGTTGTAATTGATGAAAAGGTTGATGTTATAATTTCAGAGTGGATGGGTTACATGCTTCTCTATGAGGTGATTTTTAAATTCCGAGGGGTATTGCGTACGGAAGTTAGTTACATTATGTTAAGAATCATTTGTATTACTTGAAATTCAATCTCCTCTCTTTATCTCTACTATGTCATGGAAGTTGCTTGTTGTATCATGCAGAGCATGCTGGGAAGTGTAATTACTGCCAGAGACCGCTGGCTAAAGCCTGGTGGTCTTATTCTTCCTTCAACTGCAACGGTATTGATTCTCACTTGCCTTTCTCATTAAATGGACTTTTTTTAATAGCTAATAGCAGAGCTGTTGATTTACTCAAAGCTTATTTGGAACTACATTAAGGAAGTCTTAAAGTGTGCGTGCGAGTACAACTTAATTGTATTGGCTCAGCTCATAACTAGAATATCATCTCAGGTGGCAATGCCCAGTTATTTGAATTGGATAACTCTGAATTGGCATTTAGTATCTCATATTAACTTGATGCGAACAGGAAATTATTTTCTGTTTCTGTTTTCCTTTTCATTTTATTTTGTACTGGCTGCAGTTGTACATGGCACCTGTGACACATCCTGACAGATACACTGAAAGCATTGATTTCTGGCGCAACGTTTATGGAATTGATAGTGAGTACATATCGTATGCATTTATGTTAAACTTTTTTAGCGTAAGTTATAGTCATAAGTATTTACATTATTACATATGAGGATAAGATTTCTATATAGTATATGCACGGATGCAGATATGAAAAGTTATGACTTCAATTGTAAGTAATTGACTACTGTGCATGCCTAAAGAAAATCTTTGGGTGATGCCAGTTGATTAGCCATTCCCCAAGAAACATCACACGGTAGTATTCTAATATATGAGATTTGCTCATTGTCACCTTGGCGTTGGAATGTTGGATATGAATACCACACAATTATATTGGTGAATATAATTTGCAAGCTGACAGAATGACAGATAACACCTTAAACATCTTAATCAACAAAGCACATACAATTTCAGCGTACATAGCAAAGTCTGCCTAATTGTAGTTATCTGAGTTCTGTGGGTTGTTTTTGATTCTATTTTGTAGTATGGAAATGGTGTCACAGCAGTGAGGCCCCAAATAACACGATTATGAACACTTTTGAAAGAATAACGGCACGGATAGAGTTGTCTCTTGTTTCCTTGGGCCCCTGAAAATGCCACAATTTACTTGTCTGGTCGAAGAGGGGATAGCTTCATCTAGTAATTAATAAAGATGGGAAAAATTGGATGAGAATAGTGTGTTATTTTGATGTATAGAAACAAGCATATGGTACAGCATCTGGGAGATTTTGGAACTTGGAAAGCATACTGCATGAACTTATGAATGCCTTGCTGAACTATATATTTTAAATTGGTGTAGGATGATTACACAACCTTAGTAAGGTATATCACCCTTAGGAAGCGTACTGCATGGTGTTGATTGATTTATTATCATATAAAGTTTTATATTTTTGAAAACATATTTAATAGATAAGTGTGGCTAGCTGGTAAGTATTCGGAAAGTGTGTTAGGCAGCCACTCAGCATAAGGGTTGAGGCATTGCCTGTTAAACAATCTGAGATATAGCATGGTGCATATCTTGCATTGGTTGCTAAAATGTCAAAGATCCAGCCCTTTTTTACTTATGTTCATTTGCATATGCATATATGTGCAGCTAATATGATATTAGTCAGTTCTTCATTTTTTAAGGTCATTGTGTCAGACACCCTGCTCTATACATCATATTAATCTGAGATGTGTTATACCTTCATTTTTTAATCTGTCAGGAATCTTGACTGTTAACATATGAGCGGTGCTTAATTCTTGTAAATATTTACATAGGGTGGGTTTGGGAACTTCAATCCCAATTCCGTTCCGAATAGGGCATTGGCGGGTTTGAGAACTTAAATCCCAATTCCGTAGCTCCAAATTGGGCTCCCTAATGCCCTTATGGTCTTTTTCTTGGGGGTCATTCCAGTAGCTCTCTAATGTGATTCAGAGTTGCCCTACTGCAATTAATTCATATGATGGCATTCCTTTAGGTGGCACCCTGGTGATATTTTGCCACAAATTTAGGGTTCAATGTATATCCTACTCCATCGTAGGGTGTTTTCGGTTTCGGTCGGGGTAAAAATTTAGAGACCTAAACCCAAACTAAACTTGAAAATTCGATTTTGGTTTGGTTTTTAAAAGTTGCCAACCCAAACCTGGACCGAACTTTTTGGTTCAGTTTTATACTTTCCTTAAAATAAAATAAATTATATATAAAGCAACACTTGAACAAGTTTGAACAAATAAAATTAAGTAATCACATTAATGAACAAATGTAGTAGTATTCAAGAACGTATGCACTATACGATTGATGGAATACTAATTTGTGTGTAGTATTAATTATGATGTATAACACTATATTATTTTCAAGGTTCTTTGATGCTTTGGATTGCTTCCTGTTTTCCTTGGATTATGTTAGCGTTGTAGGGTGTTGATTTCTCAGTTTGTTGGGTCTAGGCAGTTAGTTTTGTTTTTTTGTTAAGGCTGTTAAAGTTTTCAGTGGATGCCTTATCCTCTGTTCTCTTTCTATCTTGTTGATGTAGTCGTATCTCTTTTTTATTGTATCAATAAATTTTTTTGTGTCATTAAATTATATTAGTAGAATGCTATGAACGGGTGTCGTACCCGGTACCAGTACGAGGTACGGATACGGAAAATCTTAAAAAACTTGGACATGGGTACGGCGAGGGACATGTTTAATAAATAAATAATATATTTATATAATAATATGCATTATGTAAACTCATATCCGAAGAACACTACAAACAAATAAAATTTAACATCACTTAAAATAAACAAGTCATAACCACAAGAGAAAGGATTGCATCAAATAGAAGGTCCACGATGAGCCCAGGCCGTGAGCGAGAAGAGTAGAAGAGAGAAGGTCTACGACGAGTCTAGGCCGTGAGTGAGAAGGACTGGACGGCAAGGACTGGACGACAATGATAGGACCGTTGAGATGAGAGAGGGCCGTTGAGAAGAGAGGAGAGATGTGAGAATGATTTTTACATCTCATCTCTTAATAACTTAATATACTATTTATAAAATTAATTAAACAAAACCCCCAAAGTTCATTGCATATTGTAAATTGACCCCTTAATTTTTAGTTTTTCATCCCAGCCGTACCCGTACCCACACCCGTTTTAGCTGTGTCCCACCCGTGTCCGTACCCGTACCCGTACCCGAGCCGTGTCCAAATGGGTACCCAAAAAAAATGAAGTACCCGTGCTTCACAGGTAGAATAAAGATTAAAAATATGTGTAATGAAATTTTGTTATAGAGATTCATTTGTCTTATTGTCACTATAGTTAATTTAGAGGAAATTTATTTTAGAGATTTATTTTGTGTTCTAATAAGAGATTGCAAATTTTATAGATATAAAATATTGAATATTGAATTAATATTATTTTTTAATCGTATACGTAATGATTTGGTTCGGATTGGTTCAGCTCAGTTCGGTTTTTTACGTAATGATTTGATTCGGCTTCGGTTCTTCTTTGGTTCGGCTTTTTACGGATCGGTTCGAGTCGGTTTGGTTCGAGCATTCGGTTTTTGGGGTTACCTTCACACCCCTACTCCATTGGACTGATTTGTTCTGTGTTATTAGTTGGCATTCTAATCCTAGTGAGTTCTATTATGCTGTATGCATGGCCATGCAACTGTTGTCCATTTGATGGCTATGAATGGAATTCAGCTCAAAATTTGCACCTTCAGTTACAAAATTATCTTATCCGTTTTTTACTTATTTTTTTAGTTCAGCCAGTTAAATATTAATAGTTAATTGTTTCTTGCACTCATTTCTTTGATTATTTATTTGTTTATTTTGGTTTTCTGTTGTGTTATAGTTTGCAACTGTGTTTTTACTTGCAGTGTCTGCTATGTTGCCATTAGCAAAACAGTGTGCTTTTGAAGAGCCATCAGTGGAGACAATTACTGGTGAAAATGTTTTGACATGGCCACATGTGGTTAGTGCTCTCATTATTAGGACCGTTGTGGATTCACCTGCTTTGCAGTTCAATTTTTTCTTGAAATTTTGAGAAAGTGCTTGTTGCAGTTGATATATTCTACTTTATGAAAAAGTAAAATATTACTACAGAAGCCATGTTCTTTTAGATTGTTCTTAGCCGGGGCTCTTTTCCTTCCAAATTCCTAGTTTTGAATATATAAGATGTCCCTAAGGAGGGTCTAAGTCTCTTCCCTTTACTACAATAATAACGAAAATCTCTCACACCTTGGATGAGACTCAAACTCAGGACCTCTCCTGAATTTGGGTGGGTGCCTTACCAGCTAGGTTAGTCCACTCGCTCAAGATGTCCTTGTTTATTATGCCTTGCTTAGATGTCTTTCACATGCCATTTAGAAAGCATTTGATTTATATCCAAGCTCATTTATGTTTCTTTGTAGTTGTAGTACATCCCAATGTGAACTTTGGCAATTGATTGTTATTTTGATGACAGGTAAAGCAAGTGGACTGCTACACGATTACAATTCATGAGCTAGAATCTGTTACAACAAGATTTAAATTTCAATCAATGATGAGAGGTAGAATCTCTCTCTATAGTTTTTGTTGCTAAATCTAGCCATTCTTTGCAGTTGTATTAAGTAGTTTTTCCCTGATTTTCCAGCTTCATTTCATGGGTTTGCTTTCTGGTTTGATGTCGAATTTAGTGGCCCCGTAATATTCCCAGTCAACAGTGATGCACCATCCTCAGTTAATGGTTCTTCTTCCCACAATCAACCAACAGATGGTAATAATCAGAGGAAGAAGCGTGCCAATCCCAATGAAGCACTTGTCCTATCCACTGCACCAGAGGATCCGCCAACACATTGGCAACAGGTACAAGAAATTTGTTGGACGAGTAACCTACCAAAAATATAAAGGGAGATATTGACAGACAAGCAGGAAGGGAGTTGGTCGCTAAAAGGCCCTTATTTTGCACCTTGGTTATATTTTCACCCCTTTAATTTGAAATCTGTGACTTTGCATCTCGTCATTACCGGTTGGTACCCAATTTTATTAGTTCTGTTAAAATGTGGGGTGAAAATATAAGCTATATATAAAAAGATAGGGTGTCAAGTGTGGTCAGATTTTGAACAGTTGGTAAAAGCACGGTGCAACTCCAGGGCGCAAATCTCAGATTTTGAAATATGGCAGTGAAAATTCCAGTTATGGGTGTAGTTATTGGGTCCAAAGTCAAAATTTGCTAAATGAAAATGAACCAATCTCTACAATCAAATCAAACCAATTAACCAACATCAAATAAGACGTAAGTAGGCGCTGGGGGTGCACGGTCTCAGGTTCGATTCCCCGCTGCGTGAAACCTTTCTTGGGCCATTGGGGGCGTCTCCCAGTCGAGCAATCAGGGCCTCATGGGATTAGTGGGGGTGGGCCCCGATACCCATGGTTATCAAAAATAAAATAAAATAAGACTTAAGTAGGATACTTGCTAAAAATAAATGCTAGTGTTGCAATTGCCTCAGATTAGTACTTACAAATAAGTACATTTTCCAGTCATTGAACTTCCTATGCACCTGATCATCTGTCCAGATAAAAGGATCCCTTCTAGCGACTTTGTAGATGAATATTACAATATAGTGTATTAGTGTTAATAGGTATAGAGTGACTGAATTAAGTCTTGATTAGTCTCATTTTGCATTTTATTTAATCTCCATGTTATATACAAGGAAAAATTCTGTCGGCGAATGCCTTTCCATTTTGCTTAACCAACTGAATTTGCAGACGTTGATCTACTTTTACGACCCAATAGAGGTGGAACAAGACCAGCTTATTGATGGCTCTGTAACATTATCACAAAGCAGAGAAAACCGTCGGTTCATGAACATTCATCTTGAATATGCGTGAGTTAACCCAGTACTATTTGAAACGTATATATTTTGACTTGCTAGCAAAACTAGCTTATATGCTCACATTGAAGTCCTCTTACAGATCAGGTGGCCGTTCATTCGTCAAAGAGTCAGTGATGCGATGATCCTCACATTGGACTTCTTGTTAAGTTGTAAGAACTTCTAATGGAACGAGTAATTTGCCGGCTTCGAGTCATCTGTAGAATTCACAGTTGGAACAAATTGCCTGCAGCAATTACGGCTGGTGAAAAAATGGGATTTGTTTTATGTGGATAGTAGGCAGAGATTAAATTGTTGTTTTGGACTAGTTAGAGAAAATTTAATATAAGTGAAACAGATTAAAAGAAAAGAAATTGAGGTGAACCTTAGTGGTGTTTTTAAGGATGGCAAGTCACTTCATTTTTGTTATATTTTCTTTCAGAGTATATGAACTGTTCTGTTTCGAGGAGATTCTTAGTTGAACCTGTTCTGAAGGATGACATTTATGTCGGAAAAAAATGACTTCGTACTTTTATCTTCAAATATATTTATACTAGGGTATGCCCGTGCCCAAGGGCACGAAATAGTGAAAAAATTAAGGGCCTTTTTGTATTTAGCCCAGCATTTTTGAATTGTTTTGCATTTAAACCACTTGTTTTTTGTAATTAGTTGTTAGCCCAAATTATTGAATAATTATGATTCTGTTTTTTATTTAATTAATTTCGTTATTTTTAATTCATTTATAGTTTTTCCAATGTTGCCCTTTTACCAATCTTTTGAAAAATTAATGATAACTTAAAATAATTTCAAATTAGATTGAGTTAGTTATTCGGATTACAAGAATTTTGAAATTTAAAGAAAGAAAAACTAAAATCCAAATAAATATCGTTTATCTGAAGTAAAAACTTTACCTTTAGTCATATTGCACATGAAAAAAATAATATTGCCGGTGTCATATTCAGAATAATAATTTTCTATATTGTCATAATGTGCATTTCATATCTAAATATAATATGTTTGATATCTCTATATATCAGAATTTAATATGATTGTTATATAAAACATGTGAAACAGTCATAATATGACATATTGTGTGAAACAGTCAAATCACATGTGATAAACATATTAAGTATTTAATATCTTTTAAAAAGTGTATGTGAATAACATATTAAGTATTTCATGTTTTTTAAAAAGTAAGAATTTAAAGTAATGTACCTTGTAATATGTACTTTAAATTGTATCCAACAAAAGGGGTTTCCGGTGGTGGAAGTAACGGATGGTGGTGGTAGAGCTAGAAACGACCTTATGATAAGTAAGAGTGTATTTGAGTGGTTGCGAAGGATCATATTCAAGGAAAGACATTCCCAATATTTTCAGGAATCAAATGATGAATTGGGAGGAAATGCACCACTAAGCTTACCAAGCATTCAATTTTTGGGGGTTTTGAGCCTCTTCAAATATTTATAGATCAAACCGCTCGCCATAATGTATTGATTGGAGAAAGATCAAAGCTTTCTCTAAATGCTACGTCTCTCTAACTCCTACATATTCTGAGGAACGACGGGACTCATATGTTTCACCTTTTTTTTAGCTAATAAATATCAATGATTAACATGAGTACAAATACGTAACAAACCTAATCATTTACTAAGAGTAATTAGGTAATTTAGCCATATAATTATTAGATAAATTTAAAATAAATGTATTTTCTCAACTTGGGCTAAATACAAAATATTGTGCTATTCACTAATTACTAAAATAAAGTGGGTCTGAGTAAACAAACCCTCATAATTTTGGGTTAAATACTAATTTGCTAAAAAATTAAATATATGTTTATGAACAACGAAAATTATTTATTTTCATCTACTGTACCTAATACCTATGGCATGATAATTCATTGATAGTAGAAGCTCAATTTTTACTTTTTTTTTCTAACGTAAAATTATAATAAACTCAAAACTTATTTGTGTTTTAGTAAATTGTGTTTTAAAAAAAATAGTTAAAAAAAAAAGAAATAGTTTATAAAAAAAACTAATTAAAATTAAATAAGTTTTGAGTGCCCTTTTTATAAACTATTTCTTTTTTTTAACTATTTTTTATTTTAATTAGTTTTTTTATAAACTATTTCTTTTTTTTTAACTATTTTTTTAAAACACAATTTACTAAAACACAAATAAGTTTTGAGTTTATTATAATTTTACGTTAGAAAAAAAAAGTAAAAATTGAGCTTCTACTATCAATGAATTATCATGCCATAGGTACAGTTGATGAAAATAAATAATTTCCGTTGTCCATAAACATATATTTAATTTTTTAGCAAATTAGTATTTAATCCAAAATTATGAGGGTTTGTTTACTCAGACCCACTTTATTTTAGTAATTAGTGAATAGCACAATATTTTGTATTTAGCCCAAGTTGAAAAAATACATTTATTTTAAATTTATCTAATAATTATATGGCTAAATTACCTAATTACTCTTAGTAAATGATTAGGTTTGTTACGTATTTGTACTCATGTTAATCATTGATATTTATCAGCTAAAAAAAAGGTGAAACGTATAAGTCCCGCCGTTCCTCAGAATATGTAGGAGTTAGAGAGACGTAGCATTTAGAGAAAGCTTTGATCTTTCTCCAATCAATACATTATGGCGAGCGGTTTGATCTATAAATATTTGAAGAGGCTCAAAACCCCCAAAAATTGGATGCTTGGTAAGCTTAGTGGTGCATTTCCTCCCAATTCATCATTTGATCCCGAAAATATTGGGAATGTATTTCCTTGAATATGATCTGTTGACCTTAAAGTCAATTAATCTTATTTTGATAATTACAATAAGTTAATAAAATGTTATTTAACTCGGTTGTTCCAATGATGATAGCCATTTTAACCGATATATCTTCCGACCAAGTGTAACTTCAAATCAAAGCAATCAAAATCTCACACAAGCTTTACAAACGCATTTACTCACAAGAAATGAACTCAAGTGATATACATGAACTATACAAAGCCAAGAAAAGATCTAGATCATCAAGCAAGTGAAGATATGCATAAGAATGATTTTCACATGTTCTACAAGTTATCAAAACCAAAAAAGGATCAAGAACATCAAACAAGTGAAGATACGCACAAGAAAATCAACCATCACGAAGACTCGAATTATCATTAAATTGAGTGAGTGCTTAGATTTTATATAAAGTTACTTTATTGATCAAATCCCTATAGCTCAAACATATTCTTGCATCTTTTAAAGATTGATTCAAATTAGCTTGAAATTAAGTTTATTTGAAAAACATCATTTTACAAAGACCGAGTTTCAAAATAAATTCATATTAATTTTAAATGATCATATTTTAAGTTCTAATAAAAATAGGTATCTTAGAAACATATCTTTGAGGTTCAAAAATCATTAGAATTTTATTTGGAACTAAATTATTAAATTGCAAAAATATTTTTATTTTACATTTAAAATTCGCTTAATTTTTGCCCAGTTTTGATTTAACGGTAAGATGGAGTCCTTCCCGAACTCCGATCATTTTGAAATTTTTACAGTAGTTAGACAACATCTCTTGGCACTTTTGACTAAACTTTGAGCATGATCCAACGGTCTAATTGGGAGAAATTAATAAAACAAATTTAAATTTTTTGTCAAAACTAGCTGTTGAAAAGTTTGAAAATGTATACCTTGGAGCCAAAACCTTTCTTAATCATCCCCAACGGCCATATGATTTTGCAAGCTATAAATATGAGTTCGAAGACTCATTTTTAACAACTTGAATGATCATACAAAACCATTTTTCATATATTCTTATTATTCAAGTATTCTAGCTAAAGCATTGATCAATCTCTTCATTCTTTGAGCTTATATTCATTAATCAATATTGATATCTCTTAGTGTGAGTTTCATTTGTATTTTTTTATACACAAGAGAGATATTATACATTGGTGTTAGCCACCAAAATTTATTCAAATCATATTTGTAAGAGGTGTATCTCATAGAATAGCAAGAGAAATTTCTTGTAAGAGTATTAAAGGTGTTTCAATACTTGTAAGAGTGTGTGAGAATAAAATACACTTGTAGAGGTTTGATCTTCACTCGGAAGGAGAATGGTTATAGTGGAAATTCTAAGGGAACTAACCGAGCGTAAGTAGGGGAACAAGCCAAACCATGTGGACAAAAAATCTTCGACTTCGATCGGTTCAATCTTTCTATCTCTTGCTCTATTATATTGTGCTATTTATTCATTGTGTTTGGAATTAATTTTGTTCTTGATTTCTTGATAAATATAGACATCAAATATTTTTAAATCATTTTTAAAAATCCGATTAAGTTTTAAAAACCCTATTCACCCCCCCTCTAGGGTATTTTCCGACCTACATGATCCTTCGCAACCACTCAAATACACTCTTACTTATCATGAGGTCGTTTCTAGCTCTACCACCACCATTCGTTACTTCCACCACCGGAAACCCCTTTTGTTGGATACAATTTAAAGTACATATTACAAGGTATATTACTTTAAGTTCTTACTTTTTAAAAGACATGAAATACTTAATATGTTATTCACATACACTTTTTAAAAGATATTAAATACTTAATATGTTTATCACATGTGATAATATGACTGTTTCACACAATATATCATATTATGACTGTTTTACATGTTTTATATAACAATCATATTAAATTCTGATATATAGAGACATCAAATATATTATATTTAGATATGAAATGCCCATTATGACAATATAGAAAATTATTATTCTGAATATGACACTGGCAATATTATTTTTTTCATGTGCAATATGATTAAAGGTAAAGTTTTTACTTCAGATAAACGATATTTATTTGGATTTTAGTTTTTCTTTATTTAAATTTCAAAATTCTTGTAATCCGAATAACTAACTCAATCTAATTTGAAATTATTTTAAGTTATCATTAATTTTTTAAAAAATTGGTAAAAGGGCAACATTGGAAAAACTATAAATGAATTAAAAATAACTAAATTAATTAAATAAAAAACAGAATCATAATTATCCAATAATTTTGGCTAACAACTAATTACAAAAAACAAGTGGTTTAAATGCAAAACAATTCAAAAATGATGGGCTAAATACAAAAAGGACCTTAATTTTTTTGCTATTTCGTGCCCTCGGGCACGGGCATACTCTAGTAAATCAATAAATCATATTCGTATTCCAATGTCCACATTGGTTGGTTTGACAATGGTTGCGTATTCAGTCATATTCAACTTGGTTATCTCAGATTATTTGTTAAAATAATAAATATAGTTTGAATATTATTTGTTCACCAAAGAAAAGAAAGTCATTCATTTAAATCCAAAACGATAACATCTAAAATTCGATAAAGTACTATATGAACACGATCCAAATCAACTATTGATACGTTTAGTGAAAATACCAATTAAGAAATACAAAAGGTTAGTAACTATTTGGGTTGGATATATTTCACACAATATAAAACATATTACTTATTTTACCACCAATCAATCTAAATTTGTATTACTTTTTTTTGGTCACAAATTAAGTCTCACTTTTTTTTTTCTTATATCTCAAATTAAGGGTTTCAGATAAAATATATCATTTTTAGGAAATACTCATATTATTATATTAATTAAAATTTTACAATTTTAAAAGTTATACGCAAGGGGAAAGAGGGGGAAGGGGAGAGTGTGGGGTTGGAGGGTAAGTGATAGGTGTAAGTAAAGAGAGGTAATGAAGTGAGAAAAAAAAAGTGGAGTCTCTAAAATATATATATATATATATATATATTTAAATAAAAATAAGTGAGGTGTGATTTTAACTATTAGATTAAATGAGAAATATGCATTTTAACTTTCAGATTGTCCATGTATGACAATAGTCACATAAAATATCCTTCATTAACTCTCTTTACTTAATGGTGGTTAAACTTAATGGTTGAAACGGATTAATTTAATAAAATCCCAAAAAGATAATTAATTGGAAGAAATTGAAAATAAGAATAAAATCATATGTAAAAAAAATAGTGGTTTAAGGTTGAAAACAAATTATCTGAATTGTACGTATTTGAATTGAGAAGTTAAATGAACAAAAATATTCTTTCAATGGCATAACTAATTATTCTTTCAATGGCATCTTTCAATTCTTTCAATGGCATTTTTGAAATGTCAAACCAATAAGATATAATATACTTAAAAGAATCGTTTCAGAGTTAGAATAATCAGTCATGTTCTAATCATTTATGGTAAAAATAAATGCATAGAAGGAGAAAATGGAGGCTTTTTAATTTTACATTTTTCTTCAAACAAATAGTACACAGATATACTTGATACTCAACCACGGGAAAGGAAAAAGGGAAACATGATTCCGTCAAAAATAAATAATATAAATTATTAAGTCACTATATTTTTTTTGTAAGTCTATCTCAACTGGTTGTTAAACTTAATTAATGGTTGGGATTGATCAATTTAACGAAATCTCAAAAAGGGAATTAATGGTAAGAAGTCAAGAATAGCAGTAAAAATCACCTGTAAAAAAATAGTTATTTAAGGTTGAAAACAAATTTTATTGAGTTTTTTATGAAATTAATTAGATTATCTGAATTTTTTATGGAATTAATTAGATTAAACTAAATATAATTTTAAAAAGTCTAAAAATTAAATAAAATAATAAGTATATCTGAGTTAAGGTTTCCTTAGCTTCGCTCTTGTATCAAAATAGTAAATTACCTTATTAATTTTAAATTATGAGTTTTACTTTCTATTCCAAAACATAACTAAATAAATTAATATTTTAAATGTATTAATTTTGTAAGTTAGAGAGGAGAACATAACTAAATAAATTAATAATTAACAAAAAAATTGCCAATAACCAAAACACAAAAAATTAAAGTTATAAAAAAAATAGTTAAAAAAAAGTAAAAAAGAAAAAGAAAACAAAACTAATAAAATAGTTAATTTTACATAGAAGAAGATTTAAAGAGAGTGTTAAATAAATATCCTTATACTTAGCTCTTGTATCAAAATAGTAAATTATCTTATTAATTTAAAAATTGTATCAAAACATAACTAACTAAATTAATATTTTAAATGTATTAATTTTGTAAGTTAGAGAGGAGAACATAACTAAATAAATTAATATTTAAATGTATCAAATTATGTGCCATTGGATTGTTGAATCAATCTTGACCGTTGAATTGTTAAATTGATTTATGACATTTGGATTAAAAAAGATAGCAGTCAAATCAATGAACAGTGATTCCTTGATTTATATTATAGATTATAGATATAACCATTAATGTATTTTTATTTTTATTTTTATTTTGGTAGTCGATGTTTGTCAAAATATGCAATTTTCTTGGGATTCCGAGCCTTCTATTCTGCTGTACTGTTTCTAAATCTAAAATGTCAAAATAGAGTGAGACGGCAATGGTGACCTTTTACTAAAAGAAGCTAATAACCGGTTAACCAAACCTTGAGGTCCTATACTAAGTTCTTAATAAATGTGGAATGTTTATACAATTTGACTTTTTAAATATTTTTGAACTTTCAAGCTCTGTTAGATAGCAACATGAAAATAAAAAGAAAAATAAATAATTTAGGTGAAAAGTTGAAAAATAAGTTGAGAGAACGTGGTGAGATTAACTATTACTTTTTAACTTTTTCTATAGAAAAATTTTCGTTGGGTGGTGTGGTGAAGAATTTTTTTTTTTCACAAAGCATACAAAATGATGGAGGATATATATTCACAAAAATGAGTAGGAGATGAAAAGCATCTCATCATATGTTTCAACTTATTTTTTATTTTCTCACCTAAATTAGTTATTTTTATTTTTTATTTTTTATATTGTTATCAAACGGAATCTTATAGTAGTACCCTTGAATTCTAAAATTAAAAACTATCGTGGAGGGGAGGGGTTCAAGGTTCACATTTTGACTTAGAGATGGCCCATAATTTCTTTTACATCGGTTGGCCAAGCGCCAATGATTTAAGATGTTTTGTTCTGAAACAGGTAAAAGCAATAAAAGATATGTTTTTTTAAGAGCAAAGCTTTCAGAGAAGGCAAAATGCATTAAATTAAATTAGTAGACAAGAATATTCAACTAATTTGGGAATAAGGTCATTTCCATTGGTCATTTTTATTAATAAAAATTTCTATAATATAAATGTAAATTGGTTAAAACTCTCTCCAATGAAAGTTTTTATATGCATTTCTGTGTGACATGACAAGTGAGTCGCATAAAAAGTTTCTATCATCATTTTTACATGAAGAAATAGTTATAGAAATTTTCTTCCCTACATGGCAATAATTAAATGGATCTCACAATACATTATTCATTCAAATTATTTGTTTTTTAAAAATAGAGTGCCAACTAAGATAGAAATGGCACCATTGGAGAAACGTAATTAATTTGAGACTTTTTTATCTATACAATTATATTGCCAAATAGATATAGAATTGTATTAAAAGTATGACACATGGGATAAAAATAATTTTATAAAATACTATTAAAAGTATGACACATGGGATAAAAATAATTTTATAAAATACTATTAATTTTATAAAAGATGACCTCAGGAAGTCAGTTGAGGAGTGTCAAGGACATGATGAACTAAATTATAAGCGATTTTATTACAATCTCTAGGCACGAAAATAAATCAAACATCAACACCCAACTGCAAAAAGGAGATATCATCATGGATATGGCATTGTCTTTCACTCTTTCTACGTAGAAAGATTCAATCTTTGTTATTTATTATAAATCTGATGGCAAGTCGCTTCTTTCATTCTCTTCTCCTCTTTTCTTACCTTCCACACCTCCATCATGTTGCTGCCATCTCTCTCTCTCTCTCTCTCCTTTGTCAACTTGTTTATTTATGGTAACAGCTTTAGAAATATATATATATATATATATATGCAGCTTTAATCTTACTTTTCATTTTATCTCTCCTTTTTTGCTTGTCAAGTCGTTTCGTGACTCAATAGAATATCTATAATGAAGAAGAGTCTATTATGTCCATGTCTAAACTTGCAATAGTGGGTGAGAATTAAGTTGAGTTACTTCCGCAATTCTAAATTAAGAATTTCATTTTGATATTGGTACTTTTAAAGAAAGCATTGATCTTGACTTAATCTACCGTTCAAAATAAAACTTATTTTTTATAATAAAATTTGGCACGTTAATTATATTTAAAAAAAACAAACTTTTAATTTGAAAAAGTCGAGTGCTAGATTAATAAAAATGCTTGTGAAATATGAGTTCATTAATTTTAATTAATAATTCTATCAAAAAAAATAAATTTTAATTAATAAAAATATAGTTATATAATTATATTATCTTCCACACCCACTAGAATGAAATTTAAGATCTCTCATTGTATTGTGAGAGAGATGACAGTGATGCTAATATTGTTTAAAATAAGTTCAACTTTTAGGCGGTAATAATGGTTCAATTATTGGGGAAGTCGTGCATGTATTGTCTTACGTACTCCCAACTCCATTAATTATTTTTCTCACTTTGTGACATTCCCACTCCAATTTTTATATCTATTTTTTGTCAAGCCCATTTTAGTTGGTCTTGTCTTATTTACAAGCACTTATTTGAATAATTGAATCATATATTTCATTTCATATCATTCATGAGCACTTTCAGAGGGAGAAGTAGTGGGTAAGTGGAAACTTGTTACCATCAATTTATTTTAATTAAGAAATAACTTTTTTTATTTGAATGCTAGCTTTATCATTCTTTTTGTACATAATCATCTGGTAAATATCTTATTCAAGCAAGGAGAGAATAGAACTTACAACCTCCAATTTTTAAGTGAGAGGTCTTACTATAACTCCTATCCGACATCTTTTACTATTAAGAATCTACAAAACGTTTAATTTAATCTTGAGGCTAAAGGTGCCCATAAACATATAATAAAAATTGGATTTTTCTACCCATATTTAATTAACAAAATATAGAATTTCTTCTTCTTTAGTATTATAAACAGTACACGTTCCGTTAGGTTTGAGCAAGATTAATGCAATGTAACATTAGAAAAACTCAAATTCGATCGGTTTATTTGTCTTGTTTTATTATGTTACTTTTAAAAAACATATGGTTTTATGTAAAACAAGTTTGGAGTCTTTATACACTACGATCTCGTTTGATTCAGGTATTAGGGTCAGTGAGATTAATAATATTAGTATTAATAGTACTGGACTATTAATCCTGGTATTAATTTAATACCAATACCCTATTTGATTCATGCAATATTAATATTGGGATATCTCATGTTGATGTTCTCGTATACGGGATTATATTTGGGACTAACAAAATTAAAAAAAAAATTAAAAATTATTTTTTTTAAAATTTTAAAATAATAATAATATAGTAATAGTAATGGCATTTTTGAAAATATATGGTTCATTTTTCTTAATCCTGGATAAACAATACCACATCTCCCCTGGTATTAAATTATACCACGAAAAGTGGTATTAAGTTAGTATCGGTATTAGTAATCCCAGCACATATATGTTAATCAAACAAGTTATTATAAAAAAAATGGTATTAATAATCCCATTCCACTTTTTAATACCCGAATCAAACGATGCCTACATACCTTAAGCCTTTATTGCATTTTCAATATTAAGCCCCTTAAGTTAGTAATAAAAAATAATATAAAAAAGGTCTTATGCGATGACTTACTGCATGTGAAGTGTCAAGATTCAACTCTCAAGTGTAAAACAGTATGCCCAGCACTCAATTGATGATAGGAAACCTTTTTCAGAAACATAATCTTTGAAAAATCTGCCTTATGGAAAATATTGGCCGGAGATAATTAATTTAGTTTATCTGTTTTTGGTCTAGCGGGAAGCTAGGAAAGATCAAGTACTTCAATCAATGAAGGGAAGCTTAGAATTAATTATCATTGTTACAAGATTGATCTATCAAAACCCACATGGATCAAATTAAATAATACATTATTCAAATAATTTATATTAGGTGACGTGGAACATGCGGAATACGTCATAAAACCTTACACACCAGATGAAATGGTCAATTTTAGTATTAGTTTAACGGAAAATGATAACATGCGCCCTTAGGGCCATGTTAAAGTTACTATAAATGAAAATAATAAAATCTTGTTTGAGAATATGTGCCATATTTAATGCATGTTATGAGTTAATTATTTCAAAAAATGGGTACTTAAAATGTGCCTTTAGGGCACACGTTTAAAGTCGCTTGTAGTTTGTAAAGGCCACTTCATATATCACTTCTCAATATCAAATGCATGCTTAAAATGATTGTACATTACGGAGTATTTTTTATAAAATATATAGTGCATGCGGTGATGATGAGTAGAGTTTAGGGTGTCTTGAACAATAAATTTCAAAAACGACAATATTCAACCGAAAACCATTTGTTAGCAACATATATAAAAGATCCTACAACCATATATTGTCACAAGTCTTTATTCCATATACAAGCTTATGTGGTTATTTTATAATTAAACATCATTATACAGCACTGAAAATTACCAAAAAGATAAATAACTCTGAAAATTTAATTCATCTTGAGTTTGCATAGTTTTGCCTCTAATTATATATGCCGAAAGCTAGCCTCAACTATGTTGATACTTCGATCAATTCCTTCTTTCCATCAAAACACATTACTTAAACCAAAACTTAGCTATCATAAGATTTAATTAAAGCAACAATATTTAGACAACGATATGATCATATATTTGAGACATTCTAGAATTTAAAAATGCGACCGACCCGTGGTATTGGAGAGAAATTAAAGCATGAAAAGGAAATGTATGAGCTAAGCCGCAATTAGAGACTTTAAAGATATAAAATGTTAAAATGTATCCTTACAACATATGTTAATTAAATATTTTATAATTAAAAAAAAAGGTTTTAATTACATGACTACATGATTATTATTGTCAAAATTAATTTACTTTTGACTTTATTCTTTCGATATATATATATTAATATGTAGTCTTAAATCACACATTAACATGACCCTTGAAAAAATATATATATATATATATGAGTTTTTCAATTAACCAATGCAACCTTTACTTACTTTTAAACAAACCTTCCACTGATTAGGAGGAAATTAAAGTTGCTATTTAATTAGTTTAGTTTAATATAATTACTTTTATAATGCACGAGCATAACAACAAAAGAAACCTACCTTTTTTCTGATTAGATAAAGCGTGCGCATTATAAAATATTGAAACTTTACAATAATTGAAATTAATTAGTTATCCGCAAATGTGCATGGAATGAAAACAGTGAATATGGTTGTGCAAGAATTATACATGGAATGGGAATATGAACCAAGGACCAAGTCAGATATTTTATTACAAGGTCAATTGTACAATTTTCAAAAAACTAAATAAATTAGGATAGAAACAGTTAGAACTTATTTTCAAATATCATAATAATATATTAATAATTTTTTTTAACTATTAATTATGATAAAATTAATGTTTTCTTTCGATACGTGAAAGTTGAGCAGTATTGTTCATTTGGAGAGGAAGGAATATCTATCAAGTATTTAAGTGCATAGCCATGATTTTGTTAAATATTAATCTGTGCCAGCTTATATTAGTAGTTACACTTTGATTTTTGGCACTTAAAGAAATAATAATTTTGACTTAATAAATGATCAATGATGCAATTTATATTCGATTTGGTTTGGTTGATCATGTAGCAAATTTTTGAAGTCAAAGTTCTTGTAATACGGTAGCACTTAAAAATCTGTGAAACCAAAATAGAAATAGTAGAACTTACATACAATAAATTGTTAGTCACAAGGAATTTGATACTAAAATGTAGTATTATTAAGTTTCTGTTTGATAATAACTTAAAAAATTAAATTAAAAGAAAAACACTTGATTTGTGTGAAAAATTAGAAAATAAATTGAGGCATGCGATGAGATGTTCTTTATCTCAAGGTCATTTTTACAAGTAAATATATTATATTCCATCTTTTATTATTTTTTGTGTAAAATTTTTCTTCCCCAATTAATCCCAAAAAAAAGAAATTTTTTACATAGAAAAAGTCAAAAAATTAGAAGATATCTCACCACATGCTTAAACCTATTTTACTAACTCTCACCAAAATCAACTATTTTTATTAGCATTTTCCATATTGTTATCATACGGACCCGAAGAAGTATATATTTATCATTATATACTTTTAGTAGTAAGTTGGAGAACAATTAACTTGCGTCAAACACTGAGTCACGTTTCTAATCTCTTGATTATGATTAGCATTACTGATAAAAAGTAAAAGATGATAAATCGTTGAGTAAAAAGAACATGCAAAAGAAAAACACATGAAAGATATATAGATAATCATATGACATATATACACGTTGAATTAATCTTAAGTAGGATGGACAAGCTAAGGTTACTTTGTAAAATAAAAGCAAGAGATGGATCGAGCTAGCTAGGTTATCATCTTCTTTAGGTAAAATAAAAAAGATAGCATGCATATCTTTATTAATATAATGTAGGATATGATTAAAATAATGAAAAATAAAGTAAGAGTTGCTAGCTAGAGATTACTTTTGCTAAGATCTTCATATATATATATATATATATTGGCAACTAACTACTTATTATAATTAGTTTCCAAGCAAAAAGTTTCACTAGGTTTTCTTGGAAAAGGCTACTTCTTTATATTGATATTCTTTTATACTTGTATATACAAATCAATCTTTCACTTTAATTTCGTCTTTTATTTTCTTGGGTGTGAGGGTTGTTGGGGGTTGCTTGCTCTTATATATTGTTAATGTTTATATAGTACAGGGGAGGACGTGTATTGAACATCTTTAAAATACCACAAAGTTTGTTTAGGGGACTTTTAGTTTAAAAGATAAAAATTATGTTCTCTATTTATTAAAGTAAAACAAATATTTCAATTAAGATTTGTAATTTTGTTATTTTTTGAAAAGCAAAATAAGAATGAGCAATTGAGTTCTTTTAACGGTAAAAGATTCGAAGCTGAAAGTTCTAGATTTGAATCTCACCCGCCCTAAATATAATTGTACTGTCACATCTTTAGTGGGTGGTGAGAAATGTTTATTTTTTTCAAAAATACGTTAAATATACATCAATATAATGGATGTAGGAGATATTATTGAAACTATAGAGATTACTCTTTTATGCCTTTTCTTTTACTAATATTGAATTAGTTTTGTCGATGACCAACACAGTCAAGCACTAATGTAATCATAAACTTAGTTTACAATTAAATTAATGATATATCAGTATATATTGAATAATAATAGACTGTTTGACTAATATATAAACAAATCTACAAAAGAAATTGTTGAAAAGCATAAGCTTTTATGTGTCTTAATATAAATATATATATATATATATATATAGATCTACAC
Source organism: Lonicera japonica (assembly GCA_021464415.1). Classification (NCBI taxonomy): domain Eukaryota; kingdom Viridiplantae; phylum Streptophyta; class Magnoliopsida; order Dipsacales; family Caprifoliaceae; genus Lonicera; species Lonicera japonica. Next base: position 51,159,392 of record CM038468.1, on the reverse strand, counting down.
TAAATTATATTGCAGTGTTTTCCATGGGATTTTTTTCTCTTATTATATATTAATCATGCTGCCCAACATATTTATAAAGAAATATTATATGTACAAGTAAACCTTTTCTTTTGTTTTGAAAAATTAATGTGCTACTTTCCTACTCAACAACAAATCCATGAATGTATTATATGGTCTATATATATCCACCACCTTAAGAAAATAGGAAACAAACAAAAACACCTCACATAAATACAAGCAATGGAGAGAAGCAAAAGAAACTTCCTTCTCCATCAAATCAAATATTAAAAACAAAACAAACACTACCCCATCTCTCAATTATTAATTTAACTGGCCAACTTTATATCTAATTGTCGATCAAAATGCTTTGTGCGGAAAATTATGCGTCAAAAAGTGTATTGATAAATATTTATCTCATAAAACATCATGTTAAACTACAAGAGTATTTTCTCATTAAAAGTTTGATTAGTTTTATGAAACATTAAGAAATGATACTGAGGGATATAGCGAGTTCATTGAATCCAATTTAATTAGTATGTGATTGGTAAGAAAAAAAATTCACAAATTGAAAGATAAAAGATCTTATCAATCACACTAATTTTTTTTTATTTTTTTTTATGAAATATGAATTGGTAATTTAAATTGGTCCACGAGGCATTCACGATCATTCCCCACCTATTTCTTTTTCACTCCTCCCTTTTCCTAACCATAATCCAACACGCATAAATACCCCTCCTCACCCCTTCCCAAAATCACAACTGCAACCAATCAAAAATTCTAAAACATACATATAAAAACTTCCCAAAAAAATGATGCTAGTAATCTTACAAACGCTATTAGTGCTAGTGGTGGTGGTGCTTCACCTTTCCCCCGCCACTACCACCACCACCACCTACCCTGATTTCCAACATTTGGATGTTCAAGAAAATATAGCCTCTACAAAACTCCAGCAACCTCAAACAAATCAGTACCACGATATAGCCTCCATAAACCATAGTAATCATACCAACAAGTGGAAGCTCAATCTAGTTCATAGGGATAAAATATCATCCACCCATTTCTCCAATCATAGCCACCGTCTCCAAAGCCGAATTAAGAGGGATGTTAAAAGGGTTGCTAGCCTGATTCGCCGACTGGCTGGAGCCGCCACCGGTGTTGGTGCCGGAGCTAGTTACGAGGTGGAGGATTTCGGGTCGGAGGTGGTTTCAGGTATGAACCAGGGGAGTGGAGAATATTTTGTTAGGATTGGTGTTGGTAGTCCACCAAGGAGCCAATACATGGTTATTGACTCTGGAAGTGATATTGTGTGGGTCCAGTGTCAGCCTTGTAAACAGTGCTACCGCCAGACCGACCCGGTATTCGATCCGGCTAGCTCCGCTTCGTTTTCGGGGGTGTCCTGCAGCTCCGCGGTCTGTGACCGGGTCCAGAATGCGGGGTGCCATGCGGGTAGGTGCAGATACGAGGTCTCATATGGTGACGGGTCCTACACGAAGGGGACCCTAGCCCTCGAGACACTCACCTTCGGTGAGACCGTGGTCAACAACGTGGCCATTGGGTGCGGGCACAAGAACCGGGGGATGTTTATTGGAGCGGCAGGTCTCCTCGGGCTTGGAGGGGGATCCATGTCACTCGTGGGTCAATTGGGTGGGCAAACAGGCGGGGCATTCAGTTACTGTCTAGTGACCCGGGGCACTGACTCATCTGGATCATTGGTATTTGGCCGTGAAGCCTTACCCGTGGGTGCTGCATGGGTGCCACTAGTACATAACCCGCGGGCCCCGAGTTTCTACTATATCGGACTTTCGGGTGTAGGAGTTGGGGGAACCCGCGTGCCCATACCGGAAGAAATTTTTGGGGTAAACCAAGTGGGAGGGGGAGGGGTGGTTATGGATACAGGAACAGCGGTTACACGGCTTCCAACTGGGGCTTATGTGGCTTTTCGCGACACTTTTATTGCTCAAACTGCCAGTCTTCCTCGTGCATCGGGAGTTTCGATATTTGACACATGCTATGATTTGAACGGGTTTATGACAGTCCGGGTACCAACGGTATCGTTTTACTTCTCGGGAGGGCCAATCCTGACCCTGCCGGCTCGGAATTTTCTGATTCCAGTAGATGAAATGGGAACATTCTGTTTTGCATTTGCTCCATCTCCATCGGGACTATCCATAATAGGGAACATTCAGCAAGAGGGGATACAGATATCGGTTGATGGAGCAAATGGGTTTGTGGGGTTTGGACCCAATGTGTGCTAAGGTAAGGTTGGGTGGGTGGGTGGGTGGGTGGGGTTGTTGTAAAGTGAATTTTGGCAGTTTTAAGTTATTAGCATATAATATTTTAGTTTGTAATGCACGAGAAGTTACTATATTATGAATGGTGTGGCTATTGTTAATATCTAGTCAGGTACATGTGATCCAGACCATAAGTAATGTTTTTCTCCTTGTAAAGGAGTAGGTGGAATGTAAATAAAAATATTATTATTATATTAATCAACTTTCTATGATCAGTTAATTCTTTAGGATTAGGGAATTATGAACTCAGTGGTTGCTGTGTGCCCCTGTTTGTGTGTCAGAGAGAGAGAGTTAAGAAACGCTTTATTTGGATTTCATCAGTCAAACATTCCCTTTGGGACTTGGTTTTTCTTTTCTTGGGCAGTCCCCAGCGGTTATAACAGTAATCCAACAAAAGGTGATTTTAATTAGGGGCGGGTAGGATGAAATCCAAACCAATCAAACTGGCGCATTTAATATAATTTATTTTTTTTGAATTTATTAGATCTTTATTTAAAATTTGACTACAAGCTATTTAATTTAATTTTGTCAATTTGCTATTTTAAAATTTTATAGTAGATATGTTGTCAATTTACAACATTAGCTCTTTTTTTCTTATTTAATCGGATCGGGTTGAAACTAATCCAATCCAACATTTAATTGATTTGGATTGTACTTAATTAGTAGGGCGCGTCGGAGTAAACCAAGGCCGATATTAGGGATGGACAGAGTCTAGCTTAACAAGAAAAAGATTACGCTTTTATTTATACTTTAAAACAAAAATTTAGCATGTCTTAGTTCGTTTCTTCAACGATACGTACAAATGGAAGAGCAAAACTTGCTTTTAATCCTTCAATTCACAAAAGCCTAATAATGATGTTAAATTTGTGCGGGGAAAAGACACCAACAATTATCTCAAGTTACTGAAAAACTAGTGGGGGCTTTGTTGGTTGATGGAATGCATTCAGCTCAACTAATGACTTTTAACAAAGTCATTTGATTCTTTACGTCTTTTGAAAGACGGGCTTTCTAAGACTACTTTTTTGCTCTTTTATGTTGGACAGATGGGAGGGAAAACATGGCAATTTGGGAATTATTGCCTTTTATCAGTAAATGCTCTTGTTCTGTCTAAGAATTAACCTCAGCTCCTTGGCTTTTGTAATAAACTTTATAGAGGCCCACAAAAGTTAAATTTGTTCTTTAAAATTGGTGAAAGGTTGAGGAGGGTATCAACATAAAAGCAAATGTTGTCTTTGATCAAGAATTTGGATAACTCTGGAAATACTTTCTGTGGTTTTTTTCCTGCTTTTTAAATAGAGCTGCTTATAATTTTGTGCCAGAATCACTAACAACTGATCCGCAATAATAAATTAATGCACGACCTTAACTTACACGCATCACATAAAACATGTCGCAATCTCTAATATAATGGACTATAAGTAGGTAGACCCTAAGTTTAAATTCGACATCCCACGCTTAAAACACAAGATAAAAACCTTACCCTTACATGAACCTACCCTTTGCAACAATACAATAAACTAACCTTCAACGGTTTGATAGTGGTTGCCTGATCGTGCATGTAATACACATCTATTTGATAAATCTGGTCGAACTAAAGGCCTTTCCAATCAACCGGTCATCATCAATAGCCTTGCTTGAACTAACTAAACTTTTTTTATAGCAATTTTTGTGATGAAAATGTAAATCACAATTGGTTGTTGCAGAGAAAATGTCACAGATCACCATCACTGATCCCATGCATGGAATGGGGAAAAAAGTTTTGATGAATTAAAACAATCTAAAAACAAAGAATTCAACTGCACAAACTAAGAGTTTGATATACAATAAATATCAAACTGAATATTTACAATCGGTTAGGGCTCGATATCGCTGCACTTCAATCAGAAAAAAAAAGAAAAAAAGAAATTGCCACTTTGTTGGCCAAAAAGCTGCAAAACATTACGAAATGGCACCACCACTCCGTTCCAGTACAGCCGAGCCACCATGTCATCAAAAACTGCAAAAGCATCTAATATTTTCTCTAGGTCTTTAAAGAGTTCAGGACTTACTTTTAATGATTTATCATTTATAGACGGATCGTACATGCATTACATAAGGATCAACTAGGGGTCTTGTTCTACAGCATAAAAAGATATCTTAGATCTTCTACAGTGAGGCGAGTCGCTGTGCCTCCGCTATGGTCGTCTCCAAAAGCAGATGCAACCATTTTCCTCTTTTCTTCCTGTGTAATCAACGGGGTGAACATTAAAGGTGAATATTATAAGAGACTGTTAAGTAAAAGTAGTACAGTGCGACTATATAGCAGACAAGCTAAGGGACATCGTCACCAAGCTCAATACTGGATTGCTTTCTAATTTTCTTTTTAGATAAATAAAAATTTATACAGATATACAGCTGATGAATCATAGTATGACATGTCAATATAGATAATCTATTAATCATACTACTAAAATTGAAGGGCTTAAATGATACATATAGCTACGAGCCTATGAAATGGTATATATTCCTATTTCCTAATAATATATTACTAAATATTAGGTCTCACCCATATTTATCAGTTATTTTCTTGGTATGCAGTTGGTAAAAGAATATACCATCCTCTGACCTCAATACATCAGAAACTAGATACCATTCAAAAGCTACCTATAGTTGCTTTTATCTTATAGAAGAATACTTCAACATATATCAGACTTCAATAACTTTCAGTTATACACAGAAATACAAATATTATAAAAATAAGAATATCATTCCTGATATTGCACATAATGAGGAAAGAGAGATCAGTAAATAAAAAATCACCAGAACAAAGAGACGCCCCTTTAAAGCTGGAGACAATTTAATTGCTCAAGCCTCAATTTCAGCAAATCCAATAGAAACAGGTAATAAATATCAGGAATCTAAAATGTGGAATATACCTGGAGAGCTAGAATCCGATCTTCAACAGTGTCCTTAATGGTGATACGTGATACAGTAACAGGACGAGTCTGTCCAATTCTATGAGCTCGGTCAATGGCCTGATCTTCAGTTGTTGGGTTCCACCATAGATCCATAAGGATAACATGGGATGCAGCAACCATGTTTAGACCAAGATTGCCAGCTTTTAGTGACATCAGCATAACAGTCACCTGGCAAAACACATGTCAGTTACCCACAAATGTGAGCATAAATGTTAACCCCCCACCCCACCAAAACTCCCAAAACCTTCCCTGTCTCTCTCTTAAATCACATCCAGGAAAGGTATAACGTAAAAACCTAAAGGCAGTGAATGTGATCCATTTCTCTGAACATACGTCAAAAAGTAATCTTAACCACAATATATAAAGTTTGAAATGTAACATACAGTCACTTTGAGTGGAAGAAAAAATTTCATTCAAATGTTTAGTTTTGTTTTCCAATCAAAGCATTCTAAAACATTTTCAGTAACAATTCCAGGTTCTACTCGGTCATTTGGGACAGATATTTTGCAACAGTAGCTTTTTCATAGAGAACTTGCCAGGTACTATCTAATTCAAAGTGAACCTTGGGATAAAGGTCGTAGTTAAAGAAAAGAGACACTGAATTAGTATAATATGTTATCTGTGAAACAAAGGAAAAGGTAACAATGGTTTGATGCAGGAGTTCACAACTATTTATCCCATAGATGGTGTGTGATTTTTCTCCTAAAACCTGCAGGCATCTCGTAAAAGAATAGTAATAAGGATATTTAAAGAAATACATAGTTCAGAAATGGACGATTCTTTTCACATTTCAATTAGATAGGAGTCCAACCTCAGGATCGGTGTTAAATTCCTTGACAGCTCTGTCTCGTGCAGCCAGAGTCATTGTACCGTCAAGCCTCCTATATTGTAAACAAGCCTCATTCAATGAAATTTCAATCAAGTCCAACATTCTAGTCCACTGGGAGAACACAATAGCTTTTATCGGTCCTTCATCTAATAATTCCCTTGCTGATGATGAAGACCCATTGCTTTGAACTATACTATATAATTCTGGAATGGTACTCTTTGATCTACAATGTTTCTTAATAATCTCCAGAGCAGCTTTGATTTTCGAAGATGTATACTCATTCTGCCGAACTCTAGGTTTCTCCGCAGATGAACTAGAGGGATTACCATCAAGGTCATCATATATACAACTCCTTAAGGTGGCTTTTGTGTATACGACATCAGCAGCAAGTTGTTCTTTACAATTAGGTGAAGGACATGTACTGCCATCTCCTGTTAAGTATTCTGATACACACTGATAGCAAAAAACATGTCTGCATGTAGTAACAACCGCATCTTCAGGCGGATCCTACGAAAAAAAAGAGGAAGAATAATGGATGATATAAGAAGTAAGATAAAGGGAGTCATATTATTGGAATACCACATTTGTATGAAGTAAGATAAAGGGAGTCATATTATTGGAATACCACATTTGTATGAAGTAAGCTAAAGGGAGCCATATTATTGGAATACCACATTTGTTTGTTGTCATACTATAAAATGTTTGCAAGCGCAAACACATGCATTAATATTTAGCACAAGAAAAGAAACTCTCAGCATAAGAAAACTCACCCGGCAAACACCACAGATAGCCAAGTTAGAATCCAAAAGATCCAATAAATTGATGAGCATATCTCTAGGGAGTCTTTTTGCCATCTTTGCCGAAATTCTTCCTACAGACTCAGAACTGAAACCTTTAACAAGTAAAGGGTGGTCACAAGCCTGGCGAAGGCGCAGAAGCATCAATAGAATATTTGCATAATTTTGATGCAACGTGCCAGCGGCTGCATATGCCTGCAAAAGCAAGAATCAAGAATTATAACCCAATGTTGGAACCAAACTCATTCATCATATAATATTTCAAAATTCTGAACCTTTCAGAGTGTGCTGTTGACTAAATGCTTTAACTGAATTTACAGGAGTAGAACGCACTTCTTATAGAAGGGGAAAAAACTGAAAATGCATTTCAATGGTCCCCATTCAAAGGAAGAGTTCCAATTCAGTACATATATTTTAAGAGCAGGATGCCCAACTCATGGGAAGCTTTTGACAACTATAATCACCTTGTTACTGAAATTGGATACCCCGGATAAGGATGTTGCATGAAAAGCTTTTGACAACCATTTATTATTTTGTTAAACGGGTATTCTCATCAGGAATCAGGTAGGAAGTAATAAGGGGTGTGAAGATAGGAATTCCCAACAAAAGCTGTTTGGTTTTTTACTCATACCAATAATATTCATTTCCTTGAGAGAAAAGGCTAAAAAATAAAGTAAAGCCAAAAAAATGCATAAAAAGAAAAGCACCTTGAACTGTGATCGCGAGTCAGCTTCTAGTTTCGAATAGAAAGCCCGCTCTTCAGGAGAGAAGTCCACCTTAGCCAAGCGTACCGTTTTTGGAGGTAAGTTAATTATAGGTTCCCCATCAATAAAAGTGCCTACACCACAAAAATGCTGATGATGATCAGCGCCCAACGATTGAAACAGTTCAAAGAAAGTATCAAATAGAACACATTGACACACACTTGCACGACCATTCGAGCGAATGATTTAAGTGAAACAGCAGATGGAAATACTCCAATGAAAATAAATACTCCTTTCAGTTTGAAAATTCACATTTGCAAATGAACCACCAAAAAGTGGGGGTACTGTCCAATAGCTCATTTCCTAACTAAATTTAAGATAAAAAATAAGGCAAGAAAATAAAAGAAAGTCACCTTTTGTTCGACGAAGCATTATAGCCCTCAGCACAGCTTGAAGCTTCTTGTAACCATGAATTGAATTTCTGGATATTGGAATCTTTATTGTATTGCAAAATGATTTATAGGCCGCATAAGGATCATATCTCAGAAATCTGAAGTAGCTGAACAATTCATCGATTGCATTTTGTATAGGTGTTCCAGATAGGCACCACCTTCTTTTTGCTCTAAGGCCACAGCAGGCTCTAGCCACCTGCGTTCTATGGTTTTTTATAGTTTGAGCTTCATCTAAAATAACCCTAAACCAACCCACTCTTGCAAGAGCACCAGAATCACAATCAATAACCGAATTGTCAATCCCTTTTCTACCCTTCTTTCCTTTCTTACGACCATTTGACGCCTTCTTCCTTTTTTTAGAGTTGGAAAATTCTGAAGTTAATCCACTCCTCTCCCCATCTTTTTGATCATCGTCCTCATCATCAACCAAAGGTTGTTTTGGGACTTCATTCGTCACAATAGCATATGTTGTAAGAACCACGTCATATCTTGCTAGTTCAACAGGATCCTTGGTCCTATTGCCTCCATGATAGATTAAAACGTCGAGTTTACCTTCATCTGCAACTTTATCATCCAGCTCCCTAGCCCACTGTCGAAGAACACTTGCTGGACACACAACAAGTGTGCCAGCTGCGGGCCTACGCGTACGGAATTCCTGTATTGAAGTACTTTTTTCTGGCTTAACATCGTCAGATTCTCCGCCCTGCTTATCAGCTTTATCAATAACAACAGTGCCATTATCATCATCGTCATCCAAATTCAAGGCTTCTGCTTTTTTACTGCACTGGTCCTCTGGTTTAGATTTAGACTGTAAACACCTTTGCATCTGTATAAGGGCAATCATTGAAATGGTTTTACCAAGGCCCTGTAAGATAACAGTGTAAGTCTATATAGAATCTCATATACTAAACTTTGGATAGTTGATGCCACCAAGGTCAATTGTATAACTATTCACTAATTAGTAACCTGATCATCAGCCAGAATTCCACCCAAACAATGTAAACTTGTTGTTTCCTTCTGCAGCATCCACGCCAATGCAATTTTCTGAAAGATATAATACTTAACCTTAGTGCCAGAAATTTCAGAGTCAAACAAAGGGTAAATTAAGGTAGACCAAAAAAAAAAGAAGAAGAAGAAGAAGAACCTGGTGTCTTAAAAGAGGGACTGACAAAAGACCGACAGGTAAAGTCGCTTCAACTTTAGGTTGGTTAAGATCCTGCAAAAACATATAAACATGGAACACCAAATATAATCTTTCCCCATAGTTCACCACTGATTCTATATATATATTGATAAGAAACAAGACTTTTGTTGCCTTCAAACTGTATACAGACTACAGTGAGGGAGAACGAGACATCCAAAGGAATGAAGGATATATTTGAAAGGCTGATCCTTAATAATCTCGTTGTTCATGTAACATTATAGCTCCCTTGGAGCCTAGTGCCTATAGTGATATACTGCAAAATAAATCATATGTGGCATTCAAACAGCAAATGAATATGAAAGGGAGAGCTTGGCCTACATATGAACAGCAATGCCATTCAATAAATTAAAAGAAGGCTGAATAAACTTTTTAGTGCAGCAAAAGTCAACAGTGAAACATCCTAAGAATAAAAGCTTCTGTTACAATACATAAACGCTTCTAATTCAAAGGTATTTCAATACTTGGTTTTGAAATGATGTCTGGGAAAGCATGCAGATTTAAGTTGGCTTCTACACGACCAACAGTAACTCCGGAATCACTAGATTTTAGGCTTAGCAACCATGGCAACAATAATAGCAGCCAAGAGGTTCCAGTTCCGGAAACTTTTTACAGCAATTCCTAGGACCTTTTTGCAAAGTGTTCCCAACCCAATAACAAGCATATCCACAGTCAATGAAAGAGAAGCCTGTTCAATTACATGAATATAGGTAAAAAGTTTCATCTTCTCAATGGTATCTCTTCGTTGGAATTTGCTATCAACAGGATGGTCAAATTTCTATCAACAACAAAGCAAAAGTAAACCATTTGTTAAAGCAGACAGGGATGCCCTTAAAATTGACGAAACCCATGGAAGGTCAAAGTGATTTACCAGATTCGTCAACAAACTTACGGTCATATATATATATATATATATAACTACGAGATGATATAAACTAGGCTAGTGAATAGTGATTAATGAGAAAGGAAAACCCAAACCTGTTTATATACTCTGTAAACTGTGCATAGAGAAACAAAAATGAGTACCTGTAATGCTGCTTGATAAACTAGTCTCTCATCATGCTCGGCAACCCTTTCTTCACCTACCCCGGGACGATGCATAGGATCACCTGAACTGACATATTGTGCAGCTGAAACAGACTTTGCATGCATCAAAGATGGAGGTAATACCCTGCTTCCGAAATGGTCACTTCTAGAGTTTGTGCCATAGGTTAAATTTGGCAATGCAGAAGGATAAGATTTTCCATGAGTTTCACGAAACTGGCTGCTGCCTACATTCTCTATGAAATTGTTGCTTGATCTTGCACCGGACACAGATGGCTGAAGGGATGTTGGAAGGCTCCTTCTCGGAACTTGATTTGATGGATGATTTGCATATTCTGTGCCAAATGTACCTGCAATATTTTAGTCAGAAACCTGAAGAAAACTTCCAATGACCAAAATTTCTGTTGGCTGACCCACATTACCATTACCTTTAGAATACCTAGAATTGTCATCCATGGCTGGAAATGAATCCGTGATTCTAGCACTGCTACTAGAACTCGGACGCATCTGATGTTGGGCCTGTGAATAGTGGTCGAAATTTGGTCTTGACGAACTTCCGTTAGAGGCAGATGCTCTTTTCCCCCCACCATTACCTGCAAATTTAACCGAGTGCAATACAATTGATTATACAAATTCCTTTCACACAGCCCACTGTAATATACATTAAAAAGGACTTATCTTTACCTGTGAAACTTGTTCCATCTGTAGCCCATGGTGGAAGAACCCTAGAATTACTAGAAGTAGCAGGGTTGCTAGAACTACCATATTCCTGCAGATGCAATGCATCTTGATCTCGATCTAGTATTTTCTTATATTCATCTAAATCCCAATCATCCTCGTCAAAATCACTATCAGATGAACAAAGATCTATGTGATTCCCTGAAGCCATTACAGCAAATCGATGATTTCCCCTATCTCTGACCAAGTTTTGAGAACTACAGAATGGTGAAATAACCTGCAACCAAATATCCAGGTGTCAGTAAATCATCCAACTATTCCTCAGAGATATCAAAAGATTCCAATGCTCATTACCGGGTCTGTGCAATTTCTCGAAATGAAGCTTCTAAGCGGTCCACTCAACAATGAACAACATCTCCGAATTGAGTTGATAAAATTACCAAGAGGGTCCCAATTGTCAAGCATCTAAACAAACAGCATATGCATTTCGAGGCACAAATAGAAACAAATTAAACACTTTCAAAAAAAAAAAAATAGTTCAAAGATGCGTCTCTACAGACATGCAAGGAAGGATGTTAATTGAACTGAAAATTTTTGAAACGGCGGAATCAAGAAGTTCACATGCACACTATTACATTATTTCAATTATGTAAAGTAAGAACTGCATAAAAAATACAATCTTTACCCTGGGACAGTGAAGTGAACAATTGGACGAGAAATACTACGAAATTAGTGATTTCTAAGAGACAGTATACTTCCTTGTAACTTCATTGGGGTGAGTAATCTGGGGATTTCGGTATGTCCTACAAATTTTCACAGATAGGGATTTTGTATTCGCAAGTGTAGATATATAAAAATAAAAATACAAGCTTTTTTCTAGAGAGATAGAAGAAAAGGGGGAAATTGGTTGCACACACCTGATGTTTATGGCCGACATTAATGATATGGAGTTTAATGACGACAGTTTAATCTTCTTCTAGTTCTACTGGTTCCTCTTCGTCTACTGTGAAAAAAGCCCTAAATCGCATAACGTTGAAACCCAGGAAGTGGGAAGAGGGGGGGGATTGTTTTGTTCGGCTTATTTACCGCGGTTCACTTCGTAAAATTTAGTATCCTGTCCTCTAGATTTGTTTTATTATGTTATAGCCCAACTAGATGTTCAACGGTACTTCAACCTCCACAACCTCGGAGTACTCGAAATCAGGAATTTGTTCTTGCACTGATTTGTTAATTTCCTCAAATTGAACATTGAAGTGTCACTCGTGTCTCAATTAAGTCCAATTGTTAAAAGACATCACCCACTACACACGTGAGTCGTGAGAAAAATAATTTGGTAAGGGTGCATTTGGCGCGTTGGATAAGAAGATTCGATATGATAAAAGTCGAATAAGATAAGAATCGAATGAATCAGTCTGATAAGAATTAAGCGGGATCGGACAAAATAAAAATTAGTCGGATAAAAATTTAATAAACTTTGTATTTGATGTAATTCCGGATTACAAGTCCAAATATTATACAATACAACTTGCTTTTCTTTTAAAAATATATATAATTTTAATTGTTATCTACAATTTTTTTTTAACTAATGCAATTCTCCTATTTATAAATAAATTTCGTAAAAAAACTCTTTCGGGAGAAAAGTTCTATATTACACACAATATTTACAAATTAGGCATTAAGTACAGTTTTAAATTCTAATATTACCTTTTTTTCTAAAATTAAAGATTCTTATAAATACCTTTAATTAATAAAAAATTAAATAAAAATACCATATTATACAATAAATAAATTTTATTAATTGAGTTACTATGATTTTGGGTGTTTGAAAATTTTCATTAATAAATTTGATTATTTAAAAGGCGTAAATAAAAAGATTAAAATAAAAAATAATTAAAAAATAATTTTTATATTCGTTTTGTTATCCCGCAATCATGGGATAAAATAATACCACATATAGGGGTGGTATATATTTATTTAGTTCTAAAGGGATAAAATAATAATTAATCTTGAGTGTAATTCAATTCCGTATTACACCAAACATATGATAAGATTAAAATATTCTATCAGCTCTTGCGCTAAACACATGATATGATGTATTTATCCTATCATTTCTGACAACAAACACCACATAAGATTAATTAATCTAATACTACTTTTAATCCTGGACGACAAACACATCCTAAAAAAATAACCCACCATTCTCCGGGTAGAAGCATTCTCTCTCACCTCACCTCACCTCATTTCATATACATAATTATATAATTAAATAGCATATTTGATTAAATTAAGTAAATTAATCTAAAAGTTAAAAATACATAATGCAAAGGGGGACAAATATACCATGCGGACAACACTAACGCACACAAAAAACAAGATTTATATTATATATACATATATATAATAAAATATGCAAAAATAAAAGACAAACAAAACAAAAAATTACAATATAAAGGAGCTACAAACACTACAGCTTGCTTAGTCCTCAGTTCCCAACTCATTATATGTATTCCAGTCACCAATCTCCAATATTCAATGTTCAATTGCACATGTATATGTCCAATCGAAGAAAGATGTGTATGAGAACTTTTGATTTAGGGTTAATTCAATTTTAGGTTGATGGTAAGGTTAGGGTGGCTATATGGCCTACACACATGATTCACGTGCGCAGTAGCTGGTGTCTCAAGGTTTAATGTGAGCAAATTTAAATGGCAGTTTAATAATTGGATTTGATTGAGACGCAACGAATACCTCAAGGTTTAATGTGAGCAAATTGATGTATGAAGGACCAAAATGAGATGTGGAGCAAACTTCAGGAAATATATATGTGATTAACTTAGCTTTTGTCTTATTTCTACTTGAGCGCTGATAATTTTTGAACTTTTAATTTAACCTGTTATTTTACTTATTTTTTCATTAAAATAATGTTAGTATAAGGGGTTAAGAATTTCAACACTACTGTAATAATAGTATATAATTTTGTTTTGTGTAGAATTTACATTATTTGTAAAAAATTTAATGTCTAGATGTCTTTTAAAAATAGTGATGATATTGCCATTCTCTTTTTTCTCTATAACATCCTCCTTATCGCAAACATTCCTTTTAATGCTATTTTTTATTACTAACATCACCAACAACATATTATCTTATTATCTTTGAATTAACTTTAATACAAATTAACTAACATTAATACTTAAAAAAAACAAAAAGTAAAAAGCACAAAATTAAAAACAAAACAAAGAAACCACCTACTTTCAAATCCTCTTTCTCCCTTTTTATCATCCACACACCTTTGTTCCCCTTCTTCCACCTTTCCATCTACCATGCTTTGTTTCTTTCTCTCCCTGTGCTTTTTCTCCATTGATTTTTGAAGAAGAAGGGTTTCGCTCATATGGGGTGCAAGGTCTCGAGTTAAGATATTCGAGTTATTCCCCATATTTTAGTTCTTATGGCTCGAATGAACATTGAGTACGGTCAATGTTCATTTGGCTTAAGATTCTCAAGTGATGTTCAACTGTTTGGTGCAAGATGTTCAAATTAGATGCCATCATTCGGTCCATCATGTTTGAGCATGTTCATCTTATTTGATTTAGATTGACCAAGCATCATGTTATGTTCTTGAGTGTTTATGATTTTTGGCATACTTTTAAATTAATGGACATATGAAAATTTGTTTGAGTTAAGATGATAAGAAAAATTACATATTTTTTACGATCCTTGTCTTATTTGAGATCACCACATTTATCTTCATTGTTTTCTTTTTTCACTATCTCCATTGGTGGGAATGGGGGATGGGTAGTGATAAATTGTTGAGCTTGCTTCCAAGTCCAAGCGCTAACAGTAGAACCCCAATTTGCACCAAGTTTTCTCTGTCGAACATAGAGAAACTTGTAAACCAAAAGAAAAAAAAACAGGAAGTTTAGCACCCGGAATCAAGTATATATCCATGCATTCTGAGAAAGTATGCTTTTGGTCTAATGGGAGATCTCGTTTTAAAGCCCATGTTTTTTTAACTGGGGTAAGGAAAACATATTATGTCAAAATCTTATGGGAGGCCTTGAATGGGGGGATGGTAGTGATAAATTACCTTGTTTTTTGGGGGAATATTTTAACCATTGGGTAAAAAATTAACTTGTTTTAATCATGGAGGATGTTAGTGAAAAAAATGAGGATGGCCAATATAAGAAATGGCTTTACTTTATTGGAGGATGTTAGTGGAAAAAAAAAAGAAAGAGGATGGGCAATAACATCACCCTTTAAAAATGAAAGCGTAAAATACATCCTTAATTTATAATGACACGTTAGCTTTCTTAATCCTTAACTCTTTTATAAACATTTAAAATATAATAACTTTTAATACAAAATATGAATTTTAATAGAAATTATGTATTTGAAATAACTCATAAACACCTATAAGGCAATATCTATTGTGATTACAGTATTATATATATAATTTCAAGAAAAAATGATATTTTTTTATATAAAATAACATCTAACATTTGTTTGTATCTTATTAATTCTTTTCAATTTTGGACAAAAGTTTACAAAATTTCCATTGGAGCATATTTTTTTTAGATCTCAAATTTTGTGTAAAAGTTGTTTGACACATCAATTTTTACACAATTATTAAAGATGCTCTAACACAGTTTGAATCTTCATAAAATGCTTATTTCCTATGTTTAGAAAATTGTGATATTAAAATATGTTATAGTATATCCATCTTTTAGGTTAATGTTTGATTTTCATTTGATGAAGTTCAATAGAAATAAAAATTATGGTCATAGAATTTTATCAAAAGAAATTGTTGAAAGCTATTAATGTGATTGAAAGTTTACTAGAAAAATGAAATATCAAACAAAAGTTAAGACTTTTTTAAAGATGCAGGATTTAAGACATTTTTAAAGTTGTAGGATTTGTTTTTTTTATAAAAAGATGGAAAATGATAGTAAAAATCAATTGATTTTTGTGAAAAGTTGAAAAATAAATTAAAGAATATATTGAGATGTTATCTTACTTTTATTGTGCTCATGGGCCCCATCGGGACTAGTTCGCACATATAGTAACAATATTGTCTCCAAAATCACATTTGGGCCATAGGTGGGGTTTTATTTTAAAAGGCTTTATTATTATGTGGTGACACTCTCCTATTATATACTAATTTTGAGTTCTACAATTTTTTTCATGTGAGATCAATTATTTGAATCAACAATTCTCAACAATTTTTTGACTTTTGGCTATGAAAAAAAATTCATTAGGTAATGATGAAATAATTCTTCTAACAAAAAATAAAGAATGGCTAAAGATATCTATTTATAAAGGGTAATGTTAACATGATAAATACATAAATATATAAAGAATAAAAGTCTAACATGCATTGAATACTACACTGATTTTCATGCAAGACCTTATTCTTTCTATATTTAGATATTTATCATGATGTTAACACTACCCATTTATAAAAATAAGTATAAAAAGGAGAGAATAATTCAACTTATTTTTCAACTTCTTGTTTTTACTATTATTTTATATTCCGTTATTAATTGTAACATTAGAAGAAAATTTAGATGTGAAATAATGATAATATTTTTATTAAAAGACTGAAAATCCATTATCCCAACTAAGAGCGAATCCCCACCTCGTATGGTATAGTTGCAAATTCATAGCCAACACACAACCAATATATTAACTTGTATGGTTCAGGGCTTACTAATTTTTATTTTTGCTATTGTACTAAATTCATACGGACAAACAGTTCCTCATGATCAATATACGCACAACAACTCCATGTTATTTTGTTAAAAAAAAATTTGCCACAAACAATCGATTGCGCAAACAATTAGAGAGGGGTTGGGGAGGAAAACGTGTTTGATAAGGGAAGGGAATTGCAAGGATAATGGTCTTTTTTAATAGGTTTGATGCATGAGATAGAAATGATCATTTAGTTGAAGAAATGGGTTTCATGCAAGAGAAACAAATGGTGATGGGATACAAAGAGTGTCCAAAGGGAATTGGGTTTGTTGGGGAGGTGCCCAAAGAATATATTGCACAAAGAACATGGATGAGGGCACCTTTATTGAATAGTTTAAAAGGGTAGATTAAAAAAATTAAATTTAACTTAGTAACATAGTAAAAGTTGTATGCATAAAAGATAAAATGAATTCAGACTCTATAATTAATAAAATTCACTTTCAGACAACATTTTCTATATCATTTGAACTCTCAATACAAAGAAAAAAAAATCAAAAAATAATAATTTCATGCGATAAAAAAACAATATATATTATCCCAAAAATAGAGCTTCTAACAAAAATGAGTAAATCGTCCTATTATAAAATTTTCTTCGAACCATATAATGAATACCGGTATATATATGTCATAAGTAGTCATCATATATGATATGACTAAATAATTTATTGGGTGTCAAATTTAACTCGAAATTAGCTTTTTATTGTACCTTTTTTACACTTCATAATCTTGCCAAACTAACTTCAACCTTTTGTCTTTATTGCTGCGGTTGATCTTTGAGGAAACGAATTGAACTCAACCTAACCAAGTAAATAAGTTACATTGTAATGAGGTTTCCTCTTGGAGTGTAGCTCAATAAACTAATGGGGGATGGCCGCACCAAATTATCCCCAAATGAGCAGAGAAGTACAAAAACGAAAAGAAAGGAACAGATCTAGTGGGATTTGTTCCGGTGAAAAAGGAAATCCAATTTCCAATACAAAATCACTCTTAGTAAAAGCTTCCCACCCATCAACATCACCATCAACATTTGAATGAATTGTACAAAAAAAATTCAACCTGTTTTTTCAAACATAGCCCCCAGCCCCATGTGATCCACCATAAAAAACAAGCATCTGCATGCCCTTCGTAGACAAGCGCCGTGCACAACAGCGACCTCACTCAACTTCACCCCTAAGCCCCCCTAACACCCCCACCCCCTCCACCTACACCTACCCCTGGCCAAGTTATCATTAACCTCACCAACTCATCACTCACTTTCTCTCTGTCTCATTTATCTACTTAATTAATTGCCTTTGGGTCATCTTTAAGAATTGAATTCTCTCTCTCTCTATTTGTATTATTCTAATTTGTTTATATATATCTACTGAGATATATAGAGAGCATTATTTTATGGTAATGGGTGGGGTGATTGGGGCTTGTTTTTTGTATGGGAAGAGGAAGTTTAGGAGTATGTATTGGAGGGTGAAAGCTGAGGCCCGGAGGCAGTTGTTGAAGAAGCAGAGGAGGAGCAGGTGCAGCTTCCACTATGATCCCTTCAGTTACGCTCTCAACTTTAATGATGGCGACTTCGGTTTCTTCTGTTGACTAGTAATGTCACTCTTAATCTTGGCAGTGTTTGCTATTAGAGTCCAAACTAGAATGGAAACAGAGTAGCTTAATTACCATGTTTTGTTTGCAATGATCCTGTCTTCTCTCTTGTGGTTTAGAGTGTTGTTAGACTCTGTTTCACTTTAGTTATAATGTGAATGAATTGGATTTCTCAAAACGTTAAAACCCTATTAGCTCCCCAAATTAGTTCTTTAGCATTCCAATACGATCTTTAGTGACATTTTTATTTTATTTTTGAATGATAATTTATTTACATTCGGGATTAAAATTTTAAAATGTTGCTCCGTAGAAGATTGATGTGGAGTGCAATAGCCATATACGCCCCATACCCTTCTCAAAATGATAGGATATTTATGTAAACATGCTTGTTGAGAGATTTATTTCTTATGTGTCACTAACAACAAATTTTGTACTAAATTCTGGTTTAAGTTCAAGTTGTTGAAAATGTGAGTATAAAGGGGGTGTGGCATTTGGTTTGAGCTCCATCCCTACCTCCTTCACCCCTTTTTGAACAACAAAACACATGAGCAATTCGTGGCTTGTTTATATTTATATATATTTATATATTATGTATAATAAAGTTAAAAAGTCTAGGAGAAAAAAAATTAAAAAATTTGGCTTGTGTTTTTCATTTATTTTTCTCATAAATACGAACACTCTACCGTAAGGGAGCAGTGTAGCTTCTGATCGAGTGACCTTTTCTATATCGCCCCTGTTGTTTAGATTTGTTGTTTCTGGTAATACAGAGACTGTATGCCAATGATATTAAGAAACATAGTACATTGGTTTATTAGCACGTTTTGTTTAGAATGTTCCTTCTTTTTTTCTTTTTTTTTTCCTTCTTGTTTTGATTTAAGTTTCTATTATACGGTTCGCCACAGCACTCTAATTAAAATGGGATTAGGACTTCTCAAAACAATAATGGAATGCATTTAAGGAGTGCACAAGAAGTTGTTCAAGTTTGGAGTTTTTGTAATGATTTAGATTATTAACTGAGCTTTTAGCTTTGATTTTTAAAATGAAAATCAAAATGATATTCTTACCGGTTTTATAAACCGGATAATCATACTAGTTCATTAATGAGTTGTACATCTGAATATGTCTAATTGAACAATACATACAATATAAAAAACTGACAAATCAAACTTGTAGGTAGGTATAATAATGCTTCACATAAAATGATGTGCCAGTTATTAGATTAGTCATTTGATCAAAGAGTATGTTATATGATTTCAAATAGTTTATGATAGAGAAATCTTAAAAATGCAAAACAATTTACAAAATGCTGATTAGCACACACTTTATAGTGTCTTAATTAAAATGACGTAATCATTGCAAGCTAAATGTGTTTGTTGATCAAATTTTTTTGCGTGTTTTAACATTTCTCTTTTTTATGCCAATTATTAAACCTTTTTTCCTAGTTAATGGGGAGGGGTGTCGTGGGCAAACTTGTGTGTATCTCAGAGTAATCTCCATCTCCATATAGTTTAGAGGCAGGCCATCCACAATAAAATTAGAGAATTCAAGAGACACTACTCACAGCCTGCTCTGAAGAATTGTTCACCCAACAATTAACGTTCTAATCCTTGGGTACACAATAAAATTTATTTTTTGTACCAATGTTCATTTTGTGTGTACAAACCTGAAATTTACCCTTCCCAAATTATGGATATGTAATACTAAAAACCTTTTTCATAGTCTAACACCTAAAAGAATATGTCTAATCGAGTTTTTCAATTGTGTTGTCCGTCAAATTATTTATTTTTTAATAATTGATAACATTTCATCTTTCTCAAATTATTAGTCTCATTTCAAATTTTTAATTTTTATTTTGATGAATATGTTAAATTTCACATTAGAAATTAATTTATATTATTAATAACCCCGCTAACCAAGCACTGCAATAGATAGGGTCATATAGGGGAGTGCAGAGTGCCTAGCATAATTGTCATCTATCCAAAACGATTGGAGTACCGATGGAAGGATTAGTTCATTGTTCTTGAATTCCCCCTAAAACTTTTGGACTCCCAAAGCCATTAATTCATTCCACAACTTGCATTTGTATCTATATTTTTATACCAAGAACAAGAGTAGAGAATTCCAGTCAAATTTTAGTAAAATGGAGCCGTCACAAGCAGTAGATGGAGCTGCAAAGGGAGAGGGGGAGGAGGAGGATACACTTGTAACCCTGAGTGCAGAAGCAAAACGAACATGATATCTTCTTCAGGGTCAGGCGCAAGTTTTGAATCACAGACGCAACACGTACACAACACATAACACACAATTTTCCTAAAATTTAGGACACGAAACATTGGAGACATGTTATTAATGAATTATATATATGTGCAATAAATATTATAGATATTTAAGAATTTAATAAAATGTAATTAGATTGCATTAATTTAAATGACCAAAGCGGCTTAGTTACATCATCATCATGATGCATAAGCACCAATTGTTTATTTTTGAAATTGATTTATTTTATTATTTATACATACATGTGTAAAGAGACAAAACAGTAATAATATCAATTCAAAATGTGTATAGATTTATTTATACATACATGTGTATATATAGAGGGAGAGGGATCGGAGGGGAGAGAGAAAGTAGCACACCTCTTTACAGGAGAGAAGAATAAAAAACGATTGGGAAGTTGGGGGTTAAGGTTTTATGGGAAATATGAGATTTGTACTTTACTTATTGTATTATTAAGTTCTTCTATTATTGTTTGAACCCTCGCTATTTTTTGTTATTTTAGGTTGACCCATTTTTAAGTTTTAATGTCTAAAACACCCCTCCCCCAACATGTCGAGTAATGTTGGCCAAGTTTTAACGTCTAAAACACCCCTCCCTCAACTCACGTCGGTCATGTGTCGAAGCGTATTAGTATGTCGGACTCTTGTCTGGAGTGACGCGTGACCTCAAAGAGAGTATCTATGCTTCATAGGGTGCAACACTCCTTCACATAAACTTATGCAAAGTTACAGCGCATGCATAGGTATAAACGACTACAAACTGATTCGGCTTTCTTTACGACAGCGTTAAGATTGGCAAAAACCAAACACCAGATGAACTCGAAATGGAGGAAATGCATTCTATTGATGCCTTCACTGAGATGTTGGGTAGGCGCTAACTAACTATCCGGTTCTCATACTTATTCATATTAGTACACTAGTACTGTTCTTTTGATTTAATTACCTAGTACTGTTCTTTTGATTTTTTTTTTTTTTTTGAAACAGTAGGACTGTTCTTTTGATTTAAATATTTAATTACCTACAGTTGGTCCAACTATTAAGTTAAAAGCAGCAAGTTTTGCTTTGTTCTTTTGATGTAGTTTTATTTTATGTCTTTGTTTAGACTTTAGTACTGCATGAGCAACACATTGTTATTATGTTTTTCCCGTCTCGATTGCAGTTCTTTCAACTATTTTTGGATTTTATTCCTAAATTATGGGGTAATTAGCAAAAATATCTTTTAAAGTTTGACCAAAATTTCTCGCTCATCTCTAAAGCTTAATTTTGGGTTGAAGCATCCTCAAAATTTCTAATTTCAGCTTATGCATTCTTAAAGTTTCTAATTCCAGTCGAATCATCTTTAAAATTTATAATTTTGGTCGAAGCATCCTTAAAGTTTTCAATTTCAATTGACAAAAATGCCCCTTTAAGTAGTGGCTCGTGATAATCACGTATGCTTTTCATACATTTTTTTAATGAGGCATCTAGTTTTGGAGAAGTAAGGAAAAATTAGAAATTTTAAGGACGTTTCAACTGAAAACTGAACTTTAAGGACAAGTGAGATTATTCAGGTTAAACTTTAGGTGTCATTTTTGCTAATTACCCTAAATTAGGGGTTTAGTGTGATTTTCATTCATTTTAAGGATTTAATTTTAACTTAATTTATTGTTAAAAATTAAACTTGGTTATTATCTCAAACTTGATGTTTCTCCTTTAAAAGCAAACTAGATTTTCAAGCACACGAGATTTGCCGATTTATGTGTTTTTAAAATTTAAGTCATTTAAAAGAAAACAAATATGATACATAGTGTAGCAATCTAGAGCCATATTGTCTCTCCTCTTAGTGACTGTTCGAATAATAGTAGATAGCACAGATGATGTGTTGATTATGTTAAGTAATTAATTAAGAAAAACTTGACTTTTAATATTTAGAAGACAATTGGACACAATTCTAAAACATTTGTTGGCTTTAGTACCAATTCCTCTTTTTTTTTAAAGAGCACAAGCAAAACAAACGGTAATAACAAAAAAATTTTGTGTTTTGATATGAACCGTACGTAATAGCATATTTACTAACCACTGTTGGTTAAATCAAAGTTTCCTAAGATAATATGCATAAAATTCTCCTAAAACAACCTAAATAGTTTAAATTTAAGTATTTTTTTTATTTTATCTTATTGCCTCTTTGGTTTCAGTTAGATTGAAAGGAAAGAATATAAGGAGGAGTATTTACCAAATTACTTGTTTTGAAAGATTTATTAGACGGAATGGAAAGCATAAGAGGAATTGTTTACTCTCTGTAATGATTTTACTTCGTCTTAATATTGACAAGAAAAAAAAAAGAAGAAGCTAATTAATGAATTATTTACATTATTCTAAATTTAATTCTATAATTATGAATTTATTATAAAAAAGTAATGATATTAGCACTCTACAAAAAAAATATTTTGCCTAACACTCTAATATCATCTTTAGTGATAAAAAGATGTCCTAAAAAATTTATGATGTAGAACTGGAGCGGTCGGGAAAGGGGAAGAACACTGTCTTCAACCTTAAGCTCTTGATTTCCCAAGAACAAAGATGAATTTTCAAAGAACAATAGAAACATTTCACAATATTTTATTAATTCATGAATGGTTGGTTACATTGATATGAAATAATCACTTATTTGTAATATAAAATCCTAAACCTACCTTAAATAAAAATATCTTTCACATAAAGAAATTGAATTATTATAATATAATTATATATAAAACCTACCAAGACAAATATTCAAATTCAAAATTCAAAAAAGACTATAAATAAAAAGACTATCTATCGTAATTAATAAAATAAAAATAAAAAGCAATAAAATAATAATATGGTCTTCATTTCCATTGCATAATTTGTCCGGTCTTCAAAAAAACTCGTCCTCGAGTTTAATGAAGGAAATTATTGTCGTCCATACCAACTATAAGCAAATACTTCGAACTTTTAATAATTTTTTATTTTAAGTAAACCTTATTTTTTTCAAAATTCAGTTCTCCAACTCTATCTTTATCAATGAATTGACTTAATTGGAAACCAAAAATATGAGCAACTTTTTCGATGCCAATAAAATCAATAAATTTTTTCCTTGTATTAATTTTATTTTTGGCAAATGAAATTTCTTCTTCAAGACAACTTTCTTCTCCAAAATCAAATAACTTCATGTCTCCCCCATTAACAACATGTATATTTTAAAGATTTACAACAAGTTTAGGAAGCTTGGTTAAATCTACTTGTGCCACAATTACGCGCACAATCGGTGAAGTAGAATATTTAATTTTTTTGAAGAAATAAATTCTTTCTTTTTCCTTTGGCATGTTTTCTACAAAAATTTCTTAATATTGGGTTTTAATTTCTTCAAAATCATCATAAACCCATTCAAAAAGTTTGTTCACACAAGACATAATTTATTCAAAATCGTTAGAATAATATTCTTCAATCAATAAGTATACCATTAATCCGCGTGTGTTGATAGGAGGACGACCAAATGTATGCCGATTATATTGAAAATTGTCCTACCATTTTTGAACATTTTGTGAAAGTGCGCCATAAACATACTTAGCACCTTCAACTTTTGAGACCTAAAAATCATAGAAATACTTTTCGATTTCTAACAACCAATTTACAAACTTTTGTTTGCTATATTGGCCATTGAAAGGTATCCATTGACTTCTTGGTATTGCGGGTGTTTGCTAACGTTGACCACACTCATAAAAGTAACGAAATAACACCTCGCCTCGTGATCAGTGATGAACGCATGAATGGCTCTTGTGATCAATGTCAACAAGAAGGTTGCTAGTCGCAACATAAGTTGTGTTAGAAACTGGTACGTTCAAACAGAATAAAACTACAGTAGTAGTAAAGAATACGAAAAACAAATTTAAACCGAGTCTCGTGTATCACACGATTTTCTTAAAATAATTACGCCGCTTGCCGGATGTGCTTACGACGTCTGTTTTCTATGATGAAACAGAGTTTGGAGTAGCTACCAAGAGGTGTTACTCACTGCGAACTAAACACTATGCGAACAATATCACCAAAAAGAGGATGAAGAGTATTGTGTATGACTTGAGTATGCTAAGTACATGTATTTCTATCTCGAATTGTGTTTGTACTAGAAGAGAAGATAGTTATTTATAAAAAGGTGAGGAAGTGGTGTATTAAACATGGCAACTAAGCCAAAACCGTTTGGTTAGCTGTGAGCATTAATTCAGACGTTTCTGAATTAAATAAGTCATAATTCAGATATTTTTTGAATTAATATGGCTGTTACAAATGATTCAAAATTTGAATTTTGAATAAAAATTGAGAAAAAAAACAAAAAAATAGTTTTGTTCCGGGTGCAAAACATGACCACGCACGGCTGGCCATTTTTGGAGCGACATTCGTGTCCATAGGTGTGAGCGCACACACAAGCCAAGCCTGTGTCAAGTTAAATTCGGTCCATGATTTGCACTCCCCCTGCGCCTGGGTGCGCGAGAGAGAGTCTTGATTTTCTTAGAAGCTTTATGAGCTCATGAAAAGTAATCATTTATAAGCTCATAGTTTTTCCCACAAAATTCCAATGTGGGACTAATACTTTTTATTCCATTTTTTCATCTCAAGTAGTTCACTTTAAGTGGTAATTTCTCATTCACCCCATATCCGTTTTGAACAAACTAAAATATGATTTCGATGTACTCATAGAGGAGAACACAGATCTATAATTTTCTTTCACAATCGAGTGTGAAGTCCCGTTTAAAATTACGCTTAAAACGGCTTAAAACATTACTTTAATACCCATTTTTTTCAACAAGTTGACATAGTAGTAGGGCAAATTTTGGATTCGAAACCTACGTCTGATATTAATTGATGTCGAACGTGAGCGGGCAAAAAGGAGGGAAAATACCATCTTTAACCTTGAGCTCTTGATTTCCCAAGAACAAAATAAAAATTCATCAAATTTTCAAAGAATAAGATAAATGTCTCACAATATTTTATTAATTCATGAATGATTGGTTGGTTACATTGATATGAAATAATCACTTATTTATAATCTAAAATCCTAAACATACCTTAAATAAAAATATCCTTCAAATAAAGAAATTGAATTATTATAATCTAATTACATTTAAAACCTACCAAAACAAATATTCAAATTCAAATTTCAAAATTCAAAAAAGATTATAAATAAAGAAACTATTTATCCTAATTAATAAAATAAAAATAAAAAGCAATATAATAATAATATGGTCTTTATTTCCGTTGCATCAATTTATTTGAAATATCATTAAAGTGTTGTGAGAATAATTCTCCTCAACCCTTCATTAGATGAGCCCTTTAAAAAGGGTACAAATATAATAGTAAATAGGATTTACAAGGAAGCCCATTATGGCCCATAATACACAATTTACACAGTAAAATCCCTAATACATATTCTATCTAGACGATAGCACACAATGTGTAATTTCCTTAAACACTCCCCCTTGTGCTGAGTCGAAAATAGAATGGTACATGTCTTGTTGTCTCATTAAAACTTTGTCAAGTAACAAAAACCCTGAGGGAAAAAATAACCTTGATCGAAGGAAAAAGAATACAACATTACAACAATCATGTTAGACTTCTTCCATTAAGTCTATATTTCCATTTGATCCTTACTTCAATCAATAGAGTTTGCACGTATCGTTACCTCGTTAAAAACCTTACCAAGTAACAAAATCCAATGGGAAAAATAAACCTTGGTTTAAGAAAAAGAGTATAATGTAACGTCATGTGGATATTAGACTCCCCCTCGAGTCTACACCTCCCCCTGATATTTACATTAATCAAGAAATTTAAAAAGCTTATGCATGTGTTGTTGTCTCGTTAAAAACCTTACCAAGTAAAAAAATTCAGTGGAAAAAATAAACTTGGTCTAAGGAAAAGAGTACAACGTAGGTGCGAAAATTTCATCATATTTCACACATTCCCTTGATCATTACTTCGATCACGAGAGTTGGGAAAGCCTAAACACCTTTATATTTTTTACATGCTTTTCAAATATGGCCTTAGAAAAAGAATTGGTGAACTAGTTTGCCATATTCTTCTTAGAACTTTGTGTGGGCCAGAGAGATACCCAACACCAACAAAATCAATGAAGATTTTGTTTGGGATTTCAATGTAGGGGTGACCATTTTAGTATCATCGTTTACTTTAGATGTTGCTGTCGTATAAATTTTTTTTCTCTATAGGGAAAGAACAATTTCAAGCCAATGGTTCCTTTTAGGTGTTCAATTAAGCTGCATTGGCGCTGAGCTAAATTTAGCTAACAATTTCAATGAGAATGTTATATCTAGTCGAATATACTGTGTTAAGTGCAATAATGCGCATATTGCACTTAGATAGGAAGTTTCATCTCCCAACACATTTTCGTAATCTTCCTTTGTACGAAATTGATCTTTCCTTTGATCTAAACTTTGACCGATCATGGGAGTGCTAGCAGAATGTGTTTTGTCCAGGTTAAATTGCCTGGTTATCTTTTGAACGTACGCAAACTAGTAGATTAGTATTCCACAAGCTCGATATTCTAGATTAAGATCTAAACAAAATTCGAGCTTTCTCAAGATTCTTTATCTCAAATTTGGATTTCAAGTAACTTCCAGTTTCTCTTATTTCATCAAGAGTACCTATTATGTTCATATCATCGACATATAAAGCTACAATTGCGAATTCGAAACTTGTTTTCTTTATGAATACGTATAGGCATAATTCATCGTTCTTATATCCCTTCCCAATCAAATAGTCACTTAGACGAGTATACCATATCCGCCCGGTTTATTTTAATCTGTAAAGTGAGCGTTTTAACATAATTACAAACGCACTCCGTGGTTTAGAGTCACTTGACTTAGGTAATGTAAAGCTATCAGGCACTTTCATATATATCTCTGAATCAAGATCCCCATAGAGATATGCAGTAACCACATATATGAGCTGTATTTTCAGTCCTTCGAAAACTACCAAGCTAACTAAGTAGTGGAATGTTATGACGTTTAAGCAATTCTAGAGCGTCAGTGGAAAACCTTGCGCCACAAGGTGAGCCTTTTACTTTAGAACTTCTTTTTTCTCATTTACGCTTTATGGCAAATAATTGTTTATGTCCTACAGGCTTTACACTTGGCGTGGTTAGCACTACCGGACCAAATACCTGTCTCTTTGCCAGAGAATTTAATTCTATCTGAATTGCTTATTTTCATTTAGGCCAATTTTGCCCTTTGTTGACATTTTTCAACAGAGCGAGGTTCAACATCATCATGCTCTTTGATTCCTTGAGCAACAGTATATCATTAATGCATCCATTAACTCATATGACATCTCTTAACTCGTTGAGATTTATTTATTCTCTGAAATTATTTATAACTTCGGGGCGTCCCTCAGTATTGATTTATGGACATAAGTATAATCAGAGATAATCTCATAAAAGAGGCTTTTACATTAATGATTAATTGATTAATTTGTGCCTTACTCCACCTCTTCTCTTGTGTGAGTGTTTGTCGAACCAAATGGCCTCCCTTTATTCCTTTAAGGAGCCATGGCCTCAACCATACCTCCACTAAGTGTGGTTGCAGCGTCTCTTTCTGCGACACTGTGCCCCTTATTGGGGACTTCTAACCTTGCAGGCATATTGCAGCTCGTATATTTGATTTTGTCACCTTTTAATATCATTAAATGTATCAGGCATCGAATTTGTTACATTTTAAAGATCGATTATTCTTTTTCACTTCACTATACATTGTGATGTGAGTAGGGATCAAGATGAGACAGAGTAGGGACCACGACAATTCCTGCCGTTCTTTTAAAAATTTCTTTTCATATCTCCCCCTAACAACGGGAAGACTGTCTCATCAAAGTAACAATCCGCAAGTCTTAGCGGTAAAGAGATCACCTGTCAAGGATTCCAAATAGCGAATTATCGTTGGGAATTCATATCCAACGTTAATACTTAATTATTTCAGTGAGCCCAGTTTGGTGCGCTGTGGGGGCGCAATCGGCACATATGCGTAAAATATCAGGCTAATATCTAATTACCAACTTGTACGCATATAAAGTTGTCTAATATTGAACCTGGAAATAAATAAGCAAAGTTGCGTGCAATATTGCATAAATCCCAGACATATATATGCAATATAGTGCGCATAACCAATGCCGTATCTACCATCTATATCCTTTTGATGGTTGCTTTTGTGAGACCTTTTTGTGTATGCACATGAAAAACGGGATTTTTTACTTCAATTTTATGCAATCACCATCAAGTACTTTTGATGTAAACTCTCTAGCTTTATCGAGTCTTATAGACATAATACAGTAATCAGGGTGGTGAGCCTTGAAGCATATGTGCTAAGAGGTTTGTAAATGCAGCACTTATTGTAGATAATTATTTAACATGTGACCAGAATGTCGAATTATCCACCAGATCTATAAAGTACTTTGAATGGTTCCGCACTCTGGATGGATTTATCTACAAATATATATTGTAAGAATGGTATATTTTATTTTGTATCTTTAGCATAAGAAGGTCTCGATCCTATTTTTGCTAAAGAGCAGGTTTTGAAAAATGGGGTGTCGTTCCTTTGACATGGTCAATTAGGCATAATGGGAAGGGGTATATGGCTTTCAATACTTCGAAAATCAAGAATTATTTTTGAGCACTACTAGTATCAACACGTTGCAATGTGTTGAAGTTTTGTCCTATTTATTTGTCACTCAAAAGAAAGGATATCCGTGTAAATACTTTAACGCATGGATCATCATGACCAAGGTGCACTAGGCAAGCATGCCAAAGCCTGTATGAGTCTATGTTCCACGGTACATTGTTAGCGACATCATAGGATTTGACAATCCTTATCTTAATGGGGTACATTCCACTATAATGACTCATAAGTTTCTTGAAAATGCGTTTCTTTACACATTTGTTTAAAAGTAAAATAAATATATTTTTGTTCCATTCTTACATTTGATTTTTGTATGATTACTGCTGGTATGAATATCATTAACAAAGTTCGGGTCGCTTTGGGTGCATATAGAGCGTATGTGACCTTAAACATCATTTTAGCAACAAAATGATTAAGCAGTTCTTCGCTCTTATGATGATTTAATCATCATAGTCACATATGTATTATAGGTTATTAATCGCCTATTTCGTTGAATGGCTATAGTGTTCCTACTATCAACCAATCATTAAAGTTATCATCGATTCATTTTTACATTAATAAAATCGAGTATAAATTCTGAACCATGGACAAAAAAAATCGAACATATATCAAATACATCAGAATAAAGTTCAAAATTTAATTAATAAAACCAACGATAATCAATCCAATATTTTGTTTAGAAATCTAATCCATCCATTTAATCAATCATAAACTTTAAGACAAAATCATTATCTAATTAAGAATTAGGCAATATGTCTTATTTTAAAAAATAAAGTGAATAAAGCAGATCAGTTAAAATCGAGTGCATCCATTGACTGAGTAAATTCCTTTTTGCCACTAAAGTCTGCGATTGTGAAGTTAACATCAACGTCATTATCTTCTTCATTCATAAAATGAGATTCTTGTTTTTTAGATTCTTGATATTTCTTGTAACTCGTTGCTACTTTAGCGCTTGCATGGCAGTTCTTGTACCAGTGCCCAGCAACTCCATACCTGTAACATGGCTTATTACGAACTCTTTCTTTTTTGATCGGAGGGTTCTTAAGTGCATTTTTCACCTTGTTTCCCTGACCACTAGGTCCAATAGTATCATTTCTTCTCCATACTTTGGAAGAGCCTCCACGACCTGCACCACAACTCCCACGTCCCTTTTCACGTTGTGCCTTGTTGTAACGTGGGTAGAGATCAACACGTCCAACCCCCTTGCATTGGGGTTTTTTCCACTGTTCATCTTACCGTAGTTAGCCTCAGGAATTTTCTTTGTCCCGACGGGCCTGACATTATTATTCAAAAGAACCTCATTATGCCTTTCAGTCACTTGCAGGAGATTGATCAGCTTATTCAATGTTGTGATTCTTTCGTTATCATACTCGAGTCTATACTGGTTCGCTAGTATAAATGCTGAAGTAGGAAAAGTGGAAAGGGTCTTCTGAATTATATCATCTTCTGTGAGGTCTTTTCCACAGAAGTTAAGACGTGCTTTTAGGCGAAGCATGTCTTTGTTAAAGTCGTTAACCCTTTTATAGTTAAGCAAGCGGATTTCATTCCACTAAACGGTCAATTCTGGGAGCAAAGTGTCATGAATGTTCTCAAAACGTCCCTTAAGGGCATCCCATAGTTCTTTAGGTGTCTTCAACTGAAGGTACTCCCAACGTAGGTTGGGGTCAATATGTTTCCTTAAAAACATTAATGCATTTGCTTTCACCTTATCAGACGGTCCGTTGTCTGTGGGTCATTAGGGTCAGTAAGTGTAGTCGAATATTCTTTAGCCACAAAGGCGGTTTCTACATCAGAAATTCACCGATGGTACTCAAGTCCTTCGGAGTCCAAAATGTCAAATTCGGGTCGAGTTGGGTTGGCCATCTTAATAAATAATAATAAAGAAGATATTACACAGTTATGAGTACATCCATGTTAGTTATTTTTCAGAATTATGAATTAGATTTCAAAAATCAAGATCGATAATGGTCACATTTTTCGATGCTAAATGAAAATACTTTATCATAGTAATTATAGTGCGCATGAACTTTCATCATCATGGCAACTGTTGAATTTATGACATACTAAATAAAACAATTAAGAATATATGTAATATTCTAATTTTCTTAGCGGGCTGATTTACCACAACTATAACAATTATAAAATTAATTAGTCCACCCCAAATATAGCATGCATAATATTGTGTAAATTTTGGCTACAGAGTGGTCAGTATCTAGTGGTGGAATTCAAAGCCACATTAAATCAAAATGTTCTTTTGCATTAGAAACAAATCCATATATATATATATATATATTAAATCCTTAAGTATATATATATATATACACAAAGGAGGTTTAACATTTTACATAAACTATACATATATATACAATATATATATAATTACATGTAGATGAATCTCAATGATAGATTTACAAAATTTGGTTCACATATATACATGGATTATGTAGGGCATAATTGGTAATTAAAACAAAAACTATTTTTAAGATAAATTATTTTTTTAATTAAATAAAAACTTTTTTTTAAGATAAAACAAAAATTTAATTAAATAAAAACTGTTTTTTAAGATAAAAAAAAAATTTAATTAAATAAAAACTGTTTTTTAAGATAAAACAGAAATTTAATTAGATAAAAACTGTTTTTACATAAAACAGAAAATTAATTAAATATAAAAACTATTTTTAAGATAAAATAGAAATTTAATTAAATAAAAACTGTTTTTAAAATAAAACAGAAATTTTAATTAGATAAAAACTGTTTTTATGTAAAACAGAAAATTAATTAAATATAAAAACTGTTGTTAACGCAGAGAACATTACATATATATCTAACCCTAAAAAAATTGAAACTTTATGCCGTGTATGGTCAGAAAATTAATAAGCTTTATTAAGACCTAAAAAAAATCTTGACGGTGGGGCATGGTGAGAATCAAGTTAGCAAAGCTTAAATAATCCAGGTGTGTGTATATAATGCTTAATCATGGGTAAACAGTATAAGCAAATCTCACATATGTACATATATATTAACATATGACTTACACATATATATATATATTAACGGAAACAGCATATATATTAACAAGCAGATTGTTCAACAAGTGCGTAAATTATTTGTGAAGTACGATTAAGGCACTAACAATTTACAATATTTTAACCAATATTTGTAATTAAAACATACCTTGAAGGTTGAGCGATAAGAGAATAGACTAATGGTAATGGGGTTTTCTTAGAGTTTTCTTAGAGTTAGGGTTGTTAGCTCTGAGCGTGCTGATAACGTGTTGTGGGAATAATTCTCTTCAACCCTTCATTAGATGAACCCTTTAAATAGGGTACAAATACAATAGTAAATAAGATTTATAAGGAAGCCCATTATGGGCCATAATACACAATTTACACAGTAAAATTCCTAATACATATTCTATCTAGACGATAGCACATAATGTGTAATTTCCTTAAACATAAAGATAATTTTAGAGATTTTATATGAAGTGCTAATATCATTATCGCTATAAAATAATATATAATTTTTTTTAAAAATTACATTCTTTTTTTTTTTTGTTTTCTTCTAAGTATTACTCCGTATGCGTGTAATTTATACCTAGTTTCTTTTTAGAATATCTAACTGCGCTTGGGCTTTTCTGGAAGGATGTCTTTGGCCAATTGAGTACTTGAAGTGACGTTCAACTCTTCAGAATTTACGAATTTGGATGATAATGATATTATATAAACTTTTTTATTAAAAAAAGATTTCTCTATCAATTCAACATTATTATGGATAAAAATATCCTTTAAGCATTATTTTGAGTTTTCAAAATTTTAAAGCGCCAACGGGTTAAAAGGATTCTCTATAATTATACTTAATGAAAAAACATTTTATATTTTCATTTTAAACTAAAAGCACTCATTTTTCTTTACCTAAAATACCTTCCTCCATTTATTATTCTTCTTATTTTTTTCTTAATTTTTTTTAATTACCACCGGCCACTACAACCATCTTTCACTGCTAGAGTTCCGACAACTACCACCGGAGATCCGGCATAGGTATTGTAAGTCTATTTTTCCAGTAAAATATGGTCCAAATTTGAGAAAGATTTTAGTGCAAATTCTCTTTTTCAGTAAAGGTGGGTCTAAATATGGGAAATAACTATGTGTAAAACCACTTTTGCAGTAAAACATTATACAGAAAGAAATAGGTGCAAATCCATATTTGCAGTAAAACATGATTCAAAATTTGAGAAATAACTAGGTGTAATTCCACTTTTGCAGTAAAACAGTAAATATTTAAAATATCTCAAAACTTGATTTCACCATTTTGAATAAGGTTAATTACAAGAATATATAATGTACTTTCATCTATTTTACACTTTAGTCATTGTATAATTTTTTCAACAAAATTGATAGTATACTTTGAGTTTGTTTTCATTTTAGTCATTCCATCTATTGGAGTTAGTAACTCCGTTAACGGTGAGTTGAATTGGCAATAGTAGTCTTACGTGGCATCCATATCAGATTATTTTTATATATAAAATTAAATTCATTTAAAAAAAAGAAAAGAAAATACACGGTTTTATATATATATATACAATTTCATATATCTACACAGAAAATAAAAAGATAAATCAAGCTTTTGTCGGGACCCCATTCCTTGTCGGTATTTGACCGTCTCCCTTCTTGGATGGTCCAGTTTCATATATATATATATATACACAGTTATACATACATACATACATACATACATACATACATACATACATACATACATACATATATTTACTCAGTTCTATAGATATACACAAACATATATATGTACATATATATACACCAACAGATCTATACATATAAACATATTAGATTTGATAAAATAAAGTTTATAGAGGTACATATCTATTCAATTTGAGGCCAAATTACAAATTATATATGCATCACATAGATCTATTTAGGTTTTGGAGGAAACAAAATTGAAGAGCAATGAAAGGGTGAGAGGGAGAAGAAAATGAAAATGAAGAGGAGTAGCAGCCACGTAAGATTGATGGTGGTGGTTGATGCCAGAAATGGAGGTGGTGATAGTGTTGCCGGCGTGAAGATGGAAGGTATAAATTTTCTTGTGACCACCGGAATGGTTGCCCTGTTAGGGTTTTGAGAAAGGTGAACAGTGTAATTTTTATTTTTTTAAATGGATTCATTTTTTTATATAAATATAATCTAATGTAGATGTCATGTAAGATGCACGTAGAATGTTAATACCAACTCAGCCGTTAACGGAATTACTAACCCCAGTAGATAGAATGATCAAAATGAAAACAAACTTGAAGTATACTATTAGTTTTGTCGAAAGTGTAAAATAAGTAAAAGTACGTTGCATATTATTGTAATGAACCCTTTTGAACATTGTTTATATGTGCATATATATCATCCGAATATATCATGTTATCTTTTCAAAACTTAAATAATTTCATTGTGTTGTTGATAAAGCTTTTGATCAAATTCAGATTCAGTTCCAACTTATAAGTTATATTTCTTAATATTATAAATTAAGTGGAGTATTATGAATAAGAAAGAGTAATACAACGATGGAAGAATTTGCAAGAAATTTATGCATGATTCTCCTGCACCTTCAATTTCTCTAACTCGATCTCTGTCCTCTTTGAACATGATATATCTAAACAAAGGAAGTAAAAAATTTGCAAAAAAGATCTAGTGTTTTCATCCTAAAAATATTTATTTTAGTTAACATTGTTAAATATTACGGAGTAAAGTCCTATAAAATCTTAATATTATCTCCTAAACGTAAATGCGCATAGCTTCCATTCACATTGCAGATGCTCTCTTTCTTGTACGGGTCTGTGCCACACAATATTAAAATTGGAGTACCAAGGGTCGTCAAAATTCAATCGAAATCAATAATGAATCCACAGCAATTTGATTGCAAATATAGCTTTATTTAGTGTAAAATCTATCTGATCGGAAATTAGATTATGTGATCGAAAACTGTCATCAACAAAGCCAATTGGCACGTACTTCCTGTTACAACTTACGAGTGATGCTCAATATGTTCGGAGCGTATTGAATTTTAAAACTACTACAAAAAGCAGAGAAGAATAATTTTCGTTTTGCTAAATAATTGTCCATTGTTTATTTACAGTAATGTATTGTAATTATTGCAGTACTTGACATTATAGTTTTTAATATGCATTCTCATATATACTAGAACCAAAATATAAATACGTTTAATAAGAGGAATATATTTGTAATTAAGTTTTTAAAAGCTTTTAACAGTTTCATTCAAGTTATGTGTTGGGCCATTTGTTGTGTGAATATTCTTACTTCAATTTTTGTTCTTCAATTCACTGTAATATTACATTTTCATTCAAGATACGTGAAGGGGCCAAGTGCTTTGCGAGTATTTTTAGTTCATTTTTCATTTTCAGTTTCTATTAAAAATTACATTTTCATTCAAGTTACATGCTGCCGTGGATTTTATGAATTTTTTTGGTTCATTTTTCACTCTTTATTGAAAATTATATCTTCGTGCAAGTACAATCGGGCCATGGCTTTTGCGGGTGTAATTTTAGTTCATTTTTCATTCTCTAATTTTCACATTTAGAAATATTTATGAATGCCATTAATAGCATTATTTTTTAAATAAATAAACTTGCTAGACAATAAACTTGTACATTTTTTATAATAGCTCTTTATATTAAGTATACACAATAAATCGATTAATATTAGATAAATACGATGATAGAATTATAAGAGGAAATACAATAATAAAAGAATTCGTCCTTCATCTCGTTTCCTTGGCCTTGAACACGATCCCCTCACGGAAAAGAAAGGAAATTTGTAACAGAAGATATTAGTCTTAGGAGTAAAGTTCAATAAAAACTATTATAGGAACATTGTCTAATATTTTTATTAACTAGGGGTACAAAGTTAAAAAAGAAAACTCATAACTGTCCTCTCTCGATCTCTTTCAGATTCCATTTGGATTTGTGTACGCTCTCTTTCTTGTACAGGTTGTAGTACAGAGAGTGCCGTCATTCGTCATCGATCGGAATCAGTAGTTAGATTATGCGATCGGAAACTTCGGTGCGTGAAAATTGATATCTGAAGCAGAAGGAGGGGTACAGGAGAGAGAAGAGTAAGTTTGTGTTGTGAACGAAGAGGAGAGAATCAGATACGGTGCTTGCTGAGGCGAAAATACAATTGGAGTTCCGATGATGAATTCGTCGAAGATGGACGAAAATACTATTGGTTCTATCAACTCTTCTAATATAGGGTTTCAGGTCTAACATTTTTGCTCTTACTCTTTCCATCTCTATACATTATTTCATTCTGTAAGTATCCATAAACTATGTATTTTGCTTTCTGTTTGCTCTCTATTATATGAAATGTGGGTGTATGTATGGATGTTTTTGCAGATGTTGATAAAGCACGGTTGGAAAGAAGGAAGTGGACTTGGTATTTCGGAACAGGTTTCTCTATCTTTCTCTCACCAACTTCCATTTGCAGCTACTTTCCATTTTTGGGTAGCTACTAGCTTGGTAAATTTCTGTAGTGCCAGTGATATACTCAATTCTTAAATTGGAAAGAACAAGCCCTCTAAAATTTGGTGTATGCGGTTATTGGAATGGGGATTTTATCATATATGACATATACTAGTGTAAGACTACCTATAAATATAAGGAACTAGGGGTAACCCGTGCCGATGGCTACTACAGCCTAACTCGCGTAATTATTCAATATTAAAACAGAAACTCAATTGGACAATGTAAAGCAACATTGACTTAGAATTTTTTTTTTTTTTTATAGAGGAAGAAAAATAAAATAACTCCAGTCAAGATGGCATCCTACAACACATATATTGCCGATGAATGGTACAAACACACTAACCAGAACTGCACCAAAAGTTAATTGAGCATCATCCAAGATCTTGCATATCAATTGCATAGCCAGGAACAAACTATTAAAGCCAAGGAAAAAAAATGAATTTTGTATTGAAGCTACAATTTGTATTATAATACACAAAACTAATGTAAATGCAAACTCTCCAAAGGCAAGAACAAAACCACCGTGGGAATTGTAAATGACGGTCCAAGTTAGTATCTAAGGCTATTATTTAATATCGTGAGGTAGAAATTTATGGTATTTTAAAATGTATTAAGTTGAAATAAACTCAAAAGCTAACTTCTTTGAGCCACAACTTAATAGGGGAACTTCTAGTGATGCAGATTTATGTTAAACTAGATAAAGGGATAAGAAAAACATGTTTTATTAATCAAAAATACACACACACAAAAAAAACACATTTAACAAAAGTAGTGAAGCTCAAGGAGAGTATTAAAATAAAATAAGGTACAGAAGAACACAGCTTTGCTCTATATTGACACAGCTAGATTTAGGAAAAAGAAGAAGAAGGACAATACAAATAAGGAACCAACCCAGCCTGCACCTACACTACCATGTCAAACCTAGCACCATTACCTTACCATTACCATCACCAACACAATATGAAACGGTAAGAAACACAATAATCGACGCAAAGTTTTATTTAGCACCATATAAATAATTTATTGAGCGAAACTGTTTCTTTAATTTAGCATGTGAAACGGTACTTCAATTATTCATAGTTCCAAATAATGCCACTTCAAAGTTCTACAATCTACGTCTATATAATAATTCCAACTTAACGACTTTGTTTAGTACAATTAAACGAGCACCCCAGAGTTCTTAAAGATTGTTATAAGTTGTAAATATTGTATTAGGAAGGTAGATAATTTAGGAATCCTAATTAGTAGTAGTTTCCTTATCTGTGTAGGAGTCTCATGTATATAAGTGGGTAATCTTCTCTCTAATAATATGAAATATATTTTTTCCTCTCATCTTAGATTACATGGTATCAGAGGGATTAGGGTTTTGTTTCTTGGTCTGTTATTTGACAGCAGTTTGCTAGGCAATAAGCTAGGGTTTCCAATTTCGTTTTTTGGTTTAGCAGTCCAAATTGCTTGTTTAACCTCACCTCCGGCCTAGGGAGGATCACCATCCACCGTCTAGGACTCGCTCAAAATCCGGCCTCAAGACGAGCAGAGCGTGGCCCTCACGCGCCACCACAAGAAGTTCGGCACCGTCACACGCGCCGGCGCATGACGGCGCGTGACACCTCCGTTCAAGCTCTGTCCACTGCCGTTGGCTTCGTCTCAGCATCCACAGTACATATATGTGCTTGGTTTGGTTCAGTTCATCTTTATTTTGTGTAGATCTGAATTTGGCTTGCGTTTTAGCCTTCCTCGTGTAGTTTCTGCGCATCCAAATCTGAAGTACAATTGTTTCCAGGCCTGAAACAGTTTCTAGTAGCTGTTTGTTCGGGTTTTGTGCTTTGTGGTTGCTGGTTAGTTTGTTCCTTACTTTATTCGTGCATTGCAGTTTGTGGTTGGTTCGCTTCTCACTATCTACTATAATTTTATTTGTTCTTGTGTTCTTTACAAATAAAATTATTTGAATCATGACTGATAAAAAGGCAACCATTGTTTCGGATGTCATTTCGGTGATGTCAAAAATCACTGACCACAAGCTTAATGGCTCTAATTACCTAGATTGGTGTAAAACAGTTCGAATTTATTTGCGAAGTATCGACAAAGATGATCATATGACTGATGATCCACCTTCCGATGACTCTAAGCAGACATGGTTAAGAGAGGATGCTCGATTATTCTTGCAGATCCGAAATTCCATTGAAAGTGACGTCATGAGTTTGATTAATCACTGTGAATTGGTTAAAGAATTACTAGATTATTTGGATTTTCTATATTCTGGGAAAGGGAATATTAATCGCATTTATGATGTTTGTAAAGCGTTTTACCGTGCAGAAAAACAGGACAGGTCCATTATGCGTTACTTTATGGATTTTAAGAAAACTTTTGAAGAACTTAATATGTTGCTGCCATATAGTACTGATGTAAAAGTTCAGCAAAAACAGAGGGAGCAGATGGCTATCATGAGCTTTCTAGCTGGGCTTCCATCTGAATTTGAAACTGCAAAGAACCAGATTCTTTCTAGTCCCGAGATCTCATCTTTAGAGGATGTATATACTAGAGTTCTTCGCACAGAAGGAAATCCACCAGTTCAGACTCCATCTGTTCCGTTCAATAGTGCTCTAGTTAGCAGAAATACTGGGTATGAACTTGGGCAATCACAATATAGGGGGGGCAACCAAAGGGGGGGATCGAACAGTAACAGTTTTGATACTTGTGCACATGATTCAGGAGGTAGTGTCACTCGAGGACAGGGATCCGGTGGCATTGTATGTCATTACTGTCATAATCCAGGGCATCTTAAGCGGGATTGTAGGAAGCTTCGGTCCAGGACTCAGAGAGCTTACTCAGCCCATATTGCCTCCTCTAATGAGATGGTTGAAAAATCAGTCTTTATCCCTGCAGATGAGTTTGCCAAGTACTCTAAGTACTAAGAATCTCTAAAGTCTTTATCCACTCCAGTCACCTCTGTCACTGCAATTGCTGATTCAGGTAAACCAAATACATGCCTTGTTTCCTCATCATCCAAATGGGTCATTGATTCTGGTGCCACAGATCATATGACAGGTAATTCTAGCCTCTTTTCTACTTTTCAGTCACATATATCCCCTTTCAGTGTTACTTTAGCAGATGGAACATCTTCTTCCGTTCTGGGATCTGGAAAAATCACCCCAACCCCTTTGCTTCCCTTATCATCTGTTCTACATTTACCTCAATTGTCCTTTAATCTAATTTCTGTAAGCCAGCTTACTCGTAAACTTAATTGTTGCATCTCATTCTTTCCTGATTATTGCTTATTTCAGGATCTTATGACGAAGAAGATTATTGGTAAAGGACATGAATCGGGAGGCCTCTACATCCTTGACACATCGATACCTAAATCCGTTGCATGTTCGGGTGTCACATCTGCTTTCAAGGCTCATTGTAGACTCGGTCATTCTTCTCTTCCTCTGCTTAAGGAGTTGTGTCCTCAATTTAATAAGGTGTCCTCATTAGATTGTGAGTCGTGTCAATTTGCCAAACATCACCGTAGTAGTCTTAGTCCGAGAGTCAATAAGAGAGCAAGTGCTCCGTTTGAATTAGTTCACTCTGATGTTTGGGGTCCATGTCCTGTTATGTCAAAAACTGGGTTCAAGTATTTTGTTACTTTTGTTGATGATTATTCTCGTACAACTTGGTTATATTTAATGAAAAGTCGTTCTGAATTGTTTTCTCATTTTTGTGCGTTTTGTGCTGAAATTAAAACTCAATTTGCTACTTCTGTCCTTATATTACGCAGTGATAATGCCAAAGAGTATTTATCTTCATCTTTTCAGACTTACATGATTCAGAACGGTATCCTTCATCAAACTTCTTGTGTTGATACTCCATCCCAAAATGGAGTGGCAGAACGGAAGAACCGACATCTTCTTGAAACTGCAAGAGCCCTATTATTCCAAATGAATGTTCCAAAACCATTTTGGGCTGATGCAGTTTTCACAGCATGCTTTCTCATTAATCGAATGCCCTCATCTGTTCTTCGTGGTGAGACTCCTTATAGT
The DNA here is from genome assembly GCA_021464415.1 of Lonicera japonica. Lineage (NCBI taxonomy): Eukaryota > Viridiplantae > Streptophyta > Magnoliopsida > Dipsacales > Caprifoliaceae > Lonicera > Lonicera japonica. Next base: position 51,118,594 of record CM038468.1, on the reverse strand, counting down.
GTTCTCTTCCCAGATAAATCATTGTTTCCTATTGAACCCAGAATATTTGGTAGTATTTGCTTTGTTCGAGATGTCCGTCCACAGGTTACTAAGTTAGATCCCAAGTCTTTGAAGTGTGTTTTTCTTGGGTATTCTCGTCTTCAGAAAGGATACAGATGTTATTGCCCTAGTTTGAATAAGTACCTTGTGTCAGCTGATGTTACCTTCATGGAAGAAACACCATTTTTTCCTTCTTCCACTTCCAAAAGTCAGGGGGAGGATGATGATTTGTTAATATATACGATCACGTTCCCTGAACCCGTTGCTGAACCAGCACCAGTCAGACCTCCCATCCATCAAGTCTACTCCAGACGCCGGCCTGCTGATTCATGTCCTCCACCAGCTTCTTCTCCATCATCAGATTCCGTGACGAGTGATGATCTTCCTATTGCTTTACGCAAAGGTAAACGCCAGTGTACTTATCCTGTTTCATCTTGTGTCTCTTATGATCACCTATCACATTCATCTTGTTCATTCATTGCATCTCTTGATTCTATATCTGTTCCTAAAACTGTTAATGAGGCTATATCGCATCATGGATGGCGTAATGCAATGATAGAGGAAATGGATGCTTTAGACAAGAATGGTACATGGGACTTAGTCACTTTACCTGCGGGGAAACAGGCTATCGGATGCAAATGGGTGTTTACCGTCAAGGTTAATCCTGATGGGTCTGTTGCTCGTTTAAAAGCCCGCCTCGTTGCTAAGGGTTATGCTCACACATATGGCGTTGATTATTCTGATACTTTCTCTCCTGTTGCTAAATTAACATCTGTCAGGCTATTTATATCTTTGGCAGCTACTCATCATTGGCCTCTGCATCAGCTAGACATAAAGAATGCTTTTCTTCATGGTGATCTTCAGGAGGAGGTCTATATGGAGCAACCTCCTGGGTTTGTTGCTCAGGGGGAGTATGGGAAAGTCTGTTATCTTCGTAAATCTTTGTATGGCTTGAAACAAAGTCCTCGTGCTTGGTTTGGAAAAATTAGTCAGGCTATTGAGACGTTTGGCATGGTGAAAATTAAGTCTGACCACTCTGTGTTCTACAAACAATCTGAAGCAGGCATCATTTTGTTGGTTGTATATGTAGATGACATTGTCATTACTGGGAGTGATACTATGGGAATCTCTTCTCTTAAGTCCTTCCTTCATGCTCAGTTTCATACAAAGGACTTAGGGATGCTAAAATACTTTTTGGGTGTCGAAGTCACAAGGAGTAAAAAGGGTATTTTTCTATCTCAGAGGAAATATGTTCTTGACTTATTAGCTGAGACAGGGAAATTGGGAGCAAAGCTGTGTAGTACTCCGATGATTCCTAATGTACAATTGACAAAAGATGGTCAACTATTTGAGGATCCTGAGAAATATAGAAGATTGGTGGGGAAGTTGAACTATCTTACAGTGACTCGCCCGGATATTGCGTATTCTGTTAGTGTGGCGAGGCAGTTTATGTCGTCCCCAACAGTTCATCATTGGGAAGTGTTAGAACAAATTTTGTGTTCTGAAGGGAGCACCTGGACGTGGTATCTTATACGCCAATCATGGACACACTCGTATTGAAGGTTTTTCAGATGCAGATTGGGCAGGTTCCAAGGTGGATAGACGGTCCACATCAGGCTATTGTATCTTTGTTGGCGGAAATTTGGTTTCGTGGAAAAGTAAGAAGCAAAATGTTGTGTCACGATCTAGTGCAAAATCAGAGTATAGAGCTATGGCCCAGTCTGTGTGTGAAATAATGTGGATATGTCAGCTCTTAAATGAAGTAGGGATTAAGACTTCGGTACCGGCTAAATTGTGGTGTGATAATCAAGCTGCCATACATATTGCGTCTAATCTTGTGTTTCATGAACGAACGAAACATATTGAACTCGATTGCCATTTTGTCCGCGAAAAGATCCAGCAAGGCTTAATTTCCACAGGATATGTGAAGAGTGGAGAGCAATTGGGTGATCTCTTCACGAAAGCCTTAAACGGGGTTCGGGTTGATTATCTTTGTAACAAGCTGGGCATGATCAATATCTATGCTCCAGCTTGAGGGGGAGTGTTATAAGTTGTAAATATTGTATTAGGAAGGTAGATAATTTAGGAATCCTAATTAGTAGTAGTTTCCTTATCTTTGTAGGAGTCTCATGTATATAAGTGGGTAATCTTCTCTCTAATAATATGAAATATATTTTTTCCTCTCATCTTAGATTACAAAGATTAAAGTCAGAAAGGAGATTGTTTATTTTGATATAGGCTTTTAATTAGGCAAAGAATTCGATGAAGGCACTAACCAAAAAAAATTATTGGCTCTATTGATGTACTCTTATACGTGGCAACATTATGTTAATGATTACTGTTAAAAGAACTTCCTTGAAGACCACTGTGATTTTCAATCAAGGCTTTAAAAGCAAACTTAAAAGGGCAAAAATACTCTTTTCAAACTGATTTTTTTTTTCTTGTGGAGATACCTTCAAACTATGTCAATTAGAGAGAAAGGAGAAATATAAAATTCAAATCAAATAGAGCATAATCCCAGCAATCCAAAATAAGTAGGTTAGTTTAAGAATTGAGAGTCTACAAACTCAGATATATAGCAACCTTAAAGCATTATCAAACTATAAAGTATAAACTAACGGAAAATACAGAGTGACATAATATAAAAATTCAGAATAGACCAAAAAAAAATCTAAAAGTTTCATTACCTATTGATCAAAACCCTCTAATAGTGATGGCAGTGGAGGTTGGATATATGAAATAAATAAAAGACAAAGTAATTAGACTTCCTAAAACCAAAGAAAGCTTTAACTTTATATTATAGAAAAAAATTTAAACTAAAAAACAAAAGACTTCCCAAAGGAAGTATATCGAGCAATATATGTTGAAGGAATTAGATTACACCAAATTACACAATGGTTAAGTCCTAAAGAAGCGAGAATTGTAACAAAAATACTAAGCTTAAAATCCCTAACGGCAAAAATTGAAATTCTAAAAACCCAAACTTCAAATAGAAAACCTTAATTGTGAGCCAAGTTTTGAAGATTGATGGACTGTGGCCTTGTGAGAATAGGGAATACAAATTTTTGATAGGCACTGGAGAATAGAGAATGGATCAACGAAGACACAGAAAAAATTAAGCTAAGAATCAAAACACCTCTATTGTCTGTTTTAGAAGCCCTATATTAGATAGAAGAATAGACTGAGGAGAGTGTACAGAGGGTACCAGAGAGAAGCTGAATGATGTTGTGCTAAGGTGGTGCTACCACTGGTTGACCAGTCAATGGATTGCGTGTGTGCGCTTTGTCGTCGATGAATGCCAGAGCAGCGTGAGGGAAAGAGATATAGAGAGAGAATGAGATTTTTGTTATGCTAGAAAGAAACCAACGGCCACCAATGTCCCAAAATTCGGACGGTCCAGATTGCTTTTGAACATTGGGCGGGATATTTTTTGGTTTAAAAAACCACTCTCTTTTATTATTATAGATGATAATTTGGAGTTATGCTATCAAAATGACAGAAGATGCATCCGGTACAATTATTGCCATGTGAGCAATGCTACACTTACCAGCTTCATTAACCGGTTATTCATATTGGATGCTTTGATGGGTTGTACATTCTCGGAATGTACAACTTATCAATGCACCTAGTATGATTATCCGGTTGATAAAACTGGTAAAAACAATTTTCGATTGCAGATCCTGCACACTGTTAAAAAACACATCCTTAGTAGCTAAGTGGTAATGGTGGTTTCCTTTAGAGTTGACTTCTCTTTGCCCTATAGTCAACTTTTGTTTTTGTAACATCTTTAGTCCAGCAACAAGTATGTAAAGAAATCTGGGCGATTGTGTTTGTTGAAGTGCATTGCATTTTTTTCACCCTTTAAAGCTTTAATCCTTGTTTAACCTTATTCGTATCTAATTCAAAATGAAAATAGTTAATCAATCTGTTGTATTCAACAGGGGAGGCTGGAGCCTATACAGACTTATTTGAAGAAGAATAAGGCAGGGCTGGGAACAGATGAAGTATCAGATGGAACTGCCGACAACGTAAGTTTTTGATACCCTCTTAAGCAAGAACCTAGTGTTTGATTTAATTGTATTTTTATTGTCTGTTGCCTGTGCTTTAATTCCTTTACTTAGAAAACTTAGAGCATTTGGTTTATTTGTCTGTCTACCTATTTGTTACTTCAGCTTACGGAGTAGTAGATCATTATTAAAATATCCGGGAAAGCATTATGTCAATAAACTGCATATCACGAGTGTTTTTTATAGGTAACACACCAGCAGGCAATAGTGCTGAATCAATGATGTTTGCTTCCTACTAACAGGGTGTTTTGTACAGGTGTATTATTTTGTGTCATATCTAGGAGTTGTCTCTTCAAAATTTGAGTGTGCCTTTTATTATGAGATGTATGGTATTTGCAGAGTATAATTCCTGTCTATATTATAGTTGTAGTGAACGTTGCGGTTTGTTATATCTCTATAAATGATGAACAGTTGCTGATGGTACTAAAAAAATTTCAGTACACAATATTTCTTTGAGGCTGGCTTTCCCTTGAAGTGAGTCATTGTGTTCCCTATTTCTGGTTCCTGCAATTCCACACTTCATTAAAAATCCACATAAGGATGGATTCAACTGGGGTTTTCTTAGTTTTTGTGTTAATCAAGGTACAGCAGTATGTTGCTCGTATGAAAGATGAAATATATATGTTTAATGCTTTAATTACAATTGTATTGGAAGGTGGGTTTAGGATTGACTGTAACTCCTGACACCCTAGGACTCTTCCATTTCTAGTGTACTTCCATAAATATTTTTTATTTTTTTTGATAACCCGAGGCCCTGGTTGCTCGACCGGGAGATGCCTCCAGTGACCCAAGAAAGGTTTCACGCAGCGGGGAATCGAACCTAAGACCGTGCGCCTACCCACATAGTCCCAAGTTCGCCCCTACCGCCGTGGCAACCCCTTGGGTTTACTTCCATGAATATTTTGATAAGTTTCTATTTTAAATTCTTATCCTAGATAGGCATTCATGCAGCGTCCATGCTCATATTTTTTATGTTATGATTAGCCAGTAAAAAATTAAGCAACATGAAAATAGGTAGCGAAGAGCAAAATACGAAATTTGTAAACATTTTAAAATGTCGTGATATTTTGCGAGTTTAGAAGTTTTCTTGTGATGTTAATTCCATTTGTAACTCCAATTGTTCAGGTCATGAATTCCGTCAGATGCGAGGTTTGCAAGATAGATTGTAACAGCAGGGATGTTCTCGAGAAACACATGCTGGGGAAAAAGCATAAGAGGAATGTGCAAATGCAGCAAATGGTTCCACCTGCTATATTTCCGAGCCCCTTGGAGACAATTCCGAATGAAAGTTTGGGGCAAACTATATCAGGGGCTTCAGGCATGATTGTTGGTGAAGAATTGGAGGCGAAGAAACGTAAGATGTTGGAGGGCGGTGCATCGGCTGATTCTATGATGTTCTGCACTATTTGCAACGTTGCTTGCAATAGTCAAGCCGTCTTCATTATGCATCTTTCTGGTAGAAAGCATGCTGCCCAGGTGAATTATTATAACTTAGGTTTTCAATTTCCTCCAATTTTCATGCACACCTTTGCCCTTTTCGTTTTTTTGTTATATTTGATAGTCAATTTCATACATATAGTATGTAGTATATACTCGTAGTACCAAATAACTCCCAACCAGAGTTCAAAACGTCCCATGGTCCAAAGTAGTGGACCAGCTAAAGTGTACCTTACTGTATCGAGTGCTGACTACTAAAGCAATATACATACCAGTGTGCTTTAGCTCTGCAAAAGGCAATTTTTTTTTGGGTAATATGACTACCCTTGTTAAACTTCTTAATGGTACTGGTACTTAATTGTACTCTTATTTTTGGATGTTGCATTAAACAGTTAATGTCCTTTCTCATGCTGTGTGTGACCATCTTGTGAATGAAGGTCCTTGAAAATTCAAGCTCCACCACAAATGGTAACCCTGACTCTGCTGCACCAGTAGTCGAACCAGTGGAGAATCGGGAGACAAGTGAGGGCGAAGTTGTCAATTTACATGAACCCAAAAGGAAGGCACCAGAATCACAGACACCACAGGAGGATATAGAGACGAAAAAGCGGAAGATTGTGGAAGGTGGAGCAGCAGAGTCTGATATCAGAGTGTGCACTTTGTGTAAAGTGGTGTGCAATAGTCCAGAGGTGTTCAAGTTTCATCTTGGTGGACAGAAGCATGCTGCTATGGTGAAGAAACAGGCAGAAGCTGAAAGAAATGCAGCTACTGCTCAAGCAGCTCTGCTGGTTAAAGAGAGACTTTATCGAAAAGAAAATATTGGAGGCTAATTTGTATCAATGTCATCAGTAAAACGATCTCTTGATTTGCTTTTGTTGTACCTCTGGAAGTAGATAGGTTACTAAAACATTAATGAATGTTTAGCTTGTTTAATGATTTCCTTGGATCAATTTAATTCTTTCTATGGCAAAATTATTTCATTACTTGGATTGTATTAATTTGTGCGGAGGAGAAATACAAAGAAGAGCAAAAAAAGAGAATGTAAAATTGAGTATAATGTTATAATGGTAAAAAGAAGATTAGAATCCAGCGTCAGTTCTGGAAATATTCAGAACAAGTTAACATAATCAACTATTGTTTGAATCAGTGGGGATATTCACCTTGGAGTAGGATCTGAAGAGTGAAGAGGCAGGCTGTTCGGTGCGTCCTTCACTAACCCATGGCCATAATGTGTACATATGTAAAGGCAATCAACGCAGCAAGTGTAGGTATAATCTTTATTTATCTATAAACTAAAGTTCTATTTCAACTCTTCTTTTAAGTTGTGTCAAACCTCTCCTTTACAATTTTACTTGTGCATTTTGTTTTCTTTTATAAAAGAAATGGAAGCATTATATTAGGGTTTTTTTGTTTTGCTCACTTAAATGGTATGAGAGTTGTTTATTTGGCAAAAAAATTAAGTGATTTACCATTGTAATTTGAAAATTTGCATTCAAAATTTGAAGTGGCAAGTTTGCAACTTAATTTTGAAAACTTAAAACATTCTAATATAAAATACCAATTTTACCCTCCTCAAAACACAACACGACGCACTCTTCTTCTTCCACCCACAGCTTCTTCTCCGTAGCTTCTTCCCTCTTCTCTCTTCCATAGAAGCCGGAGCACATCGCCGGAGGTACTCTTATTTCTCTCCCTTCATTTTTCTTCTTGATTAATTTATTCATCATGGTTTTTAGGGCTTTATGATTCATTTGGGTGTTTGATTCTACATGATTTTTAGGGCTTTGTTTATGATTCATTTGGGTGTTTGATTAAAGATAGAATTAGAGGTACTGTGAGTGTTTGATTAAACATAGAATTAGAGCTCCCAATCAAGAATTGTATTGTGGGTGTTTGGTGTTCCAGAATGGAAGTACTCATGCTTTGATAATAGTACTTCAACAATTTCATATTTGAAACTGCAGCTAATTAAGAATTGTACCAATCAATAGAATGGAATCAAGCAATTAGTTGGCATAGAATGTACAATTAAATCCATTTATGTATACAAGAATTAAATCAAAATCAAAAGAATTTTGAGCTTGCTTCGGTTCTGCATTAAGGTTTGTTAATTGTTTACTTCTCGAGTTTTTGATCAACTGTTTATTCGTATTTGCAATTTTTCAGCTTAATTTCTCGACTCCATCACTTTGGCTTTTCTTTTGATGTTTGTATATATATGTGAGATGTGTTTTGTTTGTTGGGGGTACATCAATTAAGCTATATGTATGTATGCATGTTTGTGTAGGACTATCTATCTTAAACCTAATTGCTTCAAAGGAAAAATTATACCTAATTCTCTCTCTCAGATTGTTATATGTAACACGATGATGATATAGTGAAGTAATAGTGATTAGTAATTATATTTGCACTTTCCTGCCTATGTTTGGAAGTTTACGAGAAAAAAAGAAAAAGTATTAATAGGAGGAAGAGAAAGGATAATTATATTCTATCCTTTGTTTGGAATTTTAAGAAGCGAAAGAATGTTAATTTCTTTCATCTTTGTTTGTGAGTTAAAAAAAAAAAAGGATGATTTTAAATAAAAAGGCTGTTATTTTTTTTAGGGGTAAAATAGTCAACATAATAAATTTTCATTAAAAAATCTCTATCTTCTTTTTGATTTAGAAATGAAGTTGTAATTAATATTTTCTTAATCAAAAACTTTCGGAAGAGAGAAAGCTTAAACTTTCTTTTCCTTTTTCTCTAGTTTAAAATTCCCAAACTTGGATCTAGTTAAGATGCATTGGTGATCTATTCATGTAATATTTATTTTTCTAACTTAACAAAGGGTCTCAATCGTGTAATATCTCTTTTCTCGAAGGCCATTTAATGGAAAGCCTGATGAATATTAGATCTAATGTTAATGTATCATGACCCTAAAGTTTGGGGTTCCATTACAACTTTAATCATAATATTTCAATTTTAACAATATCAACTATGAAGTACCTTTGTTTATGCAATGTCAAGTCTTTGTCAACTTACATTTGAAAGCTCTTAACGGAGGCTTACATGGCAAGTGGATGTGACGTGGACAAATGAATTGTAATTTGATCATGAAGTTTGGGGGTATGTTGTAACTTTAGCCCTCATATTTTAATTTTTAGCAATGTTAACCCTGAAGTTTCTTTAATTATACAAAGTAAATCCTCCTTTCACTTGCTCTTGAAAGCTATTAACGATGGCTTATGTGGATCTAATTTGGACAAAGATAATAATACTAAAATATGATAAAGAAGGACACGAACCTTAAATGATAGTGGACAAAAACTAAATAATGCCATAATTTTGTATCTACGTGTTAATTCTTTATAATTTTTTGTCATTTTCCAAAGAGTTCTAAAAATACATATAACATGAACTAACTATTTCCATAATGATATTGGATTATTTTAGTTTAAAATGCATTATTTTTTTGGAATATTAAAACGAGAAAAATTGTATATTTGCAATCAGACTTGAGAATGGATCGGGTACATATCGTTTTTATCATGTTTCTGTGTGTTGTCGTTGTTGTCAACGTTAGATCCACGTAAGCCTCCATTAAGAGCTTTCAAAATGAAGTAGATGGATGGTTGCATTGCTAAAATTAAAACATTAAGGTTAAAGTTACAAAATATTTCAAGCCTCAGGTTCAAAATTGTCAATTAATTTGTCTACTTCAGCTTGTTTTGTAAGCCTCCGTTAAGAGCTTTTAAACGAAAGTTAACAAAAGGTTGACATTGTATAACTTACATTACTAAAATTAAAACATTAAGGTTAAAATTATAATAGACCCCAAACTTTAAGGTCAAATATGTTAATTCCCCCTAGTGTTGTAAGAAACAGGGAGCCCCAATTAATATGGTCCAAACTCAAAGCCCGACCCGACCTGACGCAGCTTAAGAAGTAATTAGCTAGTCCCGCCGGAGGTATTGGCGTAGCTACACCAATAACCAACCACCCACCAAAACAAAAAACCTTCCACTTTCTGACGGAGATATCGATACGAAATGAGATGACCGACGTCCACTTCCATTGAATTCTTAACTTTCTATTTACGTCTGTGTACAAAGAGGTGAAGAGGCAATTGATAACAACACATCATTCCGTTCAAAATTTTCCCCATTTTTTCTAACTCTACTCGTCCTTTTGAATTTTGGTTTGAAGAATGATGATTCAACAGTGCCTGTCCAAGCCCCCAACCTCTTCTTCTTCTTCTTCGTCTTCGTGTTTCCCGATCTCAAATTCAATTCCCAAACAGTTTCCTCGTAATGGAGGCTATTCTTTCCATTCTTCTTATTCACCTTCCAGAATTATTATCAGATGCGAGTCTCGAGACTTATCTACTTCTTCATCATCATCATCTTCAACGGTACTGGATTCGTCTTCATCCAAGGGGCAGCCGTATCCAGGGGGGATGGGGCCATATACGGGTAGAGATCCGAATGTGAAGAAGCCGGAGTGGCTGAGGCAGAAAGCTCCCCAAGGAGAAAAGTATCAAGAGGTCAAGGAGTCCTTGTCTCGCCTTAAACTCAACACTGTTTGCGAGGAAGCTCAATGCCCTAATATTGGAGAAGTACTCTCTATCACTCTCTCTAAACACTCACAAATTTCTTCTGCAAATAATGGTCTTTCTTTTTCCTTGTGATTGTGGTGCTAATGCTGATTCTTTTGAATAGTGATTATGTCGCTAATCTTGATGATTTTACTTGTAAGGATCTTCATACATTTCATGACATACTATTTCTTTTTTGTCTTCTCAAAGTGTAAGATCCCACGTTAGTAATGTAATGGGGAGATCCTTGACTTGTACGGTGGTTTAGGAAACCTAAAATACAACTTGGGCAAGCTATTTGAGGAGAGAACATGCGTGGTTACACAAATATAGGCTATCAATGTATATACTTACTGTATATGTAATTTTTTTTAAGGACCCATTTGTTTTCTTAGCATCAAAACATGAATGCTGAATGAAACCTCTAAGAAATGCGTTTGGTTTTTACTTGGCTCTGGATACTAAATAGTAAATACACAGGCATTTTTAAATTTTACCCTCATTATTAAGATGGATATCAGTATCTAATGAATGAAAAGAGTAGGCATACTATTGGAATAAAATTAAAAAATTAAATAGCATTCAGTGCAAGATTGCCTCCTATGCTGAATGCTAAATTTTGATCTAATTCAGTATTACGAGGTGAAAAAACAAACGCCATCTCTGCCTCTTAATGCTGAATACAATATCATTCAAGAGTATGAGGTCAAAATAAATAGAAGATGCCACTACATGGAATTGAAAGGCATACTTAATGTTTACATATACGTGAAGAAATTCACGTTAGTACTACCTTTGTTTCTTGTGGTTCAATGCTTCTGGTCTGTTTGAGTGATAACAAAGGTGAATCTCTATTTGATACATGGAATGAATGTTTTGGCAGTGTTGGAATGGAGGTGGGGATGGTATTGCAACCGCAACCATCATGCTTCTTGGGGATACCTGCACCCGTGGCTGCAGATTTTGTGCTGTGAAAACTAGCAGAAACCCTGCACCCCCTGATCCTATGGAACCGCAGAACACTGCTAAGGCTATCACTAGTTGGGGGTATGTATGTCCCCTAACAACTGTATCAGCTCTTCTATGTTGTAAATGCATGGTGTGCGGCTTATATCTACTGATCTGTTCAAAGACACTAGACAAAGTAGGTAAATAATCAAATCATGATTCCAAATCTCCTTGTTGCCATTGCATTTACATTAAGTGCTTGATTCGTTAGAGTTTTGTTCTTTGTAGGAAGAGAAGAACAAAATTTAGGACTCATACAATGATAGAATTCCTATTAAAACTAGATAAAGGTTGGATGCAGACCCTGTACTTATATTTCATAAGTCGGAAACATTACTCATTTAAACCATTCTCTTGCAAGCTATTAAAACTAGAAAACATTCTTTTGCAAGCTTAGTTTTGTTAGTATCCAGAGAATTTTCTTTGATGACATTATGCAACATGTTCATCCAAATATCCAATTTGCAAAAGTATATAACATGGAACTTATACACTCTCTTTCTCCTTCCTTTAAGGACAGTAATGCAAGTTCATAAGATTCCTTAATGTGTTTTGACTTTTAACCTACCTCTCAATTTGAGATGAAGGGAGTATTATTTAATCTTTGTAGAGTAAGTAGTATCCTTTCTCTTTCAAAGAGAAAAATAGCAACTAGTGTGCCTCACAGGCTCATATTAGATATGTGCATCAGCCTCGCCAGCTTTTATATTTGAATATAGTCTTGGGTTCACATCTTTGTGCAGGTTGGGCTATGCATATTTTAACTTTAACTTTATTAAAAAGGTAGGTCTAAGTCTCTTCATGTACTACAATAACAAAGAAACCCCTACAACCCCTGGTGATACTCGAACCGGGGATCTCTAAGGGCCCGCTTGGGTGCCTTGACAATCCAAGCTAGCCCACTCGCTCTATGCATATTATAATGAAATGAAATAATTAGTCTTTTGGTTCTTTTTCTTGCAGTGTGGATTATATTGTTCTAACCAGTGTTGATCGGGATGATCTACCTGATGGTGGTAGTGGCCATTTTGCTGAAACTGTTAAAGCTATGAAGGTTTATTTATCTCTACCTAACTGATGAATGTAAAACTAATTTTTGTTTCATAAATAAACCAAGGAACCAAACTGCATCTTATATTTGAAGTTCTTTGTGCGTCTATTCTCTGAAGAAATTCAGCATTTCTGATGTACATCCTTTCAATTCTTTGGGCAGCAACTAAAACCCGACATTATGGTTGAGTGTTTGACTTCTGATTTTCGGGGTGACTTAAATGCTGTATCGACTCTGGTACACTCAGGATTAGATGTTTTTGCCCACAACATTGAGACTGTGAAACGACTCCAGCGCATCGTAAGAGATCCCCGGGCTGGGTGAGTTAACAATTAGTGTTCTTTTTTCTTTTTATTTTTTGGCCGATTTCAGAGTTTTTAGTTAAATACTTTTCTGAACTTACAGTTATCAATAATAAATCCTTAAAATCCCTTCATGTGAGTTTTCTACTCGCTTATCTAATCATTAACTGAAATTAATGATCATATCACCTGCCAAAGGTCATACTAGTTTGGGAAGAAATGAGTTCTTAGGGGCTTTTTTCAAAGTTGTCAACCACATTTTGTTTAATTTGTCAAGTAAGAACTTCTTCTGGGCGTAATTAAATATCAAGTACATTCCTTTTTCGTTTTCAATTCGTTCTAGCAGTCATTATATTTATAGGTAAAAATAATCAAAATATCCCTTTTGTTATTCTCAAAAGAAGTTTTTATCACTTCATTTTGTGATACAGGTATGAGCAAAGCATGTCAGTTTTGAAGCATGCAAAGGTGAGTAAGGCAGATATGATAACAAAATCTTCTATAATGTTGGGACTTGGAGAATCTGATGATGAACTGAAGGAAGCCATGGCTGATTTAAGGGCCATAGATGTTGATATTTTGACACTTGGGCAGTATTTACAGGTGAGCTTTACCTGCAAAACTTTGCTCCTCCACTGATTTAAGATCCCACTGTAATTCTAAGAGTCTGTTTGGTTCAGAGTGAAACATTTTCCAGGGTGAAAGTGAAATGTATTTCAGCCTGTACCCAACTGACGAGTATTTCACTCCAAGCCAAACAGGGTCTACGGTTCGTGAAAGATTCACCCAAGTTTTTCATCTAAATGCCACCTTTGGCCCAAGATAGAAATTTTAGTACAACCGTATTAATTTGTGATTGTTTATTGATGCAGCCTACTCCTTTACACTTAACCGTCAAAGAGTATGTCACGCCTGAGAAATTTGCCTTCTGGAAAGATTACGGAGAGTCTATTGGCTTTCGCTATGTAGCAAGTGGACCCCTGGTAAATTTCTGTATCTAACTTCCGTTTAAAAACTGTTTGATCCTTGCATGTGAAAAAAGACCAAGTTGAATGGTAAAAATATGATAGTTAGATTTCACTAATTAGCTCAAACTCTAGTTTCTTGAAAACTTCATTAACAGTCATGGAGTTTTTTTTTTCCCTGATAAAGCAGCTCAATTTATTATCTAAACTTAAAAAAGATTTGTTGAAGATCTTTGTTGATATATTGAGTTTTGCAGGTTCGTTCCTCGTATAGGGCAGGGGAGCTCTTTGTTAAGACCATGGTGAAAGAGAGTGCCAGAAACAACTACAACTAGTTGCAGTATTTTTACCTTTTTGTTATTTCTCATAGAGGTATATTATATAGCATTTTATGTTGCCCTATTTATTTTTCTTTCAAAATCATGATCCATATGCCTGATTGTTGATTGAAACCCTTATCTATAAACATTGTTTTGTAACATTCAATAGTGCTGTTACCCATTTGCTTTAAGCTTAAATAGCAACATTTAGATTGTAATTTGATAGATATTATACTCGTAGCAATGTTACAATGTGTGATACTAGATTGATATTTTTGGTGGCTGGGTAAGTTTCAGGACCAATGCAAAATGTGCAGCAAAACGAACAATGTCTTTTTTATACAAATTGACTTCATATGTTTTTTGGTCATTTACAAATTGAGTTGAGACAAACCATAGCATACATAGAAGAAAAGATAAACGAGGCATTAATTAAAAACGAGTCAAACTTCTAGTTGGGGTTTACTTGGTCAGTCAAGTCTCAAGTGATAGAGGTATGCTAGTTGGGGTTTCAAATCTCAAATTTATAATTGGAGTAAGAATGTGAAACACTGATCTATTATTATTATTATTATTATTATGTTTATTATTATTATTAGTATGTTTATTATTATTATTATTATTATTATGTTTATTATTATTATTATTATTATTATTATTATTATTATTATTATTATTATTATTATGTTTATTATTATTATTATTATTATTATTATGTTTATTATTATTATTATTATTATTATTATTATTATTATTATTATATTATTATTATTATTATGTTTATTATGTTTATGTTTATGTTTATGTTTATTATTATTATTATGTTTATGTTTATGTTTATGTTTATGTTTATTATTATTATTATGTTTATGTTTATGTTTATGTTTATTATTATAACATATGTTTATTATTATGTTTATTATTATTATTATGTTTATGTTTATGTTTATGTTTATTATTATAACATATGTTTATTATTATTATTATTATTATTATTATTATTATTATTATTATTATGTTTATGTTTATGTTTATGTTTATGTTTATGTTTATGTTTATGTTTATTATTATGTTTATGTTTATGTTTATGTTTATTATTATTATTATGTTTATGTTTATGTTTATGTTTATTTTATTATGTTTATGTTTATGTTTATGTTTATGTTTATTATGTTTATGTTTATATGTTTATGTTTATGTTTTATTTTATGTTTATGTTTATGTTTATGTTTTGAACAAGATCTAAATTTAGGGGTGTGCAATATCCAATCAAACCAATTAAACATTAGATCGGTTTGGTTATCCTATTGGCGAAACTAATATCAAATCGATTCAATCTAACCTTTATTTAAAATAATACTTGTCCTTACATATTTGATTATTATTATATACCAAGTTATTAATATAAGTTGCACTACACCTTATTATTGTTACACATATAAAAGAACTTAATAAGTAAACACTAATTTAATTCTCTTTTATTTTACTAATAAATTAGATTTTAATATATAATGACTTAATGTAGATTTTTATTTTAGTAATGAAGGAAATTTTTTATTTATATTGTCTTGGTCTTTGTGAAATTGATTGATTTGTTTTGCATGTTGTTGAAACTTATAAAATCCTTAACAAAAGACATTAATTTCGAACCTATCCAATCCAATGTCAAATTGAATCGGATCGGATTGGATTTTAAAACCAAGTCGGATTGGATTGGATTTTAAAATATAAAATCATATTGAATTGAATTGGTTGGTGGATTATAATAAATATATTAGTTTTCAACCGATGCACATCCCTAGCTAAATTTATAACACATTTGGAATATTAAAATGTAACACTGCTTTCAAAAAAACTATTAAATTTGTCTCTTTTTTATTTTTTTGCTAAACAAAATTCACTATAATGGATTTACCCTTAAAATGAATGATGATGTTATTTTGCTTTGGAAAGGGTTTGAGTATGCCAAAAAAACAAGGGACATTTGTACTTTGGCACCCAAAATTCATACTGAAATTGAGTTTGACACTCATATTTTTTTTATTGTACTTTGGCACCCATTTTTATCGGTTCTGTCAGATTCACAAGTTTGATTGTTATCTCAATGTTTTAATGACCTAAAATGTCTAAACTAAGGTTCCGAATCATGTAAAAATTGCAAAAAATTTAGAGAGAGAAAGAGAGTTATAAAACATAAGGGGTTTTGAACGAAGGTTTTCGTATTTAGGATTTTTTTGAAACATACCTTGACTATGCAAACGATGGTTCGATTGTGTATCAGACAAAGTAAGATGGCCTTTCTTGCTTTCAATCGTAGTGTGAATCGCCTGTGGGTGTGAGGGAATGGTGAAAGAAAATGGAGGGAAACTGATGAAGGTGATGAAATGTAATAGAAGGAATGTGATGGTCAGGTTATACTTGTGTGAGAATGGGTGGGAGTATACGTATGGTGTAAAGGGTAGTTTGAACAGTTTAACTCATTAAAATATTGAGATTACAGTTAAATTTGTGGATCTGACAAAATTGTTAAAAATGGTTGCCAAAGTATAGTAAAAAAAATTGTGGGTGTCAAACTTAATTTCAGTATAAACTTTGGGTGGCAAAGTAAAAATGTCCCCCAAAAAAATGAAAGAGAAAGGATTTATTAGGGTCGGAAAAATAGAACTAGGAATCGGTTCGGTTCGGTTCTTGGAAATTTGCTATTTTTTAACGGTTCAGTTCTTGTCTATTTGTTAACGGTTCTTAGTATAATTTCTTTCCAATAACCGTTAAGGAACCGTTATTGAATTTTTCATTCTAAGCTCTATTCCAATGCTTAGAAACCGAACCGTTAAAACCATTAGAACCGTTATTTTTTTACAATAACTGTTATTTCTTTTCAATAATCGTTAATATTTCGGTTTTTCTCTTGTTAACGATTAACCAATAAACTGGAAGAACCGAATAACCATTAATATTTTGGTTTTTCTTTTGTTAACGGTTAATCGATAAACCGGAGGAACCGAACCGTTAGAACCGGTTCGGTTCTTAAACGGTTCTTCACTTTTTTTATACTTAGAACCAAATTGTTATGATATAAATGGTTCGGTTAATAGTTCTTCCAAAATTGGCTAGGAATCGAACCGGTTCTAGCCCAAGGATTTATAGGCCTAAAGAATAATGCTTGGAGCCCACTAAAGTTATGAACTTCTTCTGTAAACTTCTAGATTCGTTTATTAGTTTCATGGGTAAGATTAGGGGTGTTTTCGCTTTTGGTCGAGGTAGAAACCAAGGTACCCCAAACCCAAACCAAATATAAAAGTTCGGTTTCGGTTCGATTTCGGTTTCTAAATCTTCGAAACCCAAATTTGAACCAAACTTTTCGGTTCGGTTTCGGTTCGATTTTATTCGGTTTTGACGGATGTTTTTTTTTTAAAATCAATTTAACATAAAAATATAATACTAATAGTAATGTAATAATGATTTATATTCAAATTAAAGTTATTATTTTTTAGAAACAAGGAGCAACATATAAATACCATATTTTATATTTAACTACAATTTTATTTGTACATTTATAAGAATGAAACACATTAAATAAAATGATGAATTATTTTTCTATCATGTATGTGATAAAAAAATCTTAGCATTATGTGGTTAATAAAATAATAAAGGCACGCACAAATAACTATTTTTTAAGGTTATCATAATATGCAATTAGTAAGAAATATATTCTTATAAAAATGTTATCTTTTTTGTATTATAGTATAATTAACGTGTGCCCTTAAAGTATATATTAACATTTTTTTTCTTATACATAATTCGGTTCGGTTTGGTTTAGTTCGGTTTTAGACTAGCTTACCCCAAACCCGAACCAAACTTTTCAATTTCGGTTTGATTTTCTTGTTTTCGATTTCGTTTTTTTTTTGTTCGGAATTTTACGGATCGGTCCAGTTCGTTTGGTTCGTTCGGTCGGTTTTTGGATTGACTTTAACACCCCTAGGTAAGATACACTAAATTCTCTTAAATTATTACAATTTGGCACTTTACCCCTTAATTTATAAAAATCGACACTAAATTCTCTTAAACTATTAAATGTTATTATTTAACCCCAAAAATTATATAAATGCCATTGTACAAAGTTTGAGGAAAAAAAAAAGAAAAAATAAAAAAGGGTAAAATATAGTAAACCCCCTTAAACTATCATAACTTAACATTTTAGCCCTTAATTTATAAAAGTAGACACTAAACACCCATAAATTATTAGTTGTTGTCACTTAACCCCACAAAAAACATATTTGTCCTTATACAAATGTTTAAAATATAAAAAATAAAACAAAAAATTGAACAATCTCTCTCTCTCTCTACATACACACACACACACACATATGTACTTCGTTTAATCTTTCCATCCATTAAATCTAAACTCTAATTTATTTATTTTTTATTATCTTTAACCAATAACTCTCATATGTAAATATTAACATACGTACGAATTATATTAAGATATTTATAAATTATATATATACATACAGTGTGTTTCTGGTATGAACCAGTTCGTACGGAATGTTCCTTTTTACGACGATTTTTCGTTATAAAAACATTGATAAGGTGTTTTTTATGAAGGAAAACCGTCATAAAAATAACCAATCTGTACGGACTGGTCCGCACCTAAAAATTTTCGTGCATACATAAGCATAATACGTATATTTTTAGAGATAAAATTTGGGTATCACATAGTTCGACGTATATATACATATACTAGGTCGTAACTCATACCAAATGCACTATCAACCATTCAAAAAAATCATAAGTTTCAATCACACAATCCTTTATCCTTATATATATTTTTAGAGTTGAAAAATCATAAGCTCTTATTATAAATATATATATTTCTAAAGAGAGAATGGGTTATCAGAGTTCCGTCGCTAAAGTTAAGTTAATGGTCATGGTGTAATTAGGCGATGGTGATACTGATGATGATGATGATGAGTGGTGATGAATATAGAGCTCTTCCCTTCCAATAATAAAGGATAATAAAAGAAAGAGAGAGAGAGAAGGGGGGAGAGTTTGGTTTATTTTATTTTTCCCTTTTTTTCTCGAACTTTGTAGGAGGGTGTTTACATAATTTTGGAAATTAAGTGATAACATTTAATAGTTTAAAGGGTTTAGTGTTGTTTTTTATAAATTAGGGGATAAAGTGCTAAATTGTAACAGTATAAGGAGGTTTAGTGTATTTTACCATAGTTTCAAATAGTATTCTTCCAGTAGAGTTGAAAGAGAGTACAGGCAGAAAGCAGAGGGGGGAAAAAGTGTCAGAAGCCAAAAAGAAAGAAAGGGGAGCACGAGTAGAAGCAGAAGCAGAAGGTAGAAGAAGAATGGGGGGAGGTGGGGCAGCGCAGATTCCGACAAGTTTCGGTCATGAGCTCCGAGCATGCCTTCGCTGCAAGCTCGTTAAAACCTACGATCAGGCAAGGCCCACGTTCTGTCTCCCCATTCCCTTCCCTTCTGCATTGCACTTTCCTTCTTTTTCATGTTGGAGTAGGACACCTAGGTGCCGTTTAGTAAAAAAACTGAAAACTGAAATCTGAAAACTGAAAACTAAAAACTGAAAATTGAAAACTGAAAAAGCTGTTTGTTTACGTCTGAAAAATGTATCTGAAAAAATGTTGTTTGTTTTAATATAACACATCTGAAATCTGATTTTTTTTTATTATGACCATTTTGCCCTTATTATTGTATTTTGAACACATTTCGTCATATATATATATAAACAACAAATTTCGTCATATATATATAAACAGCAATCTGTGTGCTGTCCCTCGCCTGTGTGAGTGTGCGCGCGCGTTGCTGTGTGCGTGTGGACGAGGGAGAGAAAGAACGGCGGTGTGCCTGTGGACGAGGGAGAGAAAGAACTGCGATGTGCGTGTGTGTGTGTGTTGAAGACGGCGAGAGAGAGAGATCTCACCGGAGATGGAGGACGGCGACGAGCGGCGTGAGATGGAGAGAGCGGCGTGAGGCATGAGCTAGCTGGGGCTGGTTTAATTTGTGAGGGTTGATTTTTGTGTAATTTTGAGAAAAGATGGAGGGTAAAATAGTCTTTTTTTACTCTTTAAAATTAAGTTTCAGATTTAAGTGACAACTTTGCCACTTAATTTTTTGGATGAAAATTTTAAGTTTTAAGTGGTAAAAATTAAGTGGCCACTTAAATTTTTTAGTTTGTGAACAACTTTCACAACCACTTAAATCTGAAAATTTTAAGTTTTCAGATTTAAGTGGCAAATTAAGTGGCAAGTGAACGAGGCCCTAGAGTTTTATCTCCTCCTTCACCTAAGCTATTTATTTAAATGGAAAGAGGTTGAAGCAGCCTTCAAGAGTTACTACTAATTTAGAACCCTTCTTTTCAAATTTTCCTTATCTGGATGACTATATTATACAGAAAGCTCAGAACGATATATACCAAACGGGGATAACGGTAGAGCCGAAGCCACGAATAAACAAAATACTCCCGGTTCCTATATTAGAGCATCTCCAACCGTAGTATATAATTTTGGTTTGCGTAAAATTTATACGTTTTGTAAAAAAAGGGTTTTCAGCGGTCTTTTAAGAAACTTTGACACCTAGGATTTGTGTAATAAGGCCGTGTAAAATACAAACCCAATTTATACAACCACGTGAGATAACTCAGCGTTTATTTTCTCTCATCCCTTATTTAGAAATAAATGAATTTAAAAGCAAGGAAATAAATATATGATAAATTAGACTTGTACTTATCTAATTGGTAGTTTAATATTTACACAAAAGTCTAAAACAGACTATTGGAGTACAAAACGATTACCCAACTTAATGCTCCACCTTTCCTTCTTTCTTACATTATTAACACCCTCCCATATTAGCAGTATTGATGTTTCTAGAAAGTTTTCTTCTTTCATCATTGATTATGCTACAATTATTATTATTATTATTATTATTATTATTATTATTATTATACTTGTCTAAAACTTAACTAGTCACTCTTGATCTCGAATAGGATGGGTGGCTTGTTTGGTTTGAATTTTAGTTCATTCTTGAAATCTTTAACCGGTAATTTCACACTAGGAGTCTCTTATAATTTTTGTCAAGAGGATGAATACAGAGCGAATTTGGTCGTCCTTCAATTTACAAATTGGGCAATTTAAAATTGTTTAATTCATGATTTATCTAATTTGAATGTTTGGTTGCAAAAATGAACTAATACATCAAGTCATCAACTTAAGTTAATACCTAATATATTAAATAAGAAAATGTAAATATATGGCTGAAATTATATTACTTATAACTATCATACTAGTTTATGTAGAGAACATCACACCCAACAACTTTTTATTAAAATTAAAAAATTTTCAATTTGTTAATTTACAATAAAACAATTATAAATAAGATAATTTATACAACCAAACGAGCCTCTAAGTCAATGAGGTTCAAACTTTTCATGTGAAATTACCATTTTGGTAATTAGGAACGAACAAGGACTCCAACCAAACAAACACTAATGGTCCGTTTGATAACAACATGGAAAAAGAAACTAAAAATAATTGATTCTTGTAAGAAGTTGGAAAATAAGTTGAGATATGAGGTGAGATGTCTTCTTACTTTGTGACTTTTTTAATAAAAAAAATTTCTTTAGTAGTTGAGGAAGAAAATTTTTCCTCCAAAAAGAATGAAGTCTGGAGGATATCTACTTCATTCTTATCATTTTCGATGTTTCTATCAAACGGAGGCTACGGAGCCTAAAAGTAAGGTGTTGGGGAGCCAAAGAATGTTTGCTAAACTATCCCCTCTGGTCATAAAGAGGGAAGATAATTAAGGGGTTGATTCAGACTCATTACTTGTTAGTCATAATATTTCTCCATGATATCAGCCATGGAATCATTACCCATGATTTCAGCTCCATAAGATACTTTTGCGTATGAAAACCAAGGCGTTTGTTTTAGCCTCTAAAGTCTAATAGAGGTTTATTCCAGCTTCAGATGTGTGAAAACTGTGTTTGCTTTATAGAAGATTTAAGATAGGAGGTAAGGTTTGAATTGATTTTTTCCTCACAATCATTAAGATTTTGATCCGATGCACAAATTCCTCACCTCTGAATCCGAATGACTCAAATTCATACATTGTCACCTGAAAATTTCACATTCTAAACACATTTTTTAACATATGAAGCCTCAATGGATTTTGAGTCCTCTGAATTCTGATATCTACTCTCTCTGAATTTCAAAGGCTCCATTCTGAGTGTCCTCTTTGTTAGTTTTTCTCTGTCATTTTTGTCATATATTTATCCACGTCTGACTTTGTTCATCACAGTTCAGAGAATCAGGATGCGAGAACTGCCCCTTCTTTAAGATGGATGAAGATCATGAGCGTGTTGTTGATTGCACCACTCCAAATTTTACAGGGTAAGTTACATCTTTCTAACACGCACACACTTGTATCCATACCACCAATTTTAATGTGTGTTTTAGTGTTCGGTTTGTGTAAGAAAAGATTAAACACAAATGTGTGAAGCACTCTAACAAAATTGCTGTTTTCATGGGTTATTATTTATAATAGTATTCTTTAGCTTTTTATGAACCTGTCAATCACTTGAGTTTCACCTGATCACAGTTTCCCCCTTTTCTGTGTTGCGTTAATTGTTATAGTATTATCTCAGTCATAGATCCAACCAGAAGTTGGGCTGCTCGGTGGCTTCGAATTGGTATGTACAATCCTACAACCCTTTGTCCTTTATTTGTTTGTCTTTTGAATTGATAGAATTATGGAAGAATGTGGGTCAAATTAGAAAGCTACTCAGTACTCAATACTACGAGGAGAGGCATCTTTGAGCAGGCAAATTATTATAGAACTTCAACATATTTCTGAGACAGGTTTGAGCTAGTAGCAACTTGGATATCATTCAGTGGAATATCTTATCATAAGATGTGTTCGCAAATGTAAGAAAAAGAGAGGTGGGTGGGGTTGGAGGAGGAGAAAAGAAGAAGGGAGAGAGGGGATAGCATCGTTATATTTAATCTGGATTGCTCTACTCAACCATATTCAGTTTTCATGGTTGTTAATATGTTTCCCTCCCTCTAGGTTGTTATGATGACTGGATCCTTCTACAAGATTGGGATCTCCAATCATTTTGTTTGGTAGAGACATGAGGATTCGCGCGAATCATTTCTTTCTCCTCTGGACTATTGTGATTCACAGGCCCTAAATCCTAATACAATTTTGAATTTAACAATCTATTAATTTGGTTACTCGGAACATATGATTTTGCTGAATGTTGAACCTTTTGCAGGAAGATATGTACCTGGATGTTATACACTTGCCGTCTCAGAGGCACTCCCAGAGGATCTGCAGGTTTGCTATTTCAACTTACCTTCTTCCCTCTGTAGACTTTTCGTATCTCAGGGGCCAGGCCTCTGAGTTAGCTTTACGAACCTGAGACCTATACTATTTAATTTTAACCTCTAATATTACAAGAAAATTCAACGGATTTCTCTTTCAAAAGTCCCTAGAGTATTAACACTGCTCTCCATATTTGTTTCCTGTCCTTTCATTTCAAATGACTGCAGATTGCAGAAGCAGGCATGAATGCAAGCTTTAATTTATTCTGCGAACCTTGTGATTATCTTGCTTCTTTTGTTTAATCACTTGGGGTTGAATTTGCAGAATCTTTGTGAAGATGAGCGAATGCAGTATGTACCACCTAAACCCGTTTGAGTGGCCGATTGATTGTCTCTCAATACCAGGGAATATGTTTGTACATCTCTCTCAATGTAGGTTGATTCTCAGTACTGTAACTAAATGATGGTCAAAAACTGAAGTCCAGTTGGTACTTGTTCTCATACTTGAAGCTTCATATTAGGAAAATTCAACGTGAATTAAATATGGATAAGTAACGTTTTGTTTTGTTTTGTTTTGTTATGTTAACATACAAATTGAGTTGGTTAAAAGTCATCAACATAAACACATCAAATGTGAGCAAACAAATATCACAAGCTATCAGTTTGGGGGTGATTGAAAATAATGGGTAGAGTAGAATAGAGAAATACTCCTCTTTTTTTTTTAATAATGTTTTGTGTCCTTTTAGACCTTATTTGGTTCACGGATTTAAGAACTCAGGTTAATAAGCACAAATTACAAAAACACTTTAGTAGGGGGTAAAGTTATTTTTTTCAAAACTCATGGATTGATTTTTTCTTATGATTTCTTAGTATTTATTATAAAAATTTTAGACAATAATATTTTTACCTAAATATTTTTCATATTTTATTAAATATAAAAATTAAAATTTAACAGAAATTTTAATTTTTTATCTTTATAAAAAAAAATTTAATTTTTCTTTCGTAAACTAACAAGACTTAGAAAATGAAGAGCCCGTTGCCCAGATTTTAAAAGTCTTTCGTAAACAAGTACACCACCTTAATTTATTTTGTCTTTCTCTTTCTCTGAACTCTTAATATTATATTTAGTACCGGTGAAAGTCGTTCAAAGGTTCGTATCTGAGTGTGGAAGGTGCGGGGCCCACAGCGATTACCTTGAGTACACACCACATAGTTTCAGCGCCCACGGGATGCAATTTGAATGCTATAACTATAATATAAATAAAAATAATAATATCTGTTACAAAAATCTGTTTATTATTTAATGTATATTTATATTTATTTTTTACTTATTTATAAGTACTTAATATGACCCTTATAAAATTATATAAAATTAACATAATTTTCAGCTTACAAAAGGGTTCCCTACTTTCATTGAATGAATAAAAAATTGAACAGGCACTTGCCGCACTTGGGACCTTGAATAATGTCGTTTTTGAAGTTTTAATCTTTGGGTAAAAATCGGTGGGATGAAACGCATATGTTAAGAGCATCATGTAATGGGTGAAGGATGTCTATTTCAATTGTTGAGAACAAAACAGATTCTTAAATATTGCTAATTGAGTTGATTCAATCTTTTTTTAATTGTCAAAAAATTGTTGTATTTTAAAGTTAAAGAATTAGATGGTTTCAATTGGTTCGAGGATCCAATGAACTTAAGAAGTAATAAAAAAAATCTCTTAAATTAAATAAAATTTTCAAGAGTGGGGCGATGTAAAAAAGTGTTTCATTTGATAAAACCAATCATATACAATATCTTGTGTTTTATGAAAAGAAATACACCACTACCTTGTAAATACATGGCGTGTAAGTTATAAAATTTTCCGTAACATTTACCCCAAACCAAACTGAAACGGTGTTTCCAGTCAGCCAACGACAATAAAAGCAGCAGCAAAGAAAACCCTACTACTAATTTACTAAACAAACAGTCAACCACACATGCGGCGCATGTGATGTGGATATGAGCAACTCTAAACAAGCATATTCTAGTAGGATCACATCTCCTTGTCAAAAAAGTTTAGTATTTCCTTCCAATTTTTTTTTAAAAAAATACACACTAATTTTATTATAATTAATAAATAAAAGCAAATTCCATTACTAACTGAATCTTGATAAATTAATTATATTTAAAAAAAAATTAAATTCTTAATTTAGAATATTTCAAAAGAAGTATCAAATTCTTAATCTGAGGTAAAAATAAATTTCAAATGTGACATTATTTGTTTAACATTAATTAAAAGAGTACAAGTTCTTACATTATAAAAAAAGAACTTATAATATCGTGCATTATTGATATCTTTATTAGTTTAAAACATGGAGGCATATGCTACCTTTTTATAATAATTCTTTATAGACATAATTTAGGAAGATATTTTGAAAAAATTGATGTATCATCATTTGTGCACTCGTACTTCATAAGGAAATAAGGAATATGCTTGAGATAAACTCAAATGTTAGAACAACATATAATTATATTATTGTGAATATATGCCAATGTGCATCCATCATCATTGGTTAAAAATATGTACGAAGAACAAGATGAAATATTGAAGTGGGTTCGCTTTTTTCTAGTAATAAAGTGGATGCGCTTCCAAGAATTTAGTATATATTATTTTCATATTTATTGTGAGTGTAAGTAATAGCATTAATCTCCCACTTTTTGGTTAAAAATCTAGATTATTTCTACCCATAAATATTTAATATAAAAAAATAATATATTAATTACTCATTAATTAAAATAAATTATAATAAAATTATTTAATTTAATCAATACATTAAAAAATTATAATATAATAATAACTATATTAAATATCTGGCACCTCGTTCAGTGATATTTGTCCAAAATCTGCCCACTGTTTAATAATATCTCCCCTGAAAACCCCCTTTAACAATTTGACTACTCACGCCACCTAACCACTAAAAAATTCCCCCCAACGACAAAAACACCAAACCCCCCCTCCCCCCCACTACAACTATTACTACTGCGACTACGACT
This sequence comes from Lonicera japonica, assembly GCA_021464415.1. NCBI lineage: Eukaryota > Viridiplantae > Streptophyta > Magnoliopsida > Dipsacales > Caprifoliaceae > Lonicera > Lonicera japonica. Next base: position 51,092,454 of record CM038468.1, on the reverse strand, counting down.
ACGATTATAAACCATACATCACACCCAACAATAGAGAGTTCATTTAATTTACTTCATCTTGTCTTACAAGTAGGCAACGGAAAAAAGGTGTGAATCGTGACGGAAAATCACCATCATCATCATCATCAATTTAAAAAAGTGGTGTTAGGTTTGTTCTGCAAAGTGGAATTTTCTCTATAAATTTTCTGAATCTGATATATTTATTATAACTTGTTCCTTTTATTCATCTGGAAACTCTGCACGAACCATAGGTAAATTTGGGGACTGGAGGACTACAAGCTCAGATTCACTTCTTTTCTCCTTTTGTTTTGCTTTTCTAATTCATAAATCTCTACTGGAAAATGTAGACTTCATGTATAGTATTCTTCAAAAACTATGGCGTATCGTTGATTTTAATGTTTTATTTGTGCATCAAAGTAATATATCCTAACATTTTAACGGCGAAACGGATTATGTAATTACCCTTTTTGATAAATTTGGTTGCCTTTGTAGGTGTTTTCTAAATCTGCAAGTAGGGAGGTTTTTTCGATCCATTTGAGTAAAGTGTTCAGATCGAAAGAGTAGTGAAATGGCTAACATAGATATAGAGGGGATCTTGAAGGAAATTCCAAACGATGGCCGTGTTCCTAAAACAAAGATTGTGTGTACTCTGGGTCCAGCATCTAGATCTGTGCCAATGCTCGAGAAGCTTCTTAAGGCCGGGATGAACGTTGCCAGGTTTAACTTCTCCCACGGCACCCATGAGTATCATCAGGAGACCTTGGATAATCTCAAGATTGCTCAGCATAATACTCAGATCTTGTGCGCCGTCATGCTCGATACCAAGGTCCCCTTATTGTTCTTTACTTTCCTCTTGTTCCTTCAAATTGTTCTTCACGGTCACTCTATTAGGTTCCTGCTTATGCTCGTTTGTTGGCAGCTTCCTTTTGATACGATTATACGAAACCTGATTTATTCGGTACATAATTTAACGCAAACTAAATTAGTTACATCTTTGCTCGTAAGAGCATCTATGATGGTTCAAGCAAGTAGGGTAGGGAGGTTAAATTTACCATATAACGGCAATTACATATGTTAGGTTAAAATACACTGTTTCGTAGGTTACTGATGTGCTAAAGTTAAGTTCAATTAAGTTCTTTATCATACACATAGCAGAAGTGCGGCACACATTTCTGAAATGCATGGGCAAGGGATACGCACAATAGAAGTGCTCTCTCTCTCTCTGTGTCACCATACTGCTAGTACTATCTATCTTTTACCATACCGCTATTTTGCACACAAAGTACTTACCCTACACTTAAGTTTGCCACTGTGGATGCTCTAAGAAAAACTGCCTTAGGATCTACCAAAATGTTAAAGATGCATAAAAATTGAACAAGTTGTGTGTTTTCCTGCAGGGACCTGAGATTCGAACTGGTTTCCTAAAGGATGGAAAGCCTATCCAACTCAAGGAAGGCAATGAAATAACTATTAGTACTGATTACACCATCAAGGGGGATGAGGGGACAATCTCCATGAGCTACAAAAAATTGCCTGTGGACTTGAAGCCTGGAAATGTCATCTTGTGTGCAGACGGCACAATCACCCTCACTGTCTTGTCATGTGATCCAGCTGCTGGGACAGTAAGATGCCGCTGCGAGAACACTGCTATGCTTGGTGAGAGGAAGAATGTCAATCTTCCCGGAGTTGTAGTGGATCTTCCAACACTTACAGAGAAGGACAAGGAAGATATCCTCGAATGGGGTGTACCTAACAATATTGATATGATTGCTCTTTCATTTGTGCGCAAGGGCTCTGATCTTGTTAATGTTCGCAAGGTCCTTGGACTCCATGCCAAGACTATACAGTTGATGTCAAAGGTATGTTAAACCTCTAGCGATTATAGATTTGAATTGGGGTTTTATTTTAGAGATTATTTGGTTAATCTTGAATATATCTTTTTGGTATTAATGACTTTTGATTGTTGAAACTTCTTAAAGGTTGAGAATCAGGAGGGAGTAATCAACTTTGACGAAATCTTGCGTGAGACTGATTCATTCATGGTTGCTCGCGGTGATCTTGGAATGGAAATCCCAGTTGAGAAGATCTTTCTGGCACAGAAAATGATGATATACAAGTGTAATCTTGTTGGCAAGCCTGTGGTGACTGCCACCCAAATGCTCGAGTCCATGATCAAGTCTCCACGTCCCACCCGTGCAGAGGCTACCGATGTTGCTAACGCTGTGCTGGATGGCAGCGACTGTGTAATGCTTAGTGGGGAGAGTGCAGCTGGGGCCTACCCAGAGGTTGCTGTGAAAATCATGGCTCGAATTTGTATTGAGGCAGAGTCCTCCCTCGACTATAGGCTAATCTTCAAAGAGATGATTAAGTCGACCCCACTGCCAATGAGCCCACTGGAGAGTCTTGCATCTTCAGCCGTACGCACGGCCAACAAGGCCAGAGCCAAACTCATTGTTGTGCTGACACGTGGGGGGACCACGGCCAAGCTAGTTGCCAAGTACCGGCCATCTGTCCCAATTCTATCGGTGGTGGTCCCGGTTTTGACTACGGACTCATTTGATTGGACTTGCAGTGAGGAGACACCAGCAAGGCATAGTCTTTTATACAGGGGATTAATTCCACTTCTTGCAGAAGGGTCTGCAAAGGCCACTGATGCAGAGTCGACTGAGGAGATATTGGAAGCAGCCTTGAAGTCGCCAACAGCTAGAAAGCTGTGCCAGCCTGGTGATGCTGTTGTTGTGCTTCATCGTATTGGATCCTCCTCTGTTATTAAGATCTGTGTAGTCAAGTAATTTAGTGCTTCTCTTGATTGCTTAACGAGCTGGGAACAGCAAAGGTGCCTACCATTTTGTTTCATGATCCTTATGATGCTTTAACTAAATTCTGTAAGAATATATATATATATATATCAATATGACCCTATTATCATTTTGATGTTTTGAGCTATTTTCCGGGGGTGCCTTTGGATCGGCGTACTCCTTCCTGTGTTTTTCTTTGGTGGTGTTAAATTTGTGGAGGATATTGATAGACTTCCGTGCCTGCATTTGAAATAATAAGGCGGTTTCTTTATTAGTGCAAGCTAGTTAATTTAGTTCGTGTTTGTAGTTTGAAGTCTTTAAAATCTTTAGGTTCTGGATTTTGTACATTGTCTGTAATGCGGGTTAGCTTAGCTAGCTTCTGGTTGCTGCAAATCTTTGTTCTGGATCATCTTTGTGTTGGTGGTTCTAGTGCTTGTGGCATTTTACACCAACATATACTTGCGTTATATTTGTTATATTTTCTATTCTTATTCAAAAGTATTTCTCACTTGCCGCTAGTCATGTCCAAAGATGAAAGTCTGACGGCCTAAGTTTGGGAAACTAATAAAAGTTGCGAAAAAAATGACACAGAATTATTGATAAATAAGTTCAAACTTGTCGGATGAAAAAACAATGGATGTTTGTTCTAAAAAAATTTACTAGAAACAATGATTTTTTGCAAAAAAAATTAACGAATAATACTTTTTAGAAATAAGAATTTAGATATTATTATCTTTTTAAAATAAAAACTTATTTATCAATTGTGTTTTAAAATAAAGGCTTGGACTCTATGCAAAGTGCAAACTTAACTTTGTAATAAAAAAAAATTAATTTAAATTTGTTTTGCGTGATGTGTTTATATTTTTTAAAAAGTATATTTTTATGTTTCATTCATCAAACTTTAAAACACCGTCAAATAAACATAAATACATAGTAGTGTTTTATAAAATAAGGAGTGCTAACTTAACTTTGCATAATTCGAAAAAAAATATTATGCATATTTTATTAATAAGTAGGTTTTAAGCATATAATTTGTCAAAATTATTCTAAAACACTGTCAATTAGATACTTATTTATAATAATATGTTAAAAAAATATATGGTGCAAATTTACTTTTGCATGATTCCATAAAAAAATACAATTTAAAAATTTACTGCAAAATTAACTTTGCATCCTTTTTGGAGTTTGGTCAAATACAGGCTTTTAATTTACAAAAATATTATTCTTTGATTCTTTTACAAAAAAACTTTTTCAAATAATCCCTATTTTTCAATATCTTGTCGGGTGTTGAACCTAGAATTGTTTCCTTTTTTTTTCACTCGAAATATAGTTAAAACGAAAATTTCAAGAATTTGCCAAAGTTATAGTGTGTATACTGACGGATATTAATTTTGAAATGGGAAAAAATAGACCAAAAAAGTTTTATACCACTGATTTTGTTAAAAGGGAAAAACAAAATAAATTGCCAAGGCTATATGGGATACTTATTTCCTATTATTTGGACGGAAACATATGAAAATGAATTTTGTTAAAAAAGAAAAAGAAAAAATGAAAATGGATTTTGTTAAAAGAGAAAAAGGAATATGTCCATTATTTGGACCGATATATAATGAATTTTTTTAAGGAGATATCGCCAAAAAAAAAAATGTTAAAGAGAAAAAAAAAATGGATTTTGTTGAAAGAAAAAATGAAAAAGAATTCCGCTGTCGGGAGTAAAACACAAAATCCAAAATAACTTTGCTTGAGGAATTTGCCAGCGCAACATCACATTATTATCAATAATTAATTGGTTGGAAATGTATATATAACTAAAATGGATTTTGTTAACAGAGAAAAATAAAGGGACTTTTTAGTGTTTAGCCTATGGTTTTTTGAATAGTTTTGTATTTCACCCATTTTGTTTTAGAAATTAATTCTAAGCCCAAATTTAAAGATAAATAGTAATTCGAATTAAAAATATTTATTTTACTATTTTTAATATTAATTTTTTGTTTTACAATCTTGCCCTTTGACAATTTTTATTCAGTTAAATATTTTTTTGAATATTATCATAACGGATTATTGTGACCTTTATCTTTTATTACAATATCTTTTTAAATTCAAATTTCAAAAATTAATTGATTTGAGTTTTAATTGGATAACATTTGAAAATTTGAAAAGTTCTTCATATGTTTTAGTTGTTTATTTTCTCTTACAATATCTTTTTAGATTTAAATTTCAAAAAATTAATTGAATTGAGTTTTAATTGGATAACGTTTGTAAATTTGAAAAGTTCTTTATATGACTAATATGATTAGTCAGGTATGGCTAATATGACTAAAAGTTATGTGATTTTAGAGTATAACACACTGTTATGAGTTGTAAATAATATATACGAGCTGCAAATAATACAAGAGGAAAGTTGATAAGTAGGGGATCCTAATTTGTAGGATTGGTAGGATTGTTCCCTTATTTAAATAGGAGTCTTTGTATATATATATATGTATATGTGTAATCTTCTCTCTAATAATATAGAATATAATTTTCTCATTCTTATATCTTACATGGTATCAGAGCAGTAGGTTAGGGTTAGGGTTTTTTGAATTAAAACTTTGCATTAGCTCGATATAAAGAATGATTTTCTTCATGATGATTTTCAAGAGGAGGTCTATATAGAGCAACCGCCCTGGTTTGTTGCTCAGGGAGAGTATGGGAAAGTTTGTTATCTTTGTAAATATTTATATGGCTTGAAACAAAATTATCGTGCTTGGTTTGAAAAATTTAGTCAACCTATTGAGACGTTTGGCATGGCAAAAAGTAAGTCTGACCATTATGTGTTTTACAAACAATCTGAAGCATGTATCATTTTTTTAGTTGTGCACATAAATGATATTATCATTTGACTACACTCATAAACGCGTAATTTATACACCTAAGTGCAGGCAGTCAGCTTATAGTATATACTTGGAAGTCGAAGGTCGAACCACATGGAAGGAATGTAGTTTTGTTATTCTAGTTAAGCTTTCAACAAGGATAAAGAAGAAAATATAATAAATTTTTTTTAGAATGTGAAAGAATGTAATGAGAAATTTAAATTTAAATTTAAAAGAAAATAAATAAATAAAGCAAGGATAAAATAAAATAGGTAGTAATTAAAACAACTATCTAATAAAATGGGGAAAGAACGTTAGGAGTACCTATAGTTACAACATGACAGATAGTATGACCAATAAATTCAAGATACGACTGTGGACCTGAGTTCCTACTAACAATGAGTGTCCTTAACTTATCAATTATTAAATACTAAAGTTCATGAGCATATATGAGAAGCGCATGACAAGACTTATACAAGCTGTATGTAACTTTAGCTTTCAATAAGGGAACTTATGATTTTTTAACAAAAATTGATTTTTACTTAGTAATTTTAGTGCGTGACAAAAGCAAACTAAATTTAACCAATTCCAATTGATATAAAAAGTTTAACTCATTTCTAAAGTTTGATTATGCATATGTGTGATATACGTCAAAATAATTCTTAAAAAAAATCGCCAAAAGCTAAAATTGGCACTATTTCGGTACCAGTTTTAGAATGACACCAAAACAACGCCCGAAACTCCCAAATTACTTTAATAACTAACTCAGCTTAATAGAGGATAAAGGTTGTCCTTTATTCAGCCTTGTTAGAGTTTTATTACAAAAATCAGTAATTTGAAGTTTTTCGGTTCTTTTGTCGAATAACAGAGAAATAATATTAAAAATTCATGTTTTCATTACATGAAAGGTTAATATATTTTTCAGATTTATTAATTGACATACAACCCATGAGAAATCTAAGCAACAATCATAATTGAATCGAAATTACGCACTAATCCGCCTACTTTCATTACGGACCCCTAACTACGAAATTATGCTAGTATGTTGACGAAAACTAAGCAAAACGTGATAAATTCACACAAATTGACAAAACATGTTTCTGAAAGCTAATCAAATAAGCATGCAAAATTTCACGTTAATTGAAACTAAGGAACAATTAATAAATAAAAAAACGGTTTAAACGAATTTCGGTAATGAAATACATTGCTAGAAACGAAATATACCCACTGGTCTTAGAAATTTCGTTATTTGGAACTCCAAGACAGTATGGTTTTATAAAAAAATTTACGACGATCGTTTTGATAGGTGAATCATCAAAAACGGTCAAGAAACGAAGAAGTTATGATCAAAATACAAAAATGCGAATTTTTAGGGTCCCTCAACATTTTAAAATTCAAAATAAACTAGGGAGCATAAACGAAACTCTCTCTGATAATAAATCAAAATAAACTTGTTTGGTGCGGGATTTAAACACTGGACTAAGCATGAGTAGAAAGCTAGTCACTTGCCATCTAGGCTAAAGATCTTATTCAATAAATATCTGCACCATGAATTTATCTATTATTTCATGCTCAAACCTGATCACTGGTGCACTGATCGTACTTCTATCATAACTTTGTACTTCGAACTTCGATTGATGCAAGGTTTACTCCTACACATAGCTAACTCAGAGCTCTACAACTTCTATTTTTGGAGTTTTCTTTAAATTCTGCACGGATAAATACCAGAATTGGATAAAACATCAGCATTGCTCACGGTGAATCTGTTCTTTATTCAAAAATTTTCCAGTTTGATTCAAATGACTTTTCTTTGTTTGAGATTGCTCTATTGGCTCCTCTTAATCTCTTCCATCAACTCCCTTCATGCTTGAGCTTGAAATTTGCTTTCGGTTCACCTCTTGAACTCAATTTAGCTCCGAATTTGACTAGCAATGACTAATTTTAAAGGAATTTGCTTTTGGATTCATTCTTATTCATTTTTAACCTGTAAAAATGTTATAATGCACTAGAAACAAACATACTATCATATTTCATGATTAAAACTCAAATCTTAACAATTTAGGATAATTAAAATCAAATTCATGCATATTAAGCTATCTAAATATGTATAGAAATACAATATTTTGGCTTAATCATCATTATTTGGGATTATGCTGCGGGCATCTCTTCTCTTAAGTTCTTTCTCTATGCTCAGTTTCATATAAAAGACTTAGGGACACTAAAGTATTTGTTTGATGTCAAAGTCTCAAGGAGTAAAATTGGTATCTTTCTATCTCAGAGAAAATATGTTTTTGACTTATTAACTGAGACTAGGAAATTGGGGGCAAAGCCGTGTAGTACTTCGAAGATTCCCAATATACAAATGACAAAAGATGGTAAACTATTCGAGAATCCTGAGAAATATAGAAGATTGGTGGGAAAATTGAACTATTTTACAGTAACTCGCTCGGATATTGCGTATTCTGTTAGTGTGGGGAACCAGTTCATGTCATCCCCAACAGTTCATCGTTGGGCAGTGTTAGAATAAATTTTGTGTTACCTGAAAGGAGCACCTGGACGTGGTATCTTGTACGCAAATCATAGGCACTCTAGTATTAAATGTTTCTCAGATAAAGATTGGGCTTGTTCTAAAGTGGATAGAAGATCCACATTGGTTATTGTGTCTTTGTTAAAGGAAATTTGGTTTCATGAAAAAGTAAGAAGCAAAATATTGTGTCACGATCCAATGCAGAATTAGAATATATAGCTATGACTCAGTCAGTATGTGAAATAATGTGGATATGGCAGCTCTTAACTGAAATAAGGATTAAGACTTTGGTACTGGTAAAATTACGGTGTGATAACTAAGCTGCCATACATATTGCATCTAATCATGTGTTCCATGAACGCACGAAACATATTGAAATTGATTATTATTTTGTCCGTGAGAAGATACAGCAAGGTTTAATTTTCACAGGGTATATGAAGACTAGAGAACAATTGGGTGTTCGTTTCATGAAAACCTTAACTGAGATTCGGGTTGATTATTTACGAGTTGTAAATAATGTATACGAGCTGTAAATGATATAAGAGGAAAGTAGATAATTAGGAGATCCTAATTAGTAAGATTGGTAGAATTGTTCCCTTATTTAAATAAGAGTCTTTATATATATATATATATATATGTGTGTGTGTGTGTAATCTTCTTTCTAATAATATATAATATAATTTTCTCCTTCTCATAGCTTACACACACAATATGGCTGTATCGACGTGATCAAAGTTCATGTACTAATATGACTAAATGTTTATGTCATTATAACATTTTTAATCTAGAGTTATATGATTTCAAAATATAACATACAATAGGGATATATTAAAGTAATCAAAATTCATTAGTAATCTGGCTATATGTTTCTGCCATTACAATTAATCTAGAGTTATATAATTTTAAAATATAACATGCAATAGGGATATATTGAAGTAATCAAAATTCATTAGTAATATGGTTAAATGTTTATGCCATTACCATACTTTGAAGTATGTTGAAATTATATAGTAGACATAAGTTCAAGTTAAAAAACGTACCTAGGAATGAAAAAAGGTAGTATCCCCGTATGATGCAGCATGTTTAAAAATGAAACAATGACAATGCGGCAAATGTATACCTTAAGAGGGTCTACAAAGATGATATGTGGTGGGACAAATACAAAAACACGGGCTATTCACTAATTCAGTAAACCTACTGGGTCTGAGTATATAAGTGTCTAGGATCATGGGCTAAAGACTAATTTGCTTAAAAAATAAAATAAAAAATCCGCTATCGGAAGTTAACCTATAATCCAATTTAACTCTACTTGAAGGATTAGTCGAGGTGCGCGAAAGCTGGCCCGGACACCCCGTGGGGAACCAAAAAAAAAAAAAAACTCTACTTGAAGGATTTGCCTACGCTAAAGCGGACAATTATTGACAAATAATTGACAAAAATTCCACAGCCAGAGACTTGAACCTGGTAGCCAGTTAACTTTGTTTAAAGGATTTGCCAATGCTACAATAGATACTTATTGATAAGTAATTGAACGGAAATAAATATATATATATATATATATAACTAAAAATGAATTTTATTAAAAAATAAAAAAAATCCACAACCAAGAGTTGAACCCTGAATTGAATATAACTTTGCTTCACAAACAACAAATGCATTTTGATAATTAATTGGACAGAAATATTTATAACTAAAAGCGGATATTGATAAAAGAAAAAAAAATCCACAGCCGGAGTTGAACCCAGTGACCACATTATTTGTTTAAAGGATTTGCCAACGCTATAATAGATACTTACTAATAATTAATTGGATGGATATATATATATATATATATATATAACTAAAACTGATTTGTCAGCACTAAAATTCCCAGTTAAGACTAAAAATGGATTTGTGTAAAGTCAAAAGTAAATAAATTCTGCTGCTAGGTAGTTGAACCCATAATTCAATGGAACATTGCTCAAATGATTTGTCAATACTACAGTGAATAGTTAAAAATTCCACTTCTGGTAAGGAGTTGAACCCAGAATCTAATATTAACTTTGCTTGAAGGATTTACCAGCGTTAAGCAGATACAAATAACAAATATATTTTGATAATTAATTGGACGAAAATATATATAACTAAAAGTGGTTTTGATAAAAGACAACCAAAAAAAAGAAGAAAATCCACAGTCGGAGTTGAACCCAGTGGCCACATTAACTTTGTTTAAAGGATGGACAGAAATATATACATACGAATAAAAACATATTTTGTGTAAAGAGAAAAAAAAAATTCACTGCTAGGTAGTTGAACTTGGAATCCAATTCAACATTTTGCTCAATTATGCTGCCGGGAGTTAAACCCAGAATCCAATATTAACTTTGTTTGATGGATTTACCAGCGCTATACCTGAAACAAACAACAATGCATTTTGATAATTAATTGGACGAAAAAATATATATAAATAAAAGCGAATTTTGATAAAAGACAAAAAAATAAAAAATCTGCTGCCAGGTAGTTGAACCCGGAATCCCATTTAACATTGCTCAAATGATTTGCTAGCACTATAGTGAATAGTTATAAAATTCGGCTGCCAGGAGTTGAACCCGAAATTCATTCAATTCAATTCAATATTAGAAATGCTCGAAGGATTTACCAATGCTACAGCGGATACTTGGTTTAAATTAATTGGGCGAAAATATATACAACTAAAAACAGAATTTGTTAAAAGAGAAAAATAAAAAGAATTCCACTGCCGGTGTCGGGAGTTGAACCCTTTACTCGAAGGATTTGCTAGCGATGCGGCAAGTATTTAGGCCATATCCAATGGTGTTTTCTATTTTTGCATTTTTATTCTATGTGTCAATATTATTTTATAATATTTTTATATAGACAATATATTTGCATTGGTGTAGAAGGATAGAACTCTCCAATGGTGATTTCTATTCTTCCATTCCTTCCTTACTTTGTCCCCTATTTAATGAAGAGAGAATTAGTGGGTCTACAACAACCAATAAAATTTTGCCATGTCACATAGAAAATTTCTATCACTATTTCTATATGTAGAAATGGTGATAAAAATTCCCAATCCTACTAGACTTCCACCTAGGATATAAATGGAGATAGAAATGCCCATTGGAGAAGAGTTTTTCTATTATTCATTTCTATCATAAAAATTTGCTTGTGTAGAAATGCCCGTTGGAGATGGCCTTATTGGGGCAATTAGTGACAATTAACTGGACGAAAATATATGACTAAAAATAGATTTTGTTAAAAGACAAAAATAAAAATAATTAATTTTTCAACCCATGCAATGCACTGGCACATTTATAAATTTATACGTTTTCTTTTTTACTTTTTATAAATATTTGTAATATTTTAATTATTTTTTCTTTTTATTATATAGACTCTAAATTTCACGCTTATAATATATACTTTTGATAAATATTGGTAATATTTCAATTATTTTTTCTTTTTATTATATAGACTTTAAATTTCACGCCTATAATATAATCACTCATTAAATATGGGAGTATCATAATTTTGATATCTATCCACCACTAATTAAGTACTTAACAATAAATAATGATCAAGATACAATTTAAGAAATAAGCATAATAGTGAGTTTGATTCAAACACGGGATCTCCTACTAAATAGATTGATTCCTTACAAGAACCTAGTGAACCACTAAGCCACCCCCATAGGGTTAATTTAATTGAAATAAACATCCCAAGCACTCTTTTAACTTTTCACAACAAATTTAACCTATATTAAAAAAATAAAAACAACTCCAGCAAATTAAACTTAATTATACCTTATAGTTTTGAAAATATATTATTAAATCTTAATTAAGGTGATAGCTTCCACATAGCAACATCCGACATTTCTTAAGAATAGCAATTAAAACTTTTAGAATTAATGTACAAACAAATTAAAAATAACAAATAAAACTTGTAAATATATAAAAATAATTGCAAATTTAACTCAAAGTGTAATTTTTTGGTGAACTCAAGGAATAATTGTAAATATATATAAACATGTTCCATTGCTGGACCTATTTCAACATCATCTTTACATAGCTCATTGAACAAAAAATTGCACTCATCAATAAGTCGTATTTTATAGAACAAATGCTACATAGTGTGCGGGCATTTATAATTCTTTACTTTGAAAGAGGAAGGAGAAAAGGCCTATGGAGAAATCTAAAAGATTGGTACAGTAATGTAATTAAGTTTTTATTAAACTATTAAAAAAATGTAGGTTATTTTATTAAAAAAAAACTTAAAAGGTGATACATTTATTAAATCTAATAAATACTCTCAAATGTAACTTTAAAACTTCCTCCATTATGAATGCTTACCAACGAGTATAATTAATAGGAACAAGGCGGACTTCCTCTGTAATACTATTATAATAATAATATATGATTCATCTACCAGCAGTTGAACCAATAATATAATTTAACTTTGCTCAAAAGATTTGCTGGCGCTACAACGGATACTTATTGATAACTAATTAGACGGTAACATATATAAGGAAAACGATAATATGTGCCCTTAATAAATAGAAAGAATAAAATTTTGCATGGAAATCTGTACATAATTTAATACATGTTATAATTTAATTTTTCTATTTATAAGTGTGTAACATATGTGATATGCTCTTAAGGCACACGTTAAGATGATATATAACTAACAAGGGTTAATGATACAGTAAACCCTAAAGTTTGGGTCAAATTCTATTTGTATATTCAAAGTTTAAAAAGTTGCAAGCGGAACCCTGGGGTACATTAAGTGACATGTTTTAAACCTTCCGCCTAACCCTGTTAAATTTTTTTGATGGAATGCTAATGTGGCTTAAATAAAAAAATAAAAAAGAAAGAATAAAAGGAAGAAAGGGAAGGAAGAAGAAGATCAACAGTATCTCCCCACCTCCACCTTCACCGCCATAGCCACAAATTGAGATACTTCTGGCCATTGAAGAGAGAATGAGAAAGCATGGGGCTGAAGGGGCTTCTTATTTTTCTTCTTTTTCTTCCCTCCCACCATTAAAATACATCAAAACTTCCTGCAATCACACCCTCCATTAAAATACTTCAAAACTTCTTCATCTTTTTTTTCTTCTTCAATCACACCTGCCATTAAAGCAAATCAAAATTTCTTCTTCAATCACACCCACCATTAAAATACATCAAAAATTCCGTCCAATCACACTCTTCTTCTTCTCCCCAATTACACCCACTCTTTCTTTGTCTCACAATTTTCCCCCCGACTACCACAGATGAGATTTAAACTTTACCCATACCATATCTCCAATTTTCAAATCCATGGCTCACATTTCTAACCTCTGAACTTCTTGAATCAAGTTAAGGCAACGGGGGTGGGGAAGGGAAGAGGGTTATGGATGCATCTTCTTCTTCATTCTCTCTTCCTTTTTTTTTAATTTTTTATTTCTCCTTTGTTCATTTTATGTATTTTTTTTATATTTTTTTTGCCAATCTAGATTCACGTGTGATCGAACCACGTTAGCATTCCGTCCACAAAAACTAACGGGATTAGGCGGAAGGTTTAAAACATGTCACTTAATGTACTTCAAGGTTCCGCTTGCAACTTTTAAAATTTTGAGTATACAAATAGAATTTGACCCAAACTTTAGGAGTTTACTGTATCATTAACCCAACTAACAATGAATACCAAGAGTTGAATCTAGGACGTGATATAACTTTGCTTGAAGAATTTGTCAACGCCACAATAGATACATACCGATAATTAATTGTACGGAAATATATAACTAAAAATGGATTTTGTTAAAAGAGAAAAATAAAAGAATTTCCACAGCTGGGAATTTGAACCTACAACGCGATATAACTTCGATTGAAAGATTTGTCAGTGCTACAACGAATACTTAATGGTAATTAATTAAAGAGGAAATGTTTTAAATGGCCATTAAACTTTTGATCTAGTACCACTTTGATCATCAAATTTTAAAATAAACTACTTTGGTCATGTAACTTTAGAGTGAATACCACTTTGACCATTATATTTAATTCTTTGGTCATCCAAGTTTGGAGTAAGTGCCACGTTGATCATTTCATATAATTTGGCTGTTAAATTCAATACGTTTGTGTAACACATGACTCGTATAAGGTCATTTTGGTCATATTGTAACAAAACAATATTTTTCTCCGATAATTCTCGCCAAAATAAAACACGCACAGTATATAAAACATAACAATATTTTTTAAATATAGCGCAACTTACTATTTTATAACCAAAATAATTAAAATATGCTTAAATAAAGTCATGTGCTTTGCACATGATTTCATTATATTCAATTTAACAGTGAAATTAGAAAAAAAATGACTAAAGTGGTACTTACTCCAAAGTTTGATGGCCAAATTGATTCGTTTTAAAGTTTGATATCCAAAATGGTATTAGATCAAAAGTTTACTATTTATTTAGGCTGTTTACTCTTAATTAGACGTAAACATATATATATATATATATACATATATAGCTAAAGAGGGCCATTATCTTAAGAACTGTCCTTTAATTAACTATATTAAGAACCATTTATTTTGAGAGTGTAAATAAATGAATTTTTTTCATGAAACTTGGTAGAGACGATCTCTATAATGCACTGATCATCTTCACCAAATTTCATCAAAAAACTTAACTTGGAAGTAATATATATGCTTATTTCTTAACGTTGAAATTTTAGATATTTAGTTAACCCCCTTTCTGTTAGTTTTACGATAAAATTCGGTGGAGATAGTCTACTTATTATAGAAATTATTTCTACCAAAATTTAAGAAAATATTCTTTCATTTACCTCTCGAAATAGATCATCCTTAAGAGAAAGGAACCATATAACTAAAGACTGATTATTTTTTAAAAGCGGAAAATGAAAAAAAATTACATGCATCATGGACGAATTTTTTGAACTTTCTTTCGGAAACAAATCGCACAAATTTTCACTGATCATTTTTTTGGTTTCAACATATCATTTATTTTTTTGAAACAACTTGCATTGGGAGAAATTTGAACACGGGATCTCCTGCTAAATTAATCAATCCCTACAATTTTAGGAGCATATCTCAGCATTATCTTGAATATTTCGTAACTTCTCTCATCTCTCTCAACCTTTCTTTTTATCACAAGTTGATTCACATGAGTGTGAGAATATTAGATTTGGAAAAAATTTAGTTCCAATAATTCCAAAACTAAAAAAGATTTACGAACCATACACTTGTGCTTAAATTATTATTTTTTTCGTGCACAAAGTTTGAACGAGCTCTTCACCAGATCATGTTTGCAATCAAATCTACACCGAATTATGTAGAACAAATCGAAGCAAATGGCATGACATAATTTGATTTATTATAACATTCAGATCCGAAGCATCTTTCGCAATCAATTAAGACATTCACAAGAAGCCCAATCCTCCCACAAAACATCGTAAACAACAAAAACCACAAATCTGCCCCCTACCCCTACCTAAAAGACTATCAACGCAAATCCAAGCAAATTCTAGTTCTAGCCCAGCCTCAGACCTCCATTTTTGTACTACTCTATATAAATACTCAAGTCAATACATAATTTTCACTCGAAAAACTACAGTTACAATGAACATTCTAGATGTCGGGTCAGAGGATGACATGGTGTAAACGGAATCGATGGATTCTTCTCCATCAGACAAGGTGTTCTTGACCGTTAAACGATAATCAGTCATCATTCCGCAGCTGGTATATAATCATCAGTCTCAAATTCCAGGTAAAGTAGAAGAATTGGAAGTTAATGCTTCCGCTTAGCATATGAATTTACAGAGGATCAGGAGAAAAAAGAGTTGGAACAAATGGACCCGACCACAAAGACAGGTCAACTCATCGAGAATAAGCAACACAGGAGTTAATTGTGATCCAATACCAGTACTTAAGTCTTTATATCAATTTGTATTTTACTTAAGAAACTTCTTGAAGTGCGAGATTCAGCTCGTGCGCACACTTAGCAATGGATCCCCCTCTCCTACAAAGTTGTAGACGAAAAATTAATTGAAGCAACACAAGTTTAAACAAATACTGCAAGCTACAGCTAAAAAATGAGAAAATTATGCACCTGGTTAGGGCAGGAAGGAAACGTTTGACCTTTTCAAGCTCAATAAAACAGAGATTACATCGCTCCAGCCTTTTTAAGATTGACGAGTAAGCAACAACTTAGAATAGAAACTCAAGAAACAAAAATGAGTAGTAAATTGAGATGGATCAAATCGCACCTTTGCTCTGCCTCAATATCCACACCGACAGATGATGATGCTGATAGCGAAGAATAGATGACTGAACCAAATACCCTTACTAGCTTAAGCAGCATTTCCAGTGCAATACCTTGATGCCTAAATACGAACAAGCTATGTTCTTAATTCACTTATAACAAGTCATAACATAACAGCATATGTTTTCTTAACTTCGTTTAAGTAAGGAGCGAAAATTAAATGGCCATAAGCTACCATTCTACTTCAACACTTGGTTGATCAATTTCTGTGATTGGAATTTATAGCACTTATATATGCTTGTACATGTAAATAACTTAACTGTTAGTAACCATCTCACCCAAAAGCTTAAGCTGTTAAGTAGTGGGCCAACAATGTATATCATACTCTTCAACACTCCCCCTCATGTGCGAGCCACTCGCACGTGGATAGACGATGTATATCATACTCTTCAACATTAACAATTAATGTTCTAACTTTAATTAGTTACTAAAATTCAGTCAAAACTTTGCATTTGTTCTAACTTCAAAGAAATCAGTCAACTAGATCACATCTAATTATTTTTTGCTTGTTGCCCAAAATTATTTTTTGAATTGAAGGAGGCAGAACAAGTAGAGCAGGTTATGAGTGACTTCCACTCTAACCATAAGTTTCACTTTGGCTTTTAGTGCACAGTTGAGAGCTGACAGATACACAGAAGGCCAGAAAATACTGAAAAGATTAATTCTTACCTATCCATGCCACTTTCAAGAAGCCCAGTGAGGAGCGGCAACAGACAACTGCAAATTTCCAGGGTGACAACTTCAATTTTTTCTGTCAAAAAGCTAACCACGTCTGCAGTGACCTGCACGTCCAAACAGAAAAGGTAACTTAAATGACCGACGAATTGAAAGAAGTTTGGTAGGACTTGGATCCACAAACTAAGAAAACCAAAGAGAAGATTTAAACAAGGAATGTAAATGCATTATTTACAGCATGGTCAGCCATCTTCTCCATCGCACTAATGGCCCCTTTCACATCATTCCTTTCACAGTATTTGTGTACTACCTGCCATCATTACACACAAGGTTCTGATTCAGTGTCTCTTGATAGTGTTAAAACTGAGCGCAATATTATAATAACAAGATAATCAAATAGTGAAAACACTATTTCTAGATCTGAATGCTCATTGTAAGAAAATTCAGAAAGGGCTGGAAAGAGGTAGCGAGAAATAAAATAACAGTGACTCCGCCTTATGTTCTTTTCACACACTTAATTGCAGATCGATCAAATAGTATTAAGACCACAACTAATTCTTAGATTAGCCATATGAAAGTATCAGAATTAAAATTAAACCCCTTAATAGCAATTTCCATTTGGAGGCTTTCGAAACATGAATTCAGGGTCATGTTAACGTGTGCCCTAAGGGCACAGGTTAAGTACCCATTTTTGGAAATAATTAACTCCCAACATGCATTAAATATGGCACAGATTCTCATACAAGATTTCATTATTTCCGTTTATAGTAGCTTTAGGGCACATGTTATCATTTCCATTAAAGAATACCCTCCTCTCCTTCAACCGATAAGACCTAAATCTGCTTTCAGTCTGTACAATGATTTGGCTGTTTAATCCTAGAGGAAATAATTGAGAAGATAATAATGGCATCAACACTATGGTGTTAAGCCTTAAATATCTGGATTTGCAATTCATGTTTGTTTGGAGCTTCAGCCTTTCCGTTATCTTATTTTGTTTATTAGACAAACTGACCCTTAGATGATGACTATCTATATACATATGATGACTTTGTGAGTCAACATACCCCCTTGATTGTCATTAAAGAGATTGTCTACGAGAAGGTGAAATAGTGCAAGAATATATTTCTCTGTAAATTTACCAAGGAACAAAGAAAACAACTTTAACCACATGGAATAACTTTACTAGATTTGGTATGAAGAAGAAGATCCGTTCACCAATGGAATGATTTCATTCTCTCTGGCCTCAAATGTATTTATCCACATATGGTATCATTGGTGAAACTAGAGAACCTGTCAACCTGATAGTTTATTCTATTGGGCATCATATATAATAATCTTAATTCAAACATGGTACATATCCCTGTAAATTTTCCAAGACACGAAGATACAATATAAAAACTTCATATACATAACCATTAACCACATTGTTTTAACATAAAATCCAACAAGAATGAGAGTATACAAATGTAAAACAATTTTGCAATCCTGTCAGCAAGCTGAAATCCAGCTTCTATAAACTTCAATAACAACAATAATTACCTGCAATTTGGCCAAACGAGACTGCATAGAGCTGGCAAATAGATCGTGTTGTTCCATTAAATCAGCAATAACATCCTCCTCGCTAGCAGGGACTATTTCCTTCTCAGCAGACAAGGAGCACTCTCTCTGTTTAGATTACAAAGGATTGTGCCAAGAAGATTAAGAAACTTAAACTAATATATGGTGGGCAGCAATAAAAAAAAGGTAGGGAAGTTCAAGAAAATTACACTGATAGCTCAGCACTTCAAGTAACATAACAATTCACTTCCACATGATGTTTATATGAACTGGTTTTGAAACTAAAAAATAACATCAAATCTCATACGATCTTCAGTAGTCTGGCCAACATCTAAACGGCTTCCTAGAGTCTGTATGTTAGTGAACTTCGTGTACTTACAATTTTCCTTCTCTTATGGTACAGTGCAGTTCTCTATCCAATAAATACTACCCCCTATGAAACCATTACATGATAACTTCCTCCAACTTATCCTACAAGAAGCCCCATTGTAGATGGCTAGATGCTCTAGTAAATTGGCAAAGAACAGCTTGTATTGATGATTATGATTTCAATAAGTTTTGGAGCGGTCAACTCATCTATTGAATGTCAGATTGACCTTGTCCGCAGTAAAGCCTACTTTTAATGTAACACAGTTTCCCTGGTGGCACGAAATAAAACATGTTTTGCAGTACAGTTATGAGAGCCTTCAAGCAAATTTACTAGTTACATTTTATCTTTTTTTGATAAGAAACAAGATTCCATTCATAATAAAGATTAAAAGTACAAATATAGAGGGGACAAGGAGTCCACCAACCAAACATATAACCCACAAAAAGAAAATAAAGGAAATATAATCCTGCCAAAACCCATAGCCAACAATGCACCCTTAGAATAGAACCCAAATATAATACAATGGAACACTATTCAAGAATCCAAGCTCTCCAATTGTTCTTGATGTCTTCCACTCTATAATTTTTGAAAGGCTTGGTGTTGGAAGCCCACAACGAAGCCATGAATTTGACTCTTTCCCACAGCCACTCCTTTTCTTCTATCTTTCCTTCAAAAATTCTATAATTCCTCTCCATCCATAATAGCCAAAATGAAGCAACTTTGACACATCTCCAAAGCTCCCTGCCTTTAGATTTGTCTCTATAGCTATTGATTTCCAGCATAAGAAGACTCTTGCCATCTTTGGGAATGGCCCAACTAAACCCAAATTCTGCACAAGCTTTGTTCCATATGAAATATGAAAAAGGGCAATGTAACAACAAGTGGTTCAAAGATTCTGCATCGCTCTTGCACAGTACACACCAAGATGGGGAGAGGCAACAATTCGGTCTTCTCTTTTGCAACAGATCATAGGTATTAACCCTCCCGTGAGCAACTAACCAAGAGAACACCTTCACTTTAGTGGGAATACCAGCTGCCCAAATGACTTTTGAAGGAGCAAATTGTGGATGCGTTGGAGAATCGATAAGAGATTTGTAAAAAGAAGAGCACGAGAAACCCTCCCCTTTCAACAACCATCGCCTATAGTCCATACTCCCTGGAGACAATCTAACACCCTCTATGACTCTCAACAAAGAAAGATACTCCTCCAACTCTCTCTCATTCAAGTTTCTGGAAAAAGATAAATTCCAAGACACAATACAGTTCGAATTTAAAGAGGCTAAAGAAGCGATGGAATCTCCTTTGTTCATGGAGAGTCTATACAAACGCGGAAACAAAGAATCAAAGGTTGTCTCACCCCTCCATTTATCCTCCCAAAATCTAACTGTGGAACCCCCACCCACTTCAAGTTTTGTGTGCTCCAAGAATGATTCAAGACCATGAGAAATATATTTCCAAGGGTTTCTATAAGTCCCACTACTCACAACTTTGGAGTCCCACCCATTGTCGCTTAATCCATATTTACTTCTAATGATGGAATACCATAGGGAATTTTGACTACGGGGGAATCTCCACAACCATTTTCCCAACAAAGCTTTATTTCGATTCACCAAATTACCAATGCCCAACCCCCCTTTATTTTTTTCTTTAGACACTATATCCCAATTTATTAAATGATCTTTTCTATTATTATCGCACCCATCCCACAGGAAGTCTCTCATTCTTTTTTCCAAAACATTTTTAACCTTCATAGGAATACGAAAAATGGACAAAAAATAAGTTGGAAGGCTTGCTAGAACAGATTCAATCAAGATAAGTCTCCCACCTCTTGACAAGCAACCACCTTTCCATCCATCAAGTTTCTTCTTAACTTTTTCCAACACCGGATTCCAAAATTCCAAAGAATTTGGATTACCTCCAAGAGGCAACCCCAAGTACTTTACTGGCCAATTCTCAATCTCACAACCTGATCTAGTAGCCCACTCCTCTAACTTCTCCACCTCCATGTTAACACCGGCAAGTTTACTCTTAGTCAAATTTAGTTTCAATCCTGATATTGAGCAGAAAACCGATAACAACTTCACCAAATTGTTAAATTTGCATTCATCACCCGATAAGAAGAAAATCGTGTCGTCTGCAAATTGTAAGTGTGACACTTCCACCATATCCCTCCCAATCCTAAACCCATCAATCACACCTTGTCGACTAGCCTTCTCCACCAATCTACCCAGACAGTCCACAACTAATGTAAACAAAAACGGAGAGAGTGGATCACCTTGTCTCAATCCCCTTGTTGCTCCAAACTTCCCTCTAGGACGCCCATTTACCAAAATCGAAAAGTTAACTGAAGACAAACAACCTCTAATCCACCTTCTCCATCTATCTTTAAACCCTTTTCTCTCCAAAACCTCATCCACAAAGTTCCAATTTACATGGTCATAAGCTTTCTCGAAATCAATTTTAAACACCACACCTTCTTTCTTTTTTGTTCTATACTCCTCCACCACTTCGTTGGCTACCAGAACTACATCTAGGATTTGTCTACCTTTAACAAATGCCCCTTGACACTCTAAAATTGTTCCCTCCATGACTTCTCTTAACCTTAATGAGAGTACTTTTGCCAATATCTTATATAAACTTGTTACTAAGCTTATTGGCCTAAAGTCCTTTATTTTGCACGAATTCACCTTTTTTGGAATTAAACAGATGTATGTCTCGTTCACACACCTATTAACAACCCCATTCTCATAAAATTCCTTAAAGAAACTCATTAAATCGCCTTTCAAGACATCCCAAAGTTCATGAAAAACAGCCATAGTGTACCCATCGGGACCCGGAGCTTTCTCACCATCGCATTCTATAATTGCACTTCTAACTTCCTCTTCCTCAAAGGGTCTTTCAAGCCATTCTGCCTTGGTTGCTTCTATTGGCGCCCACTCCAAACCTTCCAATTTCCACTTTGATTTCATATCATTCGAATACAATTTCCCAAAAAAAGTGATTATTTCGTTCACTATCAAATCTTCCTCTTCCAAAATTTCCCCATTGTCTTTTTCCAATTTGTTTATTAAATTGTTGCCTTTTTTCATATTAACGATTTTATGAAATAATTTTGAATTGTTATCCCATTCTCGAACCCATTTAATTCTAGCTTTTTGTCTCCAAGAAATTTCCTCTTTCAAAATTACTTTTTCCAAATTATCTTTCAACTCACATCTATCTTTTCTTAAGTTATCATTAATGTTGCCAACTTCTTCTTTCAGGTCAATCTCTTTTATTTTCTCCATTATTGCTATCTTTTCCAATCTAGAATCCCCAAAACATTCAATATTCCACTTTTTAATAATAGATTTCAAAGTTTTCAATTTATTCATGAACTTGAACCCTTCCCACCCTAGTTTCTCTGTCTCCTCCCATCCTTGCGAAAAAATCTTCTTGAAATCCTTATGTTTAAGCCACATGTTCTCGAATCTAAATGGTGTCGGACCCCACTTTGATAATGACGTGTCCAACAACACTGGACAATGATCAGACACATTTCTAAAAAGCGCCTCCATCCTTACTCTAGAGAAACTTTCCTCCCACTCACTCGAAAATAAGAATCTATCAATTCTTGTGCATACCACATTTTCTCTTAGACTTGACCATGTGAACCTTCCATTATTCATTCTAATGTCTCTCAATTTTGTTTCCCTTATGAATGAGTCAAAATCCTTCATGCTCTTTGTTACCCTTCCTCCATTTGATTTCTCCTCTAAATATCTAACAACATTAAAGTCCCCCCCGACGCACCACTTAGGGGAACATAAGCCAAATAAACCGGCCAATTCCTCCCAAAAATCCTTTCTTTCTTTGTACCTACATGGACCGTAAACCCCCGTGAACCACCAAAAGTTACCCTCATCTTTTTTAATTTTAACTGAGACCGAATAACTTCCTGTAACGCACTCCACTATCTCTACAGATCTCACGTCCCAGATCAATAAAATTCCCCCCGACCTACCAACCGATGGCAAGGAAACCCAATTTTTAAACCTAACGCCCCATAGCGACCCGACTAATTTGTCTTCAATTATCTCCTTTTTTGTTTCTTGTAGGACAACTAAATCCGGATATACCTTTTTTATTAAGTCTTTTATTACTCTCCTTTTATCTTTATTCCCCACACCCCTCACATTCCATGTTAAGATCTTCATCGACAAATTATATTAATCCCCCCCGTGTTATCCTCATCTGTTATTGGAACTAGTTTTAAGGATAATTTTTCCAGAATTTCATTAATTTCCTCCTCCAATTCAACAATACGGTTGTGTCCTTCCCCTTCCTCCAAAAGACCCTCGTGATTTCCAAACCCAGAAGCATTACTGCCACTATGAGTTATTCCTTTGTTATTTTCATAGGATTTCTTACACTCCCCATTAGACATTAATTTCTCATGGTCTGAACTTACATCCTTTTCTTGCAAACAAATTGAAGTATGATCTTTACCCTCCCCATATTCCCCAGAATTAGGAACGAAAGAGGACGAACTCGAGAATGAAACAGAAGAGGGGCTATGAACGATAATATGAGTTTGAACAGGGCAGTTATGTGAAAGGTTATTCACAAGATTAGTGCTCGGTTGAGTACGTACCTGATCTTGATTGGCAATAGAGTTAACTTCATACATGTCAAAAAAATTCCCCACCTCACATACTGCTTCTACTTCATTTGATTCTTTTACTACCTCCGACGACGAGGACTCTCGGTCTTCATCTTCCTGACTTTCATTTTCCGAAAAATCTGATAATATGTTACCGAAGTCCTCAGCTTCTGTCCCAGAAAATCCATCTATTGCTTGTTCGAAACATTCGGGGATTTCTGTTGTATCATCACTCTCTCGTATCAACTTTTTATTGCTCCTCCTCGTGTAAATTTGCCCGAATCTTTTATCCATTAGCTCTCCACTTTCTGCAGAGTCCCTATTGTTCCTCTCCTTGGTTCCTTCTTTTGGTGTTTTCATGATCCCTCTCTCACTGTCGCTGAAATTATTCTGACCCTCTTTATCACAAAAAGATTTCACCGATTCGGTATCATCATTCTCACATCTGAGAACGCAGCTGCCAGTAATACGCTTCGATCTTGGCTGCATTATTGTTTTTCTTCTTTTAATTTCCCAAACTTTGAAATCCTCTATTTTTTTCGCCCTTATCCGGCCCAGCCATTTACCTTCGTGCCCTTCTGATAACGCTTTACCAGGCTGCATCTGTTCTGATTCAGTTTTTGCCCTCACACCATAATTTCCACCCTCAACCTTACCAAAACTAGTCAGCATGTCATCCTCATCATTCTTTGTATCCACTACCACTATATCCTCTTCGGCAGACATATTGATTGGCAAGGGATCTTCGGCAGAGACTCTATCCCAACGGAGTTTGGAGATTGCTCTTAACCTAACCAAAAAAGATTCCGAACTAGTATTAATCCTTAAACTCGCCGGAATGAAACCCGACGTGCGTCCTTTGACTTTGATACGTGCTAAGAAAAGTTTCTGTAATTCTGAGGTTTTAACATCAATGTCAACAAGACCTCCACACCTCTTTCCAATTGCTTCGAATATGCTGTTTTTCCATAAATTAATTGGAAGCCCTTCTACCGTAATCCAACCGCCAGTACATGTAATTTTATTGTTTTGATATACCTCCCTGTCATTCCATCTCTGTAATCTGACAGCATATGGGCCTTCCAAAAAAAATAATGATCTGCTCCCAAAAAATTCTGCCGACTTCACGTCATCACAAACAAACAGGGCTTTATCTGCCTGAAAAGGTCTCAGCACAAGTCTGGTTCTGTAGAATTTATTCATGGCCCTTTGAATACCATGCCATGAATCCCAAATTGATTCTCTTGTACAAACCACGACTTTACTCCACTCCACCACAGCCTCATCACCCACATTGTGTTTGACTTGAGGATGATAATTAAATGATCTTTCGTATTTCAAAGCCTCAACATATGAACGGTGTTGTTTATTCCCTCCTCTACCACTAATATTATCATTTTTAACTTGCACTCGTGCATTCTTGACTGGAACATATTTGGGATCTGGACTCGGGGAAAACATCATCTGCTTCAATCTATCAGCCACACCCCTCCAACCCTCACCTCTGTTACCAGCCGGAAGAATAATAGTATTTGATAGCATACCCCTTTGCAATTCCAACAATCTGATGAAGCTTCCATTCCTGTTTGAATATTTTTCCATGACGAATAATCCGTAAGATGCTTGATATTTTTGAAAGAATTTACTCTCACCGGAGCCTCTTGCAGCCGAATACAACCCTTCCATAAGCCAGAACATCCCACCAAAGTCGATTCTAATTGTGTATGATCTCTGACGATTTGTTTCTGTAATGATGCCCATGGAACCTCCATTGTCTACCTCAAACGTAAACCTTTTGTATTCGAATCTAAACTCCCTTGATCTATTGCTGTAAAACTCACCCATTCTGCTTATCAATCTTACACAGACCTCCCCCCACAAGAAGAAACCGTCAACCGATGAGTAGGCGTACAAAAGACAGTCTAAAATAAAAGTAACACCCCAAGTACACAGCAGATATGTGATGAGAAAAGCTAGACGCCACTTCTGGAACTCGAAAGAAGGCTTTCCGGTGTACGACGCGCCTTCACGCGCCGGCGCGTGGAGACGGAGGCGGAAGATGTGGTGGCGCGTGAGTCCCACGCACAAGGCTTCTGACCACCGGACTCTGGACGGTGGCCGATCGGCAGGCAGGGAGTCTTCCTATGCCGGAGGTGACTACAAACTAATGCCTAGAGGGGGTGAACTGAATTCTCACTCAAGAAACCCTAGGTCTCAACCCTCACCAATTGCTGGAACGAATGGTGGATGATGGTCGGTGTTAGGATTGATGATTGTGGTCGGTTTGTAAATTAGGGATGGTGGTGTAGATGGTGGTAGACGGTGGTTATGGGTGTTGGATTGGAGGAAGGCTTTTCATCTTCTAGAGAGAGAAAAAGTTTAATCATTAATGCACATCCCATATAGTTACATTTTATCTTATTTTCAATGATTTATAAAATAACAATAATGTAGTACTGTAAGCATCATTTAAGCTCTTTTGATTTCTCCTATCGATACATCACCAAAGAAGAGGAAAAGAAAACAGAGAAACGGAGTGCACAAGGCAAATCATACCGTACTAGCTGGGAGAGTGTTGATAGCAGATCCTGCCACGGTGAGATTACTAGAAGGCAGAATCTTGTGAGAGGGAGATCTTTCTTTCTTCTCCCAGGTTGCAACAAGTGAGCGTGTTCTTCCTAAATATTTTGTTTCAGTACTGGTGTACTATTAGTAAGCTTTATTGGATTAACAGAACCGTGAACAAGAATGATACATACCTCCTTTTTGAGTTTCCACAGAACAATTGTCTCTATTTGCTTTATTAACACGAGTTTCGTCTGCAACAAAAAAAAATTGGAGCTAATGCAATCAGCAAATTAATATTCAATTAAAAAAAGATTCCAGAAAAAATGGGGTACACAACTAAGGAAACATCACATATTGTAACCTTGATGGTCAGATTGGTTGAGGATATTTACAAATCTGAAAGTAGTGAAACATGAATAATATGGTAGATTAAGATATTTCTCAGTGAAACCAAAAGAACTTTAACTGAGCTAAGACACTAGCAACACAATAAAGGAGGATAGTTGAAAAAAAGCATATAACCAATCTTAACAAACAAGGAGCCCAAACTGAACCAACAGATCAAACAACATGAAAAGCACAATTTTGGAAATTGGGTACGTACAGCTTTCATGCTGGGAGGTGGCAATTGACTCTGTCATCACATTCGTTTGAAATTTCCCAGAAACAGTAAACCTATCATCTTTTAGGTTCCGCTCAGCAGCAGGAAATCCTACAGTCAAGCTCTTATGTGAAGGTAAAACATTTCTTTCTGAAACTCCTTTGAGTTCAGTGGCCTTAAACACTTCACTTACAGACTGTTCAGAAGCATTTGGGCTCTCCAAATTTTCTCGGATACTTGAAAACTTTCGAAAATCAGAAGTCTTTGACTGCAGGGACAGTGGCATCATTCTTCCAATTCCTTCTTTTCTTATTTCAGCCGCCTGCTCAAATCTTGCGTTATTTCTTGGGACAACTACAGGTACCACATCTGACAATTTTCGGACTGAAGTATTTGCTGTTGAATGGGTCTTTGCTGAATTCCTCTTGGGAGCTGTTACAGTAGGAACTGCTGAACTAATTGGATTTGTCTTAGGACCAACATTTACCTTCTGTGGAGTACCAGGTACAGTTCCTGTGGCTTTACCAAGAAAATATATACAAGAAATAATTAACAAATTTCATAAGCCCCGACAGAGAAGAAGATCAAACGGATGAATAAAAATAATAGAGGATATGCCAAACATAAAGAAAATAAGGGAGGGACAACATACATGCAAAAGATTTTGACTCCTTGGTACTAGGATCAGAGTTCTGGGACACAGAAAGCCGCCCCAAAGATTTTGTTTCCTTCAATACAGCTTCTGAATTTTGTGATATGGAAACCCTACCTAAGCTGGGCTTCCCAGTGTTTTCAGTCAGAACTGATATACTCCCACTTGAATTAGATTTGGGTTCTGCGTGACCATTTAGTCGAGTAGTATTACCAATTGCATAAGGTTCAATACGCTGCAAGGAATTAAAACATATATCAGCTTGAAATTCAGCTAAGCAGCAAAGCAAGAACAATGTTCTAGTTGATAAGGAGATACGCTGATTTATACCGATATGTCTACAACCCATACTCCTACGCAACTCTGATTGTAGGAACAGCCAAGAAGCTTCCCCTCATGAATGTTAAGATCTGACAATCTGGACCATCCCACGTCCACAGCATCATGACATCTGATTGGCTCCCATGAGAAGACCTAAAAAATAGCATATATAATTTGTGCAAATTTGACATATACACAACATTATTGTCTGTAACAGAAATGTTGAATACAAGAAGAGCCTACCTTCAGACTTTCATGCAAACCACAAAGCAGGGTTCTCCCATCAGGATTGAAAGTCATACAACGCACTCCAGTTGTCTGGATTTAAGAAACAAAACTTAACAGCAAGTGCAAAGAAGAAAAATACTGAAATATTATTAAACCAACGGTAAAATCCACTGAACTATTCACCTCTGGGCCAGCTGAACCTATAAGCTCAAAAGTTTCGAGGTCCCAGAATTTAACAGTTTTATCAGCCGAGCCTGTGAGAGAGTGAGAGAAATTAAATCGCAAATCTGGTTATGAAAAATATCTTCTTTCATCTTCTTTTTTTCATTTTTTTTTAGTTTTTGAGAGGTGAGGGTGGGAGATGCCTGATTAGTAAAGGCTTGTGACAAGGAGTGGTTCCTTGAAATGCAAACATAGTATCAACGGTGATTGTTTGGGCCATTACTTCCCAGCATTAGAGGTGTATTTAGCAACTTGACATAGTAAGAAAATTCAGTGTTTTAGTTAGCCACTTAGCCAAGGATTGACATGGAAATGTTATTTCCTCCCATTGACTGAATTTGAAATACTTGACCCCAATGTTCTAAAAATCGCTAGGCGTTCCTAGGTCGGCGAGGGGGGGCCTAGCGCCTAGGGGATTAATCGGGGATTAATCGGTTAAACAATTTTTTATTAAAAATATTATTTTAAATAACATAATACTAACAAAACATCATATACCTTTCAAATTAACATTAATTTTCCAACATCCAACCAATAAAACAACAAAATAAACAAGTTCAAACAATCAAACCCAAGCGAACATCCCAAAATACAGCAGGAGAGGAGATGGAGATCGGAGACTGAGAGGAGGAGGATGAGAACGGAATTAGGTCGACTAAAAGAGGGCTAGCTAATAAACATGTTATTTATTTTTTAACATGAAGCTACGTTGTTTTGAAGGAAAAAAAAAGGGGAAAAATCGGTGCCTATCCCGCCTACTGGGCGCCTAGCCCGCCTAATGGGCGCCTAGTCCGCCTAATTGGCGCCTAGCGCCTAAGCACAAAGGATTAGCCCTAGGCCGGGCGGCAAGGTACCTATTTCCGCCTAGGCCCCGCCTAGGCCCGATTTTTAGAACACTGCTTGACCCTCGTTAGGAGTTCAAAAGCATGATATACGAACTTCTCATATTTGCTAGTCTTCCTATGTATTGAGTTGTTGGATCGCGATCCATCCTACTAGTAGAAAGAAACTTACTGTTGGGGTGGAATTTTGGTCTAAGATGGCTAAAACTATTGATTATGACTATTCTTCTATCAATTCGATGCTGTAGATTCTTTCTATTCTTTCTAAATTTCTCTGAGTCTCTGACAACTGTTTACATCCCTTTCTAATCACAGAGATCTCCATTTTCTATATTAAATTTCAATTCCCATTACATAATCCACCAGTCTGATATCCATTCAGCTCAAACAATGAGAAACCTACGTGGTCCTGCATCAGTAAAATTTGATAAGAGAATCATGCAGGTGAATACTTCCTTATATTAGTGGAGCATTGGAATGAAAAACATATAGACCTGATATATAAGCAAGAAAAGGCTACAAGAACAGTTCGCTTGAAGTTTCTCTCTCAAGTTCAGAAATTGTTTACATGATGAGGCAATTATTTACCCAAGTACACAATTCTAACACAGGAAAGGCTGAAAGGCAAATGGAGCATATCTAGAATATTTAACCTAAACTAGGTCATAGAATAAGTGAGAAATATAACTCAAAAGGTTTCCCTAGAACAAGTGCTAACCTTATCTAAATGCAACTTGCACTCTTGCTTTAGTGCTTTATGTTCAGTACAATTTGCCCCAGTCTAAGAGAAAGTACGTTAGGTAGGAGAGCAAACCAATGTCTGATCCATCATAAACTTGAACTTTTGGCATATTACAGAAAGGGCTGGGGAACTTCCGTGATTGAAAGGCTGCACATGCTCCCAGATGCTTTGGAAATTAGGTAGCTGAATTTTGGGATGTTGAGTATTTGGGATGTTGAGATGTAAAATCTGTTGCTGAATTTTCACAACACAGATATACATTGGATGGACAAACAACTTTGGGGCCCTTAAGAAACTCCCATATTTGGCAGCCCATATTGGCCTCTTCCATCCTACCCCTCGAGCTGGCCCAGCTTCATTACACTATATTCCTTGTGGTAGATCTTCAACATTAAAGTTTGATCTAATTAGGCAATCATTATATTTTACTTGTCGCATTTATAAATCAGGCTATACTAGTCCCGATTACTCCTAAAGTTAATTTTCTTCTACACCCCTTTTGTGGCTTGTTGGCCTCAGTCATCATGTGTCTTGGGCTCTTGGCAAACCAAAATTATCAATTTCAGCAAAAAATACACCCTTGTAACTATCTCATAGTGGTGGTGAATATGAACATTGTTCTTCTGTGCAGCTCGCATTTGCATTTGCTGTCTATCCTTGTTTGGTAGTACAATATATGGGCCAGGCTGCCTTTTTGTCGAAAAGTACCAGTTCCATTCCAAACAGTTTTATGCCTCCATACCTGTTTTTTTTCATTTTCACCTAAAATTAACAAATTTTAGCTTCCTGTTCTTGAAATTACATTTGCTCTCAATCTGACTGTGACCTTGCTTATTTTGACAGTGTTTTGGCCTGTGTTTGTTATTGCCACCCTATCAGCCATTGTTGCGAGTCAGGCAATCACAGCTACTTTCTCCATTATCAAGCAATACAATGCTATCGGTCGCTTTCCTCGGGTCAAGGTTGTTCATTCCTCAAAACATATGTATGGGCAGATTTCTATACCAGAAATAAATTGGACTCTCATGGTTATTACTCTCGCTATAGCTGTTGGATTCCAGAAACTACTCGAGGATAGGTAGCTTTTGCAACTTGGAACATAGACATTGACATAGATATTACATGTATTACCTGATTGCTTATTGTGTACTTTATAACTTTTCTTGTCCTCTCAAGTGTATTATATGTTTAATTTATTGCTACCTAAATTTTGTATGTTAGTGTAATAGTGGCATAAAATTTCAAGTAATGATTGTTTGGCATAATATGTGTAACCTGTATCAGAACATGATTATATTTTAGCGATAATAAAATAATAATGTGATTATATAATAATGAAGTACTTTCGGCGGACAGCTTGTCAGGCTCATTTATTACCAATAACCCATCAATAGAGAGATTACAATTTCTATTAAAAATGGAATGCAATCAGGGGCATGAATTCACACATGCTTGTTAATAAGAGAAATTTATGTTGCATTATACCAAAAGTTCCTTCCAACCTGTCGCAAGCAAAAATTCATGGGGATGAAAATCTATGCATTGAATCTGGCCTTCATGAGACTTGAACTCGTGTAACAGCTTTCCCGCAGTAAGATCCCACAGCTGTCACAATAATGATTTTGTTTAAAAAACATAAAAATAGACTTTTAGAACAAGAAAATAAGTATAGATTTACAATGTATGCCTCTAGGGATGCAGCAAAGAAACTGACATGGTAAAAAGCTTTCCGCTGGATGTATCACAAGAGAAATGCTGATTTACTCCAGTGACTTCCAGGGAACATTTAGGCATTAACCGAAAGCATTTCCATATGTGTGTTTGTCAGAGAGGGTGAGAAAAAAGCAGCAACATGGTGTTTGAAACTTAGGTGTACAACCACCTACATGGACTTAGTGACCTCAACTCTTTGAAAGCGTTTGCTTAAATCTGTAGTACGATGACTGGGTCAGTTACTATTAGAATTACTAAATAAATACCAGCCAATGGACCAAACCCCCATCAATAACTTGGATTGCTTGTGGTCAAAGTTCCAGTGCATGACATGCCACCACATCAAACTCTACCGAACTGTAGGTGTAGGCATTTTTTTTTTAAATGTTTAACCAAAAAGGCCTCCGAAAAGGACCCACTACACAAGTGAATAATGGGCCAACACAGAAATAGTTCAATGTTTTCATCCCCACCATATGCACTACCAAAGAACAAAAGCAATTCTAACCTTCACAGTGTTGTCCTCTCCACCTGATACAACCCAACGGCCATCCGGCGTAAACCTGATTGCGTTGACCCCTCGAGTGTGGCCCTTATACGTGTGAATACACCCTTTCCTTCTGATATCCCATATCTTTAGATTTGTGTCCAAAGATCCAGATGCAAAGAACTCCCCAAAGGGATGGAAGTCCAAGGATATACAATTAGACCGATGACCAGTAAGGGTACGAACAACTACAAGAAGTGCCCAAATTGGAATAAAAGAACTGTATCTACATGACAGTATCTCACATAATAAAATCCACAAATTTATGAGAAAAAGGGCCATACTCTTTGCCTCTTCTAAATCCCAAAGCTTGATCGTACCACTTGCTGCTCCTGCAGCTACCAACACTTCAGAAGAATCAAAGCTGACAGAATCAATTCCACTTGAATGACCAGACAAACTCTGTATTTAGAAACAGTCTATGTGAGCGTTGTATGTATATGCCAGTAACTCCTATTGGGAATGCACGAGTGGCCATACTCTAGTGGCATTGTAATCACAGTGTAAGAATAGTTAAATGGCCAAAACGAAAAGTGAAGCTGATAAACTACAGAGTGAATTGCAGATGGAACAGCTTAATTAGCAGTAAGAAAAGTGGTCACTAACCAGTATGGCATTTGGCTTCCCAATAGCCCACAAATTAACCTTGTGATCTTCTCCTCCGGTGACAAGAACCCTCGATGACTTCCTCCCAATCTTGAGGCAATTAACACTGGAAGCATGAGCTACAAACTCCTCTATGGGTTAAATATAGGTCAAGGCTGCAAATAAACAACTTTTTCTTTCCCTTTTAACTTTTGGCAACCTAGTATCTTTTAAAAATATGAAAGATGTTCGTTAGAAATCTCAAGTTCACACTGCCTAAATCCATTTCTATATATCTATGACTTCATCCTCTTGCCATAGATCAAAAACCTAAATCAATATCTATTTATCTATGGCATTACAATTTCACTATTTTTTTCTTAGAAATAACATTGTCTTTCTGGATCAGCTCAGATACATAATAGATACATACATACATTACAAACAAATAATAAGAAGAAGAAAAGAAAAAAAAGGATACGTAGCTTATAAGCACGTTTGGTGGTAGTCATGAAGAAATCAGAAACAGAAATGGAAAATGGAGCACCAAAACCCTAGCACCAGCAGCTCCGCCTCTAAATCTAGTATCATCATACCATTAATACTACTACTCCGCCCCAATCTGAAATACTCCGGATCTCGATAAATCTCCACATTTCTTCCGAATTCGAACAGATTCACAGTAAAGTGCCGCTTTCTCAACTCTTATTATTCTCTGTTGTCACCTGAAACTAAAACGAATCATACATGAAGAATCAAAATTAACAATCTGCAAGTAAGTAGAAGAATTTGTGATTTACCTTACTGATAATGACTGAAGGGGTGGTGGCTGAATTTGTAATGGAAGTATGAAGTGGAAACGAGAGTTATAAGTAGGTTAAGTTCTTGTACTTTGCTTCGAAGAACAGCACATTTGTTTGGTATCTTTACAAACAACAGAAAAAATGGCGAATGAATGAATAGAGAGAGAAAGAGGTTGGAGGGAGGAATTTCAAGATCTCTCAATACTCATAATCATTGGAGACGACAACAATAGTTATGTGTAATCTCTAAATTAAAATATAATAAATACACCTAATTTTAAATTGGCAACAGGAAAATATTTAAAAATATTTTATTCTCTTATTATACTTACAAGAATTTAAAACTTTCACGCTAGTGTAATATTATTGTTAAAGTTTTTATAATTATTATAAAAATAATATATAATATAATTCATCAAAATAATACTATACTCTAATAAATATATAATTATTTTTACAATAAGAATATCCATTATATTTAATATTATATTATATATTGTGTATTTAGTTCATTTTTTTGCTCATTTATGCGCTTTTAAATTTATATGTTCAAACTAAGACTCTCCTTATAATTCATATTAGGATGTTGAATTATAAATTAATGATTTTCAAATATTTTACTTAATATTTTTATTTTAAATTTTAAAAAAATACAAAAATTCAAACCAAATAAATTATAAGTTCAAATTCTTAGTTAAATTTTATTTTATTTTAAAGTATATAAAAAATATTTATTAATTTAATAGACACCTAACAATTCAAGTTTTATGTATATCTGCTCAAAAAAAAAATATGTATATAAAAAGAGTGCTAAAAAAATTCAAATACTTTTTTAATAGTATAAATACGGGAATCAAATCAGAAGAATTTATCGCCTTTACCTTTTCAGTATTCGTTATTAATGATTTTTTGGGGTTCAGAGGGAAAAGAAAACTCAAATCAGACGGCGACGTCGTGTGCCCCACTTTACCTTCTAAATAACTCTCTCTTACCTTTTTTCAAGTCTTCCACTCAATTGTTAATTTCGGTAACCCAACGCATGAACTCCCTAATGGTTCAAGTTAATTTAGTCCATCTTTACAAATTTAAAACTAATATTGAATTCATTTCTTTGAGGGGAACTTTGGTTATTGGTGGCTTTTTATAACTTGTGGACTATCCAAGTTTAAATTTCACCGATTATAATCTATCAATCACACTCTAAAAAAAGGCTTTTTTTATCTTAATTAAATAACGGATTTTTTTTAAAGAGTTAAATGATTGAATTTTTTTATGAATTTAGGTGGAAATGATCTCTATAAAGAGTAGACTTACTCCACCAAATTCCATCTAAAAATTTAATCAAGAAGTGGGTGAATTAAAAATTAATATATATGCGTAGAATCCGACCGTTAAAATTTTAAAATTTTAAATTATTTACTTTCCAGCTGAATTTATTAATGAAATTTAATTGATAGAGTTGATCTATTTATTATTAAAATTATTCCTACCAAATTTCATCAAAAAATTAATTATTTACCCCTTCAAAATGAAAAATCCGTTCTTTAGTTAAAAATAAAAAGTCATTTCTAGGATCTGGCTTTATAATCTATATTATAAATACAAAGTTTGAATCGCTATTTATTTTTAAAAATCTCTTGATCTAAAGGTCAATAATACATTTAATTGGGATACAATTATTATTAATCTTTAGATATGACTTGTCTTCGCATTAAAATATCAAGTTACTACAATAATACCCACACACAAATTATACCCAATTCTCTACTCTTCCACCTTCTTTCTCTCTCAATCTCTCATCAACTTTTCAATTTAAAGTGTCATAACTTTAAATTTAAAAGGCAATTTTTTAAAATATAATAATCAATATTCAATAAACAAGATCAATTGTAAATAAAAATTTCAAAAAAAATCATAGACTTACATTTAAAGATACGTTATTTACGTTTGCGGTAAAATCTAATTTCACGACCCTATTAATTTTGTAGTTCGATTTTTTTTATATACAACTATTTAACCGTTGGACATTCTTTTTGTTATTATTATTTTTTGTGTGTTAAGCATCGTATAACAATTACTCTTATTTTCAACTACTAATTTTTTTTCCCATTTAATTGTGCGGTCAATACATAATTTGTAATAAGATATGATCAAATTTATTTAAGATATTAAAACTATTGAAAACGGGAACATAAAAAATTGCATTTGGCATAGGTACAAGTGTACAACAAACAAGTGCATAAGCAATGAAAAGGTACAGTGCATAAGCAGAAAACATCATGAATGGTGTCACATATGGTGCATAAGCAGAAAAATGACTGATAATTCTACAATAATAAATTACTTATAATAATTAAATTAATTGTATTTAGATTTATTTGTTTGTGATTGTTCCTAAACCAAGCCTATTTTAAGGGCAATAATAGGGAAAAACAACTATTTTAAGGGCGATAAATTTAAAAAAAAATCATTTTCAATGTAAACATGAATAATGATTGTGAAGGTCGGTTTAAAAAATGATTGTGAAGGTGACATGGCAAAAAGAGGAAAGGATATTACAAGAGACATTCTCTGCATTTAAAAGGTTTCATATACAATGTCTAGGTGTTAAGTCATTATATTTGTACTTTAATATTTCTTTTTTTAAACTTTAAAATATTTAACTTTTTATATATACTTATATTTTCGATAAAATTTATATTGTTAAAAACTATTCCCCAAAATCTAT
This sequence comes from Lonicera japonica, assembly GCA_021464415.1. Lineage (NCBI taxonomy): Eukaryota > Viridiplantae > Streptophyta > Magnoliopsida > Dipsacales > Caprifoliaceae > Lonicera > Lonicera japonica. The sequence goes on along the minus strand of CM038468.1, from coordinate 51,056,171 downwards.
CAAAGAAGATTTATATTCTTTATAATTTTTCATTAAAAAGTTTGATAAATAATGTCAATAGCAATTTTATTAATAGCACCATAAGAAATAATTTTTTTAAAATTCGACCATGAACAAAATCTTTAATGCCACATATGAATCATATTTTTAGGCATACTTACATGTTCATATTTTTGATTATTTTAATTTATATTAACATTGGAAATACTCTTAGGAGGATGTAAACAAATCCTAATTTAGAGGGAGAAAAGAAAATAAAATTGCAACCTTAGTACTACCAAGCATATCAAATATATTACTATATATAGTGTTACTTCCTCCATTTTACTATATCCGTAGCTATGAGATATCGTAGCTATGGGGGGAGATATCCGTAGCTATGAGACTACGCAATACCGGGGGATGAGACACATTCTAAACTAAAAGAACAAGACAACAAAGATAAAAAGAAATAAAATTTCTTAACAAAAACAACGAGTTTCTGGATCAAAACAGCATATCATATGGGAGACAGTAAGGATATAGCTAAGACAAAACATACAGACACAAGAACCAAAAAGACATAGTAAACCCAGGATTATATAAAATAGGATAGGCATTTTATATTCATATGAAAGAATTACAGAGGACTTACAGAGGAGATTCTCATAGTGAGAGATTATGTAATACCCCTTAATATAATTAGTATAAATTAGACACATATTTCTTGGTTGAGTATGGACTAAATCGTAAAGTTGCAAAAGTTCAGGGTTAAAATAATAAAGTTATGAAACTTCAGGATTAATTTTCGTAATTAAACATAAAGTTAGATTTTTATGTTTTTCAAGCCACCGACTCCACTGTTCCACCATTTTCATCCTTTTGCTTTCGTTTTTGCTGAGCGTCAGTAAGAAAAAAAGAAAATAGGTACGAAGGTTTCTTCTTAGCAATTGGTCATCAAAACTCTGCCGAATCAAGTCGAGCCTTAAGGGAAAATTGTTCTATACGTTGAGGGCTACGCAACAGTATAAGAATTGTAGAGTTGTGCCGGTCGGGGTTTGGGTATCAACTCAAATTTTATTATTTGGGGCTAAATATTCTGAGGTAGGGGTTTAATTATTTTTAAAAGCCAATAGTATAATTTTATTTTATATGAATCATCATATTTTAATTGTCTTTGTTTTAAGAATTATTATATGATGAGAATGATGATGTTTTGTGATTTATAAAGCCATGTGTATGTTATTTGAAGCAAAATATGCCACTATACTTGATATATTTGTATTATTTGATATACATGAGATATCCCTTGGATGTATAAATATTTTATATTTATAAAATTATTTAATTAATGAATTATATACATCAAGGGATATGTATAGAGATTTGTTGTGATTATATGGCATAAATTGTTTCAAATATTCATTTATTAGCATGTTATGCATACTGTGCATCGTCATTGTGTCAACCAAATTCTTGGAGACTTTTTGGCAAGCTCGGATTATTCTTATGGCCTATCATGTGGGCATATATCTTGTATTTATGGTGCTGAAAGCTTCTTATATCTGCTGAATTATTCTGGGATGTGATATGGTTCTGTGATGGGTTTGATATGATGTTATTGTGGCCCTTCGATGATGAAGGAAATATGTATTGACTAGTGCTTGCCGATGTGAAAATAAGTAGGGCTCGGTGCCCTTGGGTTGAAAATCCTTAAACCCCCGGGGGACAGCAATGAGGTCGGCTGTCTAGAGCCAGCGGTGAGTAGCCCGGAAATCTAGGCCTCGGCAAAGCACTAGTGATTCTGTGATATGATATGGATGGACACGTGGTCCAATTCTATTATGATATGATGATGATATTTTATGGGCTGAATGATATTATATCGTGATTATGTTCGACTTATTCTCTAGGGCGGTCAGGCCCGTTCTTCTCCTTATTATTATTATTATGATTCGGTTCGGCATTGGTATTCTTTCGGTATAATGGTTGACACAAGGGAGGTAATCTGCATATGCACATGCATGCATTATTTTATTGGTTGAGCCATGATTTATTATTAAATAGTTAATTATGTTTTGTACGTAATATTCCCTGTTATATTCCCCCTACTGAGCTGTGAGCTCACCCCTTTTATGTAAACCAATTCAGGTATCCAGGAGACGGATACGACAGAAGAGGCAACTGGGTTGGGAACGAAATAGAGGATCTCTGATACCGACTCATTTTTGTTATATAGGTGTGTACATGGCAAGCCACAGCTAGCCTGGGTTGTTGTTTACTATGTAATACATGTTAACCTAGTGTGTATGTCTTTTGGATTTCATGCCTGTGTATCGATGTATATTGCACTCATGTTTTATATTACCGACCGTAGCATGAATACCATGGTGGTTTATCCCAGGTTATGTGATTCTATTGGATTTATTATTTTATTATTTATTTCAAACCTACTTTAGCTCGTCTAAGGTGGGTTAGTAACGCTCCAGGTCTTAATTACAGGTGTTATCCTACTAATTAAGGCGGGGGTGTTACAGATTACAGAGACACTTCTAGACTACTCTATTTCAAATACTCATATAGTAAAATGGAGGAAGTAATTGTGACGCCCGTATTTCTCATAAGGAGGCAACGACTTCCAGGAGTGGGCCATCACGGATGCCGTCACTAACAACGGCTAAAAGGTGAGCATTTAAACAAATAGTCAAGAAAAGAAAGAAATAACACATTATAAATATGTTTGTGAGTGTCGTTAATCTCTCGCCAACTCATATTTTACAAAGTAGTCTATACCGTTGTGCAGGGGTTGACTAGCGTGTAAATCATTCGTCATCAAGAGTTAACGAACATTAAAACATATCCGTATTCAAAAATATCTAACACCAAAATAACTCAATAGAAGAAGAGCTTCAAACACATAATATACATAAAGTAACAATCCCAGTTATAAGTGAAAGTTAAGGATATAATGACAACAAGTGAGGGGAGGCATTCCAAATGCCATAAAGTGCTTAATTATACAATATGTAAAAGTTTAATACATATCCAAAAGTAACACATCAAAATCTAAAACCGTGACTTTTTCCGTTATGAAAGGTTATAGTATCAAAAGAATCTAAGATTGTTCGCCCTTCCCCTTATCAGCTCTCCTTGTCTTGGCCTTGGCTGTACATGTGTGGAAAAATAATAAGCCAGCTGGGCCCAATGGGAACTATAGAGTTTATATGTATAAAATACACATGAACAATCACAGGCAACCTGCAATTTCTATAAAAAAATAAGTATAAGTTATATGCATTATAACATATGATGAAATGCAAACATGCCACGTGGTTCCCACTCAATTCAAATAATAAAACCATTAGCCTATAGAAATTAAAAGGAGAAATAACAAAATATATGTAAATATGTATGAATATATATACTGATAGAGCACCCATAGCATGACTAAACCCATTACCCCATTGCGAATTATGGTAATTCCCATCTAGGATTTAAGTCAAGTGTACATACAGATCGCGATCTAAAGCCCCCAAGGCTAGGGTATGCAGCCCCCAAGGCTAGGTCCTCCGTAGACCACTTAGATATAGTATATATGTATGTATAACGTCTATCAGGTACCAAGCAGCTCTTAACTATGAGTATACAAATCTAATAACAATTTAAAACATATATCAAAACAATTATACATGTGATTTGTGTAATACTAAAATCATAACATGTATAAAATAGTTCAAATATTGTATAATTCCTCATTTCTAAATCATGACTTGGTATATTTAGCAATAAGCTGGTTATATGCGTATACGCGTAACGGATGACAACTAAGGCTCGTAATACTCTAACATACAATAAGATTTTTATTCCTCAACATGAAACTACAATAAAAACATATATAAATCAAGAGAACTATCAACAAATTTCAACCCAAAACCCCTTGTATGTGTATCAACAAGCATATAAGGAAATCCCCAAATTTTTTCTTTGAAAATAAGGATGCAACACATAATCTTTGAAATCAAGTTTAAGTATTAGTATTCCCACCTCAATTAAGCTAATCTTCAAGATTAAGAGCGATAGATCAAGCCGTAATCTGAGAAATCTTAAAATCCCCAAAGTTGAGCTTGAACCTTCAACAATGGAGGAAGGCAATAGAGAGGATGATGGAGATAATAATGATGATGATGATCTTGCATGAAGCAAAGAACCATGGAGGATCACTCCTAAGAACCCCTCTTTAGTGAGCTCTCATTTTTCTCTAGCTATCTTATGAGTTTGGGACGAAATGGCTGGAAGAGGAAGAAAGTGATATATCTAGCAAAGGAAAAGTGCTAAAAAGCACACTACCTACCTCTGATCGATCAAAGCTAAGTCTTTGATCGATCAGAGGCCAAATTGCCTGAAGCCCCACTTTTTCCTACAAAAATCTCACATTTCACGCACCTTTTTGATTATCGAAACGATTCCAACTCAACTCGGCCTTCAAATGAAACTTGCAGAAGGTAAAAAAATGAAGTTATAGGTGCTGACAGAAGCTTATTCAATTAAGTGACGAAGAAGTTACGAATGCTCAAAGTTGACAAAAATCAAAAATCGCGTCTAACAGAATTACGCGTCTAACGCGACGAATGAGGTTCGGACCACCCGAATTGTCCAACGATCACTTATGCAAATTTGTATACATATATATGACATGTGGAAGGGTATAAATTACACAGATCTACATAAAAATAAACTTCACACTCCAAAACATTGCTCATGGTAATATAAATATGGCTATAGAGAAAGATTTTAAACCAAAAGTAGGGTGATACAATAACACAATTAATGCAATATTTAATAATTTTTGTGAATATTAATATAATTTCTTCCCTTTACATTTTTCTTTTGTTCTTGGCCTTTTGGTCTTCTTTTTCTCTTTATTAATATTAATAATGACATAATATAAAGGGATATACAAAAACTTATTTTATGATCCTTTTAAAGTTTTTACTTTGATTCTTATGAAAATTTTTAAATATTGTCAAATTTTGATCAGCACTATCTTTTATCGTAATGCATACTAATTTATTTATTTTAATTTTTGAAAAAAGATAATCAATCATTTAGCAATAGCCAAAGTAATTTTCCATATTTGTTTACAAGTACAATTCCAATATTTTAATTTCACAAAGCTTGTGAGAAAAAGTGTTACCAAGTTATTAAATTAATTATTTTTGAGATAGCATTAGATATATATTACTTTTTTGAAATAGACTACAATACTATTCAAAATATTAACATATTATGTTAATTGAGTCATCCACGCATCGCGCAAGTTTACACTTATATATATATATATATATTATCATAATTATTATTAATGGGCTATGTTATAATAATTAATAGAGAGAAAGAGGACTAAACAATCAAGCAGGAAGACAAAAGAATTACTTAGAGTAATTAATGATTGCATTGACTGTACTATACTTCTTTTGTATATTATTATTAGAAGATTTGTTTCTTCTGTAGTCCATATTTTTCTCGATCCTCTTCTATTTTTTATTTATTTTTATTTATTTGTCTCTCATACTTTATATTTCTCATTTCTCCTTTTGTTGTCCCAAATTTTTTTTTGCAGTATATTAGAGATGTTAAGTGAGACAACTTATAAAAGCACTTAAATTTGTGTTTTGTTCCTTCATCCTTTGAAATAGATCGACATAGATACAGTCTCAAATTTAGAGTTTAATATATTCTTTTAGTATATTAACATAATTAATTTATCAAATCTTAGATAAAAGTAATTTATTTTTCATATATCATTGTCTAATTTATTATACCAAAATTAATATAATGAAAATTTGTATTATTGAATTTAAAATCTTGCTTTGTGATCAAAAGATGTATTGATCAGTGTACGAACTCCTCTACCAATCTATGGATTATATAAGCTTTTGGTGTAGATTGTCATAATGGAGAGTAAGGTCGTGTTGCAGATTTTATGTATTTGAAAAAATGGGATAAAAGAAAAAAACTAAAGCAAGTACCAAGTTAGCATTCTTGTGTATTCCTAAATCCCACATAAGAGATATATAAAACCTTTCATTGGTTTTTTTAAGGAAGAATTTGCCTAAGAACTTGAGCTCTTTGGGCATTAGACTTTTGTGCTATTGGGTGAGGACTTGGATAGTGTGGTTCATCACACGCGCGCTGATCGACCCGACCCGTGTTATAGGCTTACTTTGAGTAAAACGTTATCTTTCTATTGTTGTGGATAGATGACTCTCTCCCACAACGCAACGATACGCACCGGGAAGAATTATCTCGTCTTAAAGAATATTTTTGTCTTCTTCAAAAATGACATAACAAAAATTATTTCCATTGCGAAATACCTTCTGAAGTTTAAAAAAAAGTCCTTTAAATTTTTCTTGCCTCCGACAAGAATAATTTACTGATTCCGATCAAGTTAAATAGGGAGTTAAAATTTTGATTTCCTACCATGCAAGGGAAATCGAGACAGAGGGAATTTATCTGGGCTTGTTGTATTCTGGGGACGGCGTGGCCTTTTAGAACTACTAGCACAAATGCTGAGCAGAGTTACGAAACGTCTTAAAGAGAGCGACCTAGTCCGCAACTCAACCCAGTATTTCCATATCGTTATTTGATAACTTCGTTCTAGTTTCAACAGGTCATGATCTTTTAAACTTTCCCCCTGTATGTAGTATATATTTTGCAATCAAAACTCATTTTGATTCATTGTAAATGAAAAGAGTTGAAGGAAATGTTAGGCCTTTTTTCCGATTTTGTTCTATAAGGTCTACTAGCCACAAGTCTTTGTTGACATTTTATTTTGGGAACGGGTTTACTATTTTTTTGGAGTATTTATGTCTTGCTGGTATTCTTTTTGCACTTTAATATTTTTCCATTCTTTGCACAACACATTTTATGAAACATGATACTTAATTCATTTAATTTTCGATAATCTATTACATAATAATATTATGGAGGAAGTTCCTCCATTTAATATGTTATGAATATGTATTCAATTTACTTATTTCTATATCTGGTCCTAGGAGTTAAGAGTTTCTTCCACCTCTGTTCATTGTTAACGCTTTGGCTTTTGATTTATTATAAGGTTTTTGTTTTCCTGTCAAAAAAATGTACTTATTTCATTAATATTTATTTTGTATATATTTCATTAACTTATATATATATATATATATATATAGTGTATTTCTGGTACATATCGTGCTTTTTTATCGACAATTTTTTGTCGCCAAAAGATTGGGGAGATATTTTTAGAGATGACAAACTGTCGCAAAAATCCGCACTTGAAATTTTCCATATATATATAATACATGTGTTTCTCCAAGAAAAAAAATATAATTTCAGTTTGTTAAAGTTGCACTACACGATGCACAAACTATTTACATTTTAATGTGTTGAAAAGTATGATATACATTGTTGGCCCACTACTTAATAACTTAAACTTTTGGGTGAGATGGTTCCTAACATGGTATCAGAGGTCAGGTTCTGCAAAGTCTCGGGTTCGAATCATCCCGCTTACATTTGTTTCCCCCTTTGTGTTTGTGCTTGTGCAGTATGCATGTTGTTGTTTGTGCACGAAGTGCACCTTTGGTCTGGCCTGTTTGGCCTTTAGTTTCGTTTGTCTATCCACGTGCGAGTGGCTTGCACGTGAGGGGGAGTGTTGAAGAGTATGATATACATTGTTGGCCCACTACTTAATAACTCAAGCTTTTGAATGAGATGGTTCATAACATAATGTATTCCGTGCATCATCATCAAAACTGCTTCTTTGTATAATATGGTTCTTTTGATAAGATTTGTGAGTTTTTTGTTTTTTTATATAAATATGACCAATCAATATTCATATATATATTTTTATTCGTATTTTTACTGTTATTGCGTTTTTGGTATTACTATTGTTTTTTTTTTTTCAATAAAGAAGAATTAAAGTGAAAAATCGATAATAAAGTTAGCAAATACAAACATGCAAAGATGATAACAAAATGTGACATAAAATTATATATCTTACTATAATTTTTAGATTTCTTAATTATATTGGACATTGAAGTTTCTAGATTAGCTATAGTTTTGGTTATATCGATCTTTAGATCCTAATTACGAGCCAAATTGAAAATTTTAATGTAACTCATTTATCATTCAAGGTGTTATATAAGATTATCTCTATGCACACTAAATATAGGAAGTAAAGAGTATGGAATCTTGTTGCTTAAATAATTCATCACAAGGAATCGAATATACTGTGTTTCATTTATCTATTTCTTTTTTTTTATCGTGTCGTTTGCATTTTTTACTATGTGTTCACACGGATCAAATTACACAATTGAAGTAAATTTTTATTTTTTATACTAGAATTAAATTTGTAAAATGTAAATCGTCCACCTCGTAGATCGCATGGATCAGAATCTAGTGTTTTTTCTTTAAAATATGTCCCAAGTACATTAGCTATCTATTATCTCAAAATTTAATACATTAAGTCACTATTTGACCTTCATAACTTAAATTTAGTATATTCAAATGCTATTTGACACGTATTAACATTAAGTAAAATGGCATGTAACTTCAATGATTAAAAATTTCAAATCGATAGTTAACTATATCTTTTGTGACATTCCCAATTAAGATTTTAGTTACTTTTGGACAATCAATATATCAAAATGTAGAATATATCCCCAATTAAGATTTTAGTTTACTTTTGGACAATCAATGTACCAAAATGTAGAATAGTAAATAATTTTTTTTTCTTAACCATTGATGATCTTTCAGTTTAGGAAACATGAATTAATATATACTAAATAACTCTTAAATCTTTCTCAATTGCTATTTTAATCCACATTTATTTACCTTTTTTTAAGGTGATTGTTATATGCACCCAACCAACTTATTGGTTTCATCGCGGTTATTACAAATACTGCCATTTAGTTGATTTCTTATTACAAAGACCACCACTTTATCACCAACACCACCACCTTGTCACCAACACCACCACCTTAATTAAGATGTAATTAAGCATTAACTAAAAAAAAAAACTTTGAATCCCTCACATTCCCTCCCTAATCCTCCTCCTTCTTCTCCTTCTTCATAGACCTAACAAAGTTGGACACAACACGATAACATGAAAACGACTCGATACAAAATTATCAGTTAATTGATAGACCCGTATCGGGTTCAGGTCATTATCGGGTGGACCCAATAAGACACAACCAATTAATAAATGGGTTGGCACTGACCCGATTGACTCGTTAATCACCCGTTAAGACCCACTAATGTTTTGATTCGTGTCGTGTCGAGTTAACACGATAACTCGACTGACCCGTTAATAAAATAGATATATATATATATATATATATAATACTATTATATCTAAGTTATATAGATTTGTAGAGTTTTAATTGAACTAGTGATGAAGTTGTGGAGATTTACTAATTATAACTACGACCTAATGCCTATTGTTACTGTGGACTGTCTCTAATTGTGTGAATTTTGGTGTTAAATTGTTAAGGGGTCTTACCGGGTGAAACAAGTCTTAGCGGGTTCAAGTCACCCAAATTCACCTGATTACTTAACGGGTAAAACGAGCCGTGTCTGGTCACACGTTAATTTAACAAATCATGCTTTGAAATTTCATCCGTTAACTTTACGGGTTGAGTTTGGTTTTAGTTATTTATCACTTAAACCCGATTCCACCCGACACGAAATCGATCTGACACGACCCGTTGCCGGGTCTACTTCTTCATTCATACATATATATATATATATTTTGAGAGAGAGAGAGAGACCGGAAAAAGAAAGAAATTAAAAAATTTTAAAAATAAGAAGTTGAGGAACACTCTTAGATCACTCGGTTCATATCAAACGAGTTACATGCGTCCACACTCGATGACGGGGCAAACAAGTAGGGTGCAAAAAATTAAATAATTGTCACTCGATGTCAAGCGATCATCTTCTTCATTCGTTCATGTGTGTTTGTATATATACATATATATGTTGATGGTGGCGGGGGCTGGAGGCGGAGTAGGAGTAGGACGGTGGTAGTGGTAGTAGTAGTAGAGGTGGAGATGAAAATGATTGACATTAGTTAAAATTAATTAGAGTAAAAGAGTTAAATATGGTAGGTACAAAAAACCAAAAGAACTCTTTTTAAAATAAAAGTAGAACCAATAAATTAGTCGGATGATGCGTGTAACATCACCATTTTTAATATAGACGAAAGTTAGACGAGGGGGCAAGAAGAAAAATAAAAAAAAATCCAATAGCCCATCTACTAATATAACCACTGAACACCATCTTTTCAGAAGGCCTGAATTTGCACCTGTGTAGATGACTTGCGTACGTGTGCACACATTGAAAAAAGAAACTAAAAATTTATATACCAACAGACATGGCAGAGAAAGAGAAAGTAATAAACATTAGAAATTTGTACCTCATTTATTACATCATTTTGCACAATTTATTTAATACAAATTTTAAGAAAATTTAGCATTTTTCTGAAAAATGGAATTTCAAAACAAAGCGTAACATACATACTTTTCTAGATTTATGAGTGGCCACTTGCATGTACATCACAATATGGGGAACACATGGCACTTACATTATCACAATAAAACTCGATTCCCATAAAATGGTCTGTGCTGCAACCTTTTATTCATGGTAGTCTTGTTTCACCTTTTTGAAGCTTCAATAATTACAATCATCATTTTATCTATAAGAGGGGAGTTATTGTGGAAGAACCAATAATCAACACTCAACGGATCACAAGTATAATACTTATTACATTATCACAATACTTGTATCAACATGTTACAATAACAAGTTTATATTCTAGAAATCTTAATTGAGAACGCACATATTCGATGATAATACTAATCACAATAATAATAATAGACAATCGTCTTTGAATCTTAAATACATACAAGAGACAAAAAAAAATTGTGCGATTGAGATTAAAAATGCATTTTTAAAAGCAAATAGTGACTTTTGCACGAGTTACGACTTAGTGTATATATATAACCAACAATCCAATTTTAGTTTCAAACTTGAATTTTTTTTTTAATTTGAAATCCTCAACAAAATTAAAAGACTAAGAAAATGATGATTTAGGAATTCGTTAAATAAATTGGGATAGTTCGCACTTTTGCAATAAAATACTACTGATTAAGAAATTACCCGATTCACAGAGCAGTGGACTAAAAAAGATTACTATCTCTAACTTTTCCTGTCAAAGTTCCGGGAGATTGGCAGGAATGTAACAAGACAACTCTTCTCTAAGCGACCCAAACCCAGTGACAAGCTGCTCATGGAAATCTCGGTCTTCCTCTGTAATCAATCTATCATGAACCTTGATTGCTCGCTTGCAAACCGCCATAAATTCAAGTAAAGTACTGAAGAGTAGCTGCAGCTCCAGTTGGCTCAGCCTTGTTGCAGCCTCACCGGACAGGAAAGCCGTGCACACACCCATGATTCCACTGTTTACCTGTGTTTAACACGCAAGTCACTGTATAGGCTTAACATATATAATCAGAACATCAGGTTTTAATTCAAATGGAATTGTTATTCAACATAGCAAGAAAATGATGATGAAGCACATAAAGGACATGCTGGCGCAAGGAGAGTACAATCAATGCATAAAGGATACACGGACACATTTTGGGCATGTTCTACAATCTTAAAACTCAAAAGGAGGAGAATAATATAAACAGATTTATACATGTATTATTGTTTGCTTTGTGCATCTCGTTTTGTTTACCCTTTAATAATTACTACTAGTGTTCATTTGATTCGAGTTTTTGTTTATTACTATAACCCAAAATGGTAGTTTCACATGGAAAGTTTGAGCTCATTAACTTATGATTCAATCTCTCGATATTTATTAAGCTTACTAATTTAGGATTCCGGAAATTAACAAAAACTCAGATCAAACGAGCCCTTAAATCATAGGCTTTGGGATGTCCCACTTTCTTTTTTGGAACGTCCCAAAAGATCACTAGTCCGATTCTGCTTATAATCAATGTATCAAATTGTCTACCAGGGAAAAACAAGTTGTATTCTTGACCATTTAATATGTTAAAACTGCATTTTTTTTTAAAATACCAAATTTAGAGAGGAACTACTAATTTGGGATGGAGAGAATATCACAAAAACCAAATCAGGGAAAAGATGTAAAGCCAAAACTCACTTGAACTGCAACAGAACCTTGAAGTACTCTCTCTAGATTCGAGACACGCTGACAATGATCAATGGAGCTATAAAGCTTTTCAAGCTCATCCTGTAGGGCAGCCGTTCTAGCTTCAATCATTCCAATCGCATTCTCTAAAGGAGAAAACTCAAGAAACTCCGATTTAATAACCATGAATCGGTTCACAAGGGAAGGGAAACAACCTTCAGTTTGAAGAATTGTACGCCTCTTCCACTGGTCTTCCAACCCACCTTGGCTCTTGTCAAATTTTGTAAAAGGTGTATCAAACACAAAACGGTCAAAGGCATGCTCACGCCTACTGCCAGTAGTGAGAGAGAATATTCGTTCTCTTCTACTTCCGACATCCTCATTTTCCATAACTGGTTCAACGGCAGTTATTTGAAGGTAGCTTACTCCACCCTGCAACCCATCTGCTTTGACTTGCCCCGAATATGGAATTATATGTATCGGATGATTGCTATCCGGTCTTGACTTGTATATAAGATGAAGCTTCTCCTTTAGGTCACCCAACAATACACCACGAGGCTCTCTATAAACATATTCTTTTCCATCTAGCTTCCCAAAACTTCCACCATAAAATCCAACCCTATAATATTTGGCATCAGGATGAGATTCTTCCTTGCTTAGTGAATCGCAGATATTGCCTAGCATTGTGTAGCACTTTTTAAGCCAATCATATGATTGACGACTCTCATACACCGGGATTATAAGTTTTAAAATTTTCTTACAGAAATGGTAGAGCTCAGCTTGGAAGAAAAGATCTTTTGCAACATAAAGGTATTTGACAGCGGAGTCAACTTTGAGCTTTGAAGAACCATATCCTTCTATCTCAGCTGCGGAGGACCCAGAAGTGATTTTGCTACTAACCATGGGGCATATATTGCGTAATTCGGTCATATGATAATTGCTCCATACTTGATATTTTCCACTCACAAAAGCCTACAAATGATGGAAAATAATAAAAGAAAAATCAATTTGAAATGTAATGGAGACATTATCATATGTATAATTGTACTAGTTATGACGCGCGTGGGAATGCCCGTAACTGATAGACAAATTAATAAAAAGTAAACAAAGAAGCAAGTTAGAGAAAAACACGCAGGTTAGAGATCAAGTAATCAAAATCCAAATTGAGTTTCTGCATAAGTTTTTATTGTTATTGCAACAAGTAATCAAAATTCAGTTTGGTATTACTTATGTTTCTACTTGTATTATACTTAAAATAAATGGACTGTGGTTAATGGCCTTAACATCCCATCTTAATAAATACAAGTTGACAAAATGATTAGCATAGAAAACACCCAATATATCATGTTTCTTGGACAAAAAACTCTGTTTCTTTGTTATAACAGAGCAAATTCATTCTTATGGCAAAGGGATAAATGTAAACCCAGTATAAAAGTACATGAGAGATGAAATACTTATAGATCGTCTTTTGTGAGGATCAACAATCAGTAGGGGTGTCTTTTGGAAAAAAAAAAACTAGAAAATGACATAAATATTACTAATTTTATGAGAAGTTGTACATGAATGATTTAGTGAGATATTATATTATTTTTTGGGTGTTACCATGGAATCCAACTCTTCGGGTTATGGGTAAGAAAAAATTTCTATGAAAAAGAGGAAAAGACGGAGAACATTGTAAGTTTACGAGAGATTGTGAAAAGAATTGTTATTAATTATTGAAAAAAGGAGTACATCAATATATACAAGAGAGATCCTAAAGATAAAGATATTTCCTTCTAATAAGGATTTCCTAATTATCTCCTAAATAAACACATTCTATAAATAACATATATATAAATCTCAACACTCCCCCTCAAGCTGGAGCGTACAAGTTGTATGATCAAACCTTGTTACAAATATAATTGCTCAAGGTCCATCAAGAGACTTAGGTGGTGTTTGTTTCAACCACTTAAATCTGAAAACTTAAAGTTTTCAGATTTAAGTGGTATCAAAGTTGTTTGTTTGATAAAAAAATTAAGTGATTCACCACTTAAATCTGAAAATTTGCATCCAAAAAATTAAGTGGCAAGTTTACCACTTAAATCTGAAAACTTAAAACATCCCATTACAAAATACCTATTTCACCCTCATTAAAGTTTTAATCATGTAATCTAAATAGACTAATAAGGGCAAAATTGTCATATTAAAAAAAATTCAGTTTTCAGATGTGTTATATTCAAACAAACAACATTTTTTCAGATATAGTTTTCAGAAGTAAACAAACAATTTTTTCAGTTTCAGTTTTCAGTTTCAGTTTTCAGATGCTTTATCAAACGCCGCCTTAGTAAAGATATCAGCTAGTTGATCATTCAATTTCACGTAGTTAGTAGCGATCTCCCCTGAAAGAACTTTTTCTCTAATAAAGTGACAATCAATCTCGATGTTAGTTTTTTCGTGAAAGACTGGATTAGACGCAATGTGGAAAGCTGCTTGGTTATCGCATATCAACTTCATTTGTTGAATCTTCATGAACTTCAACTCTTGGAGTAGCTGTTCCATCCATAAGAACTCACACGTCGCTTTTGATATGACCCAATATTTTGCCTTAACGCTGGACAAGGAAACAATTGATTGTTTATTGCTCTTCCATGAGACCAGATTTCCTCTAACGAAAATACAATACCCACTGGTCGAATGTCTATCATATAGGCAACCTGCCCAATCAGTAGCAGAATAGCCAACAATCTCAGTGTGGCCTCTACTTTCATACAGAAGGCCTTTACATGGTGTCTTCTTTATGTATTTCAAAATACGAACAATTACCTCCTAATGACTATCACACGGAGCACTTAAGAACTAGCTGAGTACACTCATTGAGAACGCTATGTCAGGACGTGTCACAGTGAGGTAGTTGAGTTTCCCAACAAGTCTCCGGTATTTACTAGGGTCTGATAATGGCTCTGCCTGATTAGGTAGGAGTTTGACATTTGGCTTCATCGGAGAATCTAAGGGTTTGCAATTTGTCATGCCAATTTCTTTTAAGATATCTAAGGCATACTTCCGCTAGGATGTGATGATACTCTGTCGAGATTGAGCAACTTCTATTCCCAGAAAGTATTTGAATTTCCTTAAATCTTTCGTCTGAAAATGGTGAAATAAATGCTTCTTGAGTTTTTGTAGGCCCTCTTGATCATTTCCCATAATCACAATATCGTCCACATAACGACCAAGTAGATGCATCTGTCAATAGATGAATGGGAGTAAAAGATGGAATGATCAGCCTTACTATGAGTCATACCAAACTGACAAACAACCAAACTAAAGCGTCTAAACTACGCTCGTGGGGATTGTAATTCATAGGAGGTTGCTCCATATATACATCTTCCTGTAATTCACCATGAAGAAAAGCTTTCTTGATGTCCAACTGATAAGGGGGCCAGTGACGAATAGCCGCCACAAAGAGAAACAAATGAACATAAGACATCTTAACCACCGGAGAGAACGTATAACCATAATCAATCCCATAGATTTGGGTATACCCTTTCGCAACTAGCCAGACTTTCAGACGATCAATGTTTCCATCGGGCTCAACTTTGACAATGTAAATTCAATGATAACTCATTGTTGATTTACTAGGAGAAAGAGGCACGAGGTCCCATGTGCCACTTGAATGCAAAGCAGACATCTCATTAACCATAGTTTGGCACCAGTCTGGATCAGAAAGAACTGCTCCTACACTTTTAAGTGTAGAAACATAAAACAAAGACGATACAAAGACAGAATATTGTGGAGATAACCAATGATAAAATACAAAATTATAAATGGAATGAAGGTTACGAGTAAAACGAATAGCTTTGCATTCGACAATGGGAAGATCCAGGTTAGGAGCCAGAATCGGAACGTTAACTAAAGTAAGAAATGAGGTTGGTGGATATAGTGGTGGGCTCGGATATAATCTCAGTGGCAGGCTAGGTGGCGGGGTTCTCAACAGATATAGGTTGAGGTTGGCGATGGTAGAGAGTAGAGGATGTGGTGAGTCTGCGGTAGGAGCCACAGGGTCAAGAGAGCACACAACCTATAAAATAAGACTAGCGTATGATACGGGGGAATCACTAATATCAGGAGGACACGCAACACTTTTTAACGAGGGAAAGCATGAAGTCGTCTCAAAGAAGGTGACGGCTGCAGAAACAAGGTATCATTTAAGGTCCGGGGAAAAACAATGATAACCCTTTTGTAAGCGAGAATACCCCAAAAAGATCCATTTGAGAGATTTGGCATGTAACTTATCTTTCTTTTGAGTGAGGTCATGAACAAAACAAATGCAGTCAAAGACACGAAAGTGGATGAGATAGAGAGGCTGGGTGAGAAATAACAAAGAATGAGGTACTTGATTTTCTAAAACTGAGGATGACATCCTATTAATTAAATAACATGCAATGATGACCATGTCTCCCCAAAAACATTACGGAACATGATTGTGAATAAGGAGGGTACAAGCAGTTTCAATTAAATGTCTATATTTCCGATCGCCACTCCATTTTGTTAAGGAGTATGAGTACAAGAAGATTGGTGAAGTATACCTTGAGAAGTCATAAAAGATTAGAAGGGGGCAAAAAAATATTCTCGTGCATGGTCACTCTAGAAAGTACGAATAGTGGTGCCAAATTGGGTTTTAATTTCTGAGCAAAACGTTTGAAAGATGAAAAATAGCTCGGAACGATATTTCATTGAAAATAACTAAGTGCATCGGGAAAAATCAACAAAAGTGAAAAAATATTAAAAACCTAAAGTTGTTTTAACACGATTAGGACCCCATAAATCAGAATGAATTAGAGAAAATATGACTTTGCTTGTTTATTGACATGATTGGGAAAAAAACTACGAACGTGTTTCCCCAACTGACAAGACACACACGAGAAAGATGACACACGAGAAAAACTTAGTACCATATTTTATAGTTTTTGTAGATTGGGATGGCCCAATCGCTGGTGAAGCTGTGCAGGTGGATCACTAGCAACACAAGTTATAAGGGCTAGTGGTGGGGTGAGGTAGTATAGACCACGGTATTCATGTCCTACTCCAATTAACTTCTTAGTACTCCGCTCTTTCACAAGAACATAATTGGCCACAAAGGTAACAGAATAAGGCAAGTTTTGGGTTAATTTGCTAACTGAAACAAATTGAAAGGACATACAGGCACAAAAAGAACATAATTTAAAGATAAAGTATGCAAGGGTTCAACCAGTCCAATGCTTGTAACTTGAGTTTGGGAGCCATCGACTAAGGTAACAGTAGACAATGAATCATAATAGGTAATAGAAAAGAACAAATTCTTATTATCAGACATCTAATTAGAAACACCAGAATCAAGAACCCAAGATCTAAGAGATGATGATTGATAGATGCAGGCAATAGGGTTACCAGTTTAATTTACATAAGCAATGGAGATGGACTGTTTGTTCTCTTGAAATTACAGGAACTAAGCGTATTTAGTGGTAAATACGGAAAAAGTAAAGATTGATTCTTCGCTTGGAGTACCCATTAGAGACTTGCAATATAAGCCAAAACACCACCAAACTAATGCTGAGAATATACTAGAAATATGTTGGAACATAAATCTTAGAGAGGCGATCTGGAAAAACTATACCAGTGAACAGTAACTCCAGTGAACAGTAACTCTTTTTTTTTGACACTCGACGGCTAGGGTTTACACGCTGGGATAGAAACACAGTGGTTAGGTTTTGGTTACTAAGTGAGAAGCAAAGCGGTTAAGGTTTGGTTACTAAGTGAGAAGCACAGCTGTTAGGGTTTGGTTACTAGGTGAGAAACGAATCCCTTTGATACCATGTAAGTTTTTGAAAGATAGTGATGATAATTGTTATTAATTATTGAAAAAAGAAGTATATTAATATATACAAGAGTGTGGACGAAATCAATTTGAATAATATTCTGATCTATAATTTATTCAACTTTTATTGTATTATGAGCTGTTAGAAAATCTTTCCTTATGAGTCATATATTATGGTGTTAATAGCCCATGATTTTAGGCATTTAATTGTAGGTTTTGTTTCATTATTGTAATGTATTTATATGTCCTTTCTCTATTGTTTCAATATACATAAAATATTATCTACATTCTCATGGTATCAGAGGCAAAGGGCTAATATGTATCTTCATGGCTAACTCTGCCATTCTCGAAGCTATTCACGGCGACAAAGCTGTGTTACTCAGGACGAAAGCTCTGCCATCTCTTTCAAGGAAGGAACCATGGTGCGCTTCATATCACTGCCCACAAACTTGACAGCAAGAACTACTTGCAATGGGCTCAGTTTGTCAAAATTATCATCGGCGATCGAGGCAAGCTGGGGTACATCACCGGAGAACTTGCTGCCCTGATTCCGCCGATCCAGCACATAAAACATGGCTGGCTAAGGACTCCATTATTCGTGACTGGCTCATTAATTCTATGGAACCAAAGATCAACCGACGCTATCTCTGTTTCAAAACCATGAAGGACATTTGGGATGCTGCCCTCCGAATGTCTTCTGATCTTACGCATCACCCTTTCAATGGGCGTTCCAACCATGACTCTCGACTTAATCGAATGGGTGAACTTACATGGTGTGATCACTGCTATTGTCATGGCCATACCCGAGAGATTTGTTGGCAAATTCATGAAAAGCCAACTAGTTTGGTCCTTCACCAAAGGAATATATGGGAAATGGTCTGACAGGAGAGCCTATCAATCTAGCAGTGACAAGGCTACTATTCCTCCATCCATTGGAGTCTCATCTCAAGTGCAAGTGGAACATTTATGTCGCATTTTCAATTGGTCTTCCCCACAAATCTCGTCATCCTCTAGTACTAATCTAGGATCGTGTTCTATTGCTCAATCTGGTAAATTTCACTCAGCCTTAAACTCTTCTGTTAGTCCTGAACTTTGGATCATTGATTCAGGCGCCTCCGATCACATGACAGGTTGCCATAATATTTTTTCCTCATATATTCCGTGTAAGAATAGGGCCATCGTTAAAATTGCAAATAGTTCTTTGTCTTCTATTATAGGAATAGGGACCATTAAACTATCTCAGGATCTTACCCTTAATGTCTCGTTTGGTTTAAGATTTAAACCATTCCAGGAATGCTACATTCCATTCCGAAACAATTCCTGCGTTTGGTTCAAATTTTAAGTCCGGAATAAATAATTCCCGGAACAAACCTTTCCCCCAAAGTTCTCCTATTTAAATCATAAGGAATAAACCATTACCAATGGGCATCTTTTTTAATTTTTTCATATTAGGACTAAAATAACACTCTTCCTTATGAATAAATAATTCTTTTTCCATCAGTGTATGAAAATATTGTTTGTAACTTTTTTTTTTAATTACGCTGCTGCACAAAAATGAAAAAAAAATATTTGGAACTTTTTTCTTTTCTTTTTTCCTGTTGTAATTTTTTTTAATTAAAAATAATTGTAATTTTTGTAGGATAGTTATTAGCTAGGCATGTGTAATTTTTGTAATTTATTATAGTAATTGTCTCTTTTGAAAAATTAGTAGGTGATGTTTTCTCATCTTTTAAAAAAAGGGTATTTTTGTAATTGATACTTTATTCCATTCCTATTCCCGGTTGAATCAAACATCGGCATGGCATCTTAGATGCCAAGAAAATAACTTTCCAGGAATCAAGTATTCCCATTCCATGCCCATTCCATTCCTAAAACTCGAACCAAACGAACCATAAATATATCCTTCATGTTCTTCATTAAAATGCAATTTAATTTCTGTTAGCAAAGTTACTCATGACAATAATTGTGTTGTTAAATTCATGTCTTCTTCATGTTTCTTTCAGGAACTATCATCGGGGAGGACAATTGGCAGTGCTAGGGTTCATGACGGACTTTATTTCTTTAAAGACACGAATAAAGGGGGTCGACAAACTCCTGTGTCGGGTGTTGCTTATGTTTCTGTTTCTAGCTTTAGGGAAATTATGTTATGGCACTATAGACTTGGTCATCCCAACTTTGCTTATTTGAAACGTTTGTTACCTTCTTTATTTGATAATGAAAGTTCAATTTCTCTTCAATGTGAGATATGCCAGCTTGCTAAACACACCCGCACTTTTTTTCCTCCAAGACCATATACACCATCCACTCATTTCTCCTTGATCCATAGTGACATTTGGGGGCCATCTAAAGTTACAACCTCCAATGGGAAGCGTTGGTTTATTACATTCATTGATGATCACACACGAATCACTCGTGTGTTGATACTCCTCAACAAAATGGAGTCTCAGAAAGAAAGAATCACCATTTGTTGGAGGTTGCTCGTGCCCTTACGTTTAGTATGAATGTCCTAAAATATTTGTGGGGTGATGCCATCTTAACAGTTACATGCCTCATAAACCGCCTACCTAATCGGACTTCTCACTTTGACTCTCATTTATCCGTCCTTACAAAAAAATATCCTCACATTTCCAAAAATGATCTTCCATTGAAAACCTTTGGGTGTATTGCCTTTGTTCATGTACATGCTCACAATCGAACTAAACTTGATCCTCGAGCTCCTAAAACCATTTTTCTTGGCTATTCCCCAACCCAAAAAGGTTATCGTTGTTACTGTCCACAAAACAAGAAAACTTATGTTTCTTGTGATGTTACCTTTTTTAAAACACTCCGTACTACACTTCAACTTCGCTTCCGGGAGAGAATAGTAACTGAGAAGCTCATTGTCGTTGGGACACACTACCCACTGTGCCTAGTATTTCACTTCCTACATCACCTGAACCAATAGCCACCATACCTAGCATTCCATTTCCTATTCCACCTGAACCAATAGAAGTTGTCCCAGACACAATCTAAATCAATACTTCACCAAATCAATAACAAGGTAACATGCCAGAAAATAACATTCTAGTACTAGAAACAAGGACAGAAGCAATTATGCCCAATCAGCAAGAGTTACATGTTTATTCTAGAAGAAAAATCACCCAAGGGAATAAACAAGTCATGAATCCAACTCACAGTCAAGATGCCGAGCCGATGGTAGAACTTCATCTTCTAAGTGTATCAGGTAATCCCAAAAATAATCTAAGTTATATTCTTGATCTTCATGCACCAATAGCAATTAGAAAGGGTATTAGGTCTTGTATTCAACATCCCATTTCCAAGTTTATTTCGTATTCAAATTTATCATTTTCTTTTCGCGCTTTCACCTCCAGTGTATCTAGTATTGTTATTCCTAGGTCAATTAAGGAGGCCCTAAATGTTCCTGAATGGAAAACTGTTGTATTGGAGGAAATGCACACATTTAAACAAAACAACACATGGAGTTTGGTGGAGTTGCCAAAAGGCAAGAATGTTGTAGGATGCAAATGGGTATTCACAATAAAATATAAGGCCAATGGCTCTATTGAACGGTACAAAGCACAGTTGGTGGCCAAAGGTTTTACTCAAACCTACGGGATTGACTACACATAAACTTTTGCTCCTGTAGCCAAGCTCAATACTATTCGGATTTTACTCTCTTTGGCAGCAAATGCCGACTGGCCTTTGCATCAACTTGATGTGAAGAATGCATTTTTAAATGGAGACCTTCAAGAAGAAGTTTACATGAGTCAACCACTAGGTTTTGAAGGAAAATTGGGAAGTAAAACTGTTTGTAAGCTCAACAAATCTCTTTACGGTTTAAAACAATCCCCACGTGTTTGGTTTAAGCGTTTTTCAAAAGTAATCAAAAAGCTTGGTTATATTCAAGGGCAAACTGATCATACAATGTTTGTCAAACACTCTGAAGGTGAGAAGATAACTATTATGATTGTGTATATTGATGATATTAATGTTACTAGGAACAATATTGAGGAGATAAAGAGAATTAAACAGATGATGGCAAAGGAATTTAAAGTCAAAGACCTTGGGGCTTTAAGGTACTTTTTGGGAATGGAGTTCGCTAGGAGTAAGAAAGGTATTTCAGTTTCTCAAAGGAAATACACTTTAGATATCTTAGAAGAAACTAGCATGTTGGGATGTAAACCAAGTAAAACTCCAATTAAACTAAGTAATAAGGTAAAAATGTTCGAAGGAGATCCTGTCGACGAAGGAAGTTATCAATGTCTTGTTGGAAAGCTTATTTATCTCTCGCATACAAGACTTGACATAGCTTTTGCTATGAGCCTAGTAAGCCAGTATATGCATGCACCGTGTCAAGGTCATCTTGATACTGTGTATAGAATTGTTGAAAAGTATGATATACATTGTTGGCCCACTACTTAACAGCTTTAGCTTTTGGGTGAGATGGTTACTAACATGGTATCAAAGCTCAGGTTCTGCAAGGTCTCGGGTTCGAATCCTCCCGCTTGCATTTGTTTCCCCCTTTGTGTTTGTGCAGTATGCATGTGCATTGGTTTCCCCCTTTGTGTTTGTGCAGTATGCATGTTGTTGTTTGTGCACAAAGTGCACCTTTGGTTTGGCCGGTTTAGCCTTTGGTTTCGTTTATCTATCCACGTACGAGCCACTCACAAGTGAGGGGGAGTGTTGAAAAGTATGATATATATTGTTGGCCCACTACTTAACAGCTTAATCTTTTGGGTGAGATGGTTACTAACAGAATCTTGAGGTATTTGAAGCAAACACCTGGAAATGGACTATTTTTGCTAAAACGGATGATCGAAAAATTAGAGCTTTCACTGATGCAGATTGGGTTGGTTCCATTGACGAGGGGAAGTCTACATCTGGTTATTGTACCTTATTATGAGGAAATTTGGTGACATGGCTCAGTAAAAAAACAGACCGTTGTCACAAGAAGCAATGCAGAAGCTGAATTTAGGGTTTTGGCTTATGGAGTTTGTGAGCTTATCTGGATAAGGAGCGTGATGGAAAAGATGAAGATCAAATATGAAGAACCTATGCACCTCTACTGCGATAACAAGTCAATCATTAGCATAGCTTACAATCCTGTCCATCACGATAGGACCAAACATGTGGAGATATATCGACATTTTATCAAGGAAAAGATTGATATGGGTATGATCAGCATTGAATATATATATCTACTTCCCAACAATTGGCTGATATACTCACAAAAGGACTAACAGAACAAGCATTTGATTTCCTTGTGAGCAAGCTTGGTCTCATCAACATCTACAGCCAAGCTTGAGGGGGAGTGTGGACAAAATCAATTTGAATAATATTCTGATCTGTAATTTATTCTGCTTTTATTGTATTATGAGCTGTTAGGATAGCTGTCAGAAAATCTTTCCTTAAGAGTCATATATTATGGTGTTAATAGCCCATGATTTTAGGCGCTTAATTGTAGGTTTTGTTTCCTTATTGTAATTTATTTATATGTCCTTTCTCTATTGTTTCAACATACAGAAAATATTATCT
Source organism: Lonicera japonica (assembly GCA_021464415.1). Taxonomy (NCBI): domain Eukaryota; kingdom Viridiplantae; phylum Streptophyta; class Magnoliopsida; order Dipsacales; family Caprifoliaceae; genus Lonicera; species Lonicera japonica. The sequence goes on along the minus strand of CM038468.1, from coordinate 51,032,637 downwards.
ACATTCTCGAAAAGATACCCTAAAAATAAGGATATTTCCTTCTAATAAGGATTTCCTAATTATCTCTTAATATACACATTCTATAAATAATATATATACAAATCTCAACAAACATCTCACCAAAATACTCACTATTTTTCGAATCTCTCACAAAACTTAAATTGTTTTCCAATCATTTTCCAACTTTCTTGTCAAACAAACGCCAAGTGATGCTAATTTAGAGAATTACAAGGGAAGTAAAAAACGAATTAGAGACACAATTAGAAAGAGATGACTTTCTTAAAACAAATAGAAATAAGCGATACTCCAACAACTTATAAATTCTTTTAGTTAATTTTAAGTTTGCTGATTGTCAGGTATATTATCAAGACAAGAGTTACCTGCATTATAAAACCAGCAGCAGCAGCAGCACACTGTGCAGCTTCAGCCATAGACCCCATCTCCCGATGTGCGTCACATAGATTCAACAACCACATTATGTGAAGATCTGGTACAGAAGCAAATGCCATCGCAACTTTATAGTAGCTCTCAGCAACTGAATATTTATCCTCGTTCATAACTGATGCCTATACAAAATTACAACCAACATTAAAATATTATTGCAACGTCATCATACTCGAGTGGGAATCAGAGTCGGAGTATGCCAGACTTTACCATAACTGCATGTTCGAGTCTAGCATCAAGAGCCAGGATAAGAGCTTCGGAGAGAGATTTAACCTCAGACCAGGACCACCGGTTCTCATTCATTGTCTCTAAAGGGGCAACAAGTGCAATTTGTGGAAGTCCACATTCTCTTAACATGCTTCGGCTCATAGATTCGTCAGCCATTTCCTCTAAAGATTTTCTAAGACATATTGCTTCACCACTTTCTTTGAGTGCTCCATCGGGGTTCAGTTGTGTCACTTGGACATCAGACATCAACTCTGACAATGTAATAGTCAATATGACCCTTAACCGTGTTGTCTGCATAAAGTAAGAGAAAGAGCTCTGCAAATGGAGGAAGACAATTGACGTGAGGAAGTAATAATAACAAAGATAGCTGAAGCTAAGAGATGCACGGAATTTAGCAGAAGTTACAATCACTACAACAAACTGTTCAATTAGTGATAAAATACTTGTGATGAAAACACATGGCAACGAAATATTTGTGATGACACACATTCGTCACAAAATGTACTCCTTTAGTAATGAAAATTAGTGTTTCGTCACTAAAGGCACTTCTTTAGTGACAAAACTTAGAATTCATCACAAAAGTTGCAAAAGCCAAGAGACTGGTGACGAAATTCAGAGTTTTGTCACCAAAGGGTGTGTCATTAAATGTGGCGCAAAATTTTAGTGCACAGAGAATTTTTTTGATCAAAACCATTTTCTTGTTACCCAGACTTTTAGTGACGCAGTTTTGGTAACGACATATTGATGAATCTTTTGTCACTAATCTAATTTAAGATGAAAAACATAAATTTAAAGGCACATTTTTTTGTCAGCTTAAAGTTATTTTGTTCTAGTAAATCTAATGGGCATTAAGTAACATACCTGAATGAGTATTTGGAGCCCGACAACAGCACATCTCCTGATTTTAATGTGATGGAAAGCTGCAAGTCGAAGAAGATGGAAAGTAATTTCCTTTAAGAAACGGTCATTTTGCCTTGCCATTAGTGTTCCTCCATGAAGTTCAAATACGCTTTTAAACACGGGGAACAGAGCTTCCCAAAAGGCCAGTGGTTGATTTCGCGAGAAGAAGCTCGTAAATATGGATGAAATGCAATCAAGTTTTCCATAATCAGTAGCAATGCTATGTGATGCTGCAGCTTTAGAAAATTTATCTGTTATTTCCAAAACTTGAAGACTGACAGCAGCACACAGGTTTTCTTCCCATAGTTCCTGGAGTAAAGTGATAATTATCAGCTCTCTAACACTAGGTCCTTTTAAGGATTAATATTGAGGTGCTTTTACCCCTATTCATCCTTATATGTAACTACCGAGTCGTACCAGTTTTTGCCTTGACATAGGGTCCAAAGATTCACTCAGCGCTACTGTTGAAGTTCCATTTCTAGAAGATTCTGACCCAGAAAAAACTTCTCGTAAAGAATATGGCTGGCACAAATACGCACTCTGAGAATTACTTTGTGGCTGCACTAGAGAAATTTAAGGTATTAACAATTAAGAATAATCATTAAAAAGGTGTGATGGGGCTCACTGTGCAGAAATGAATATCACGAACTAATAATGGAATGTACAATGTAAGAGCTGAACTAAAATGGTCACTTGAAGAGGCAAACTTACGCTGCCTTCCTCTGGTAGTTCCTCAGACAAATAGTGGTTAGTTGCAGGAGAAAGTGTATCAGAATACTTTGGAGACGTGGATCCATCTGTAATAGGACTGAGATAACTAGAGCCCACAAGCATGCTATCAGCAGATTTCCTGTGCTGTAAAATATGTGATGTGGGAGTTAGTGCATATATAATATAAATATATATACGAATAAAGACGAAAAAAACCAAGAAGGAAATTCACTATAAAAATGTAGTAACCTCAAAAAGAAGTAGGCACTTTTCCAAGAGTGTAAAAAATAATCTGGTACGATTCGTGCTTCGTTGCCAAGACATCACAAGTGATTCATCATCCAGATTGCGTACTATTTCCAAGATAACAATTAAGACTTCACGCTTTTCAACGGCATTCAGCTTGCAAAAGACTCTAAATTCATCTAGAATCTACACAAACAATTTACATGCAAAGTGTAATTTAAATGAATAAGTAGGCATTTAGTAGCAAGAGTAACATGATACCCATCCCCGCAGAAATTTCAAATGGCTAAATCTGACCTTTTCAAAAAAAATAAAATATATCAAAGGAGAGAGGTAAGCATAGACAACTTCTAAGAAAAAATGAATTATGGTAAGCATGTCATGTATAATCGTCCTCCTCCATCATAATGAGCAATAATAATAGAAGTAACTAATTTAGACAAATTATAATGTTCTCCTTCATGTTTTCTATAAACATACATAAAATGTATGTACATTTGCCTATACATCCATATACAGTTCTATAAGGAACACTTCAGTGCAGTACAAAAGCTGCTATTTTATTACATGGATTTCATGATTTGGGCACATTACTCTCCTATGCGGTTGCGGGTAACTCTGCATACATTTAGTCCTATGGGCACCCCACAAATTTTCCAGGCGACCCTTTAAACATTTTGTTGGTTCTCATAAGGAATCAAATATGTGCACTAGAAAGGAGTGTACCACTGCACACAGGTTATACAAAAAGCTATACCAAGGAGAGAAAAGTAAAGGAGGGGGGGAGTCTAGATTTTGGGAAAAAATATCGAGCTAGTTTTCTTTTCAAGGGGATACATGAAGGACGTTGGTGTAATATAGATTTCTAAATTTCTTAATTAATGTATTATCAAAATGACTTTTTAAGATAACATTTACTAGTGATTCATCCTTGAGAGAGAAAATCAATCATTCAAAAAGAATTAGACGTAGCACTTACTTTTGCTTAAGAATAGAACTAGAGATAAAAATCTACATTTGACAAGTTATATTCTAACAAGGTGGGCATTTATATTTTGTGATTTCCTTATATGGCAACTCATTGAATGTTGCCTTGACCTCATTACATAATTTTGGAAGGGTAATCAAGGATTTAAAAGTTAATTTTATGGTGCATACACGTGATACTTAGTAAGCTAAATTGCACCAAAGGGCTATAAAGCACCAATGCAGGGTGTGGGTATGACGTGATGTAAGGCTGCAAAAAAAATAGAATACGCATGGTGGGAAATAAAGTACAATATGTATAATTCCTCAAGTTTTATATATTAGATACATTATATTTATCTATTCCCAAGATTGTTATACATGCAGCTTTATAAGAAACAAAATTTTATTAAAAGCATAAGAATATACAATGGACGACAAGGTGTCCACAAGAGTTCATTTGAATAAAAAGAAAATAAAAAATATAAAACATGGTGCAATTCAACATTTTATTGTTGTGTAAAGGAAAAATATCATGTTGATGCTTCTTGAATTTCAACTCACACTTCCCCCCTAAGAACGTTACACATTCAAACCAAGATAAATTAAATATAGAGCTACGTCACACCTTAACTTTAGCTATGTGATCTCTCTCTCTCTCTCTCTTTGGTTGAGAAATTTGTTCACCTCTCTTTCTTCTCTCAAAGGTGAATAAAACTATATGTTCTATTTGTGGTTTCGCGGTATACAGAAATTCAAATTTAGTTGGACATTACAGTCAGTTCTAGTTAATTTGAGGATTCGTTAAAAAATGTCTACTTCATTATTTTTGTCTTAGCAATCATGCATGCTTTTTTTACAACAAAGCCTTCTTCTTTAAGCAACATACTCCTGAAGTTGAGAGGCCCTTTGTCTAAGACACACCTATATCAAGCAAGATAAAAGCATGAAAAAAGACTAGTAAACATCAATAATTCTTCTCCATGTAGGATGTGAAGAAAAATCTATAGTCATAAAAGGGAACTTCCGTCAAACCAATTGAAAATCCCTCATGGTAAATCCATGAAACATGCTATACGAAATTTGTCAATGTCCACAACTTACAAAAGTTATAATTTTAATCTAGTGTAGGAGCAGAGAATTGAATACTACAAAAGAAGAATGACCATATGGAAATTATTAGATAAAAAAAAATTTATTACCTGGCCAACAAGTGGAAAATATAGCTGGGCTATATATAATTTTTCTTCAGGCTTTTGGTAACGAGCATCGCACTTGTGTTTGCATAAAAGGACGACCAAGATTCTAGTTGCCTACAAACACCACAAAGCAAGTGTCATGATAGACGATGTCTAAGAAGCCAAATTATAGAAAATGGAATTTATGTTGATCAAGAAATGAGCAAAATATATAAATCAACCCCGTAAAAGGAAAAACAAATCACTTAAAGCACAAATCAGGCTGAATATCCATAAAGCACTCACTTTAGCTCGCTGAGATAGATCGCCATGACCCCATGTAAGAAAAAGTTCTCGTCTTAACACATAAGAAAGATAGTTCCTGCAATACAAATATTCCTTACTTTAGTTGCCAGAGAATTTACCATCTCACTAAGAAACACACCCAAACAAATATATACTTTGTTGTCAATATGAGAAAGCCAAACAAATTTGTATTGGGTATATACAAAAATAGAACAAAATTGGATATGTATGATTCCTTTGTGTTTGATAAATAGGATATTTGAAGAGCTGATTTATGATTGCATAAAGTTCAGGTGTTGATGGTGTGAATTTTTTGTATTTAATGAGGTTTTGTTGGGATTGAAAGTTCAAATGCACCGTTTTGGGGAGTTGATTCCATGCTGCATACGTGATTTTTCATGGGAGGAAGAGAATTAATGGTTAGGAGTGGATGAGGGGGAAGGTCTCGTAGGCCTAACTTTTTGGCCATTTGTTCTTATATTACAGTAGAAGTTTACGATATTGTCAATATAAAAACGGTTATTGATTAAACAATGATGTTACACTATATAGGAACTTTCTTTTTACAATATTATTAAATCTAAATTTCAAAGAGCATTGATTTGCTGTAACCTTAATGAAATTTCTATTTACCTAATCAATATAGTTAGAGCTAGTGCAAGTTGTTTAAGAATTCTAGTTTCATATCTCATGCTTAGTTTTATTTGTTCTCCACAAAGAAATAAAATGTTTCACAAAGGCACTGATTTCTACTGGAAGCAATTTTTGCACTGTATTGTAGTATACAAAAAGGGAAATGGGGCAAATGTATATATAATATATACATAAATTCATTCTTAAGATCTCACAGCTTTCTCGTTCCTTATTACTTCTGCTTGGTCAGGTCTAGAGTTTTTAGATTGTAGACAAGTTCTTCCACAGTTTGGACTATAAGAAAAGTTGAAATAGGTGACTGGAGAAACTAGAGCAATAAGGTACCTATCCGAATGATGTCTCCCAGGTAACTCCACAAAAAGATTATGATCACATAGTATCTGCAGAAATGTAAGCTTGCAATCATGAAGGGCTGAGTCATATACCCCGGAGAACTTATCCAGGTGCAAGGACACCTGCAGGTTAAAAAAAAATGTCATGCAGTTCACATTGAACATAAACAATTTTGTCGAATTCATAGATCAATCACAGAAAATATTTTGCCATGAAACGATTTCTCCAATTTATAAACCATCTAACTTGATAAAAATATTACACTCCTTGCCCTTTTAATCCAAAGATTTGCCTACTTATGGCGCAACATAAATAACAGAGTGCAAAAGTATAGTGTGTGCCCAAATGAATAACAAAAACGAAGGTAAACTGGACACACAACTAAGAACAAAACATACGAATTCAAAAACTTGGTGAGGCTCGATGATAGAAAAAATGTCATAACAAAAGGAAGCCAAACTGTTGTTCAAATGTTTTGCCAAGCTTAACCCGCTCTTGCAACCCTCACGCACTTCTGTTAGAAGGCAATCATATAATTGTGTTATACATCTAAACACCTCTTCTTTCAACTGCATTTGTGGAACATCTTCTTCACCTATTGCACAAGAAAAACAATATAATTTAGGGGATAAAAACTTAGAAAAAATTGATGGCAAATTCAACTTAGATCAATTTGCCCTTTTGTAGTAGAAATAACAAAGAATGGGCACAATAATGCGAGTGGAAAAATCAAGTACTATTTACAATTGAGCGCACATATCATTGGTTTTCTAAACAGATGTGAGAGATAGCATTCTTGGTTTGGTTCGTTATTTTAGACAATTGTTTTTAATAGAAAACATAAATTTCATTAATAAAATAAATCAAAGTAGAATATGAGCATGGGGGACAAGCTGTCCACCAAAACAGAGATACAATTCTAAAACAGTTGGAGATACTATTCTCTAATATTAGACTTTATTTTCTTGTGTTGGTTTGTTTTATCCGTTGAAGGATCTTCTCTTACAATGATGGGAGGCCTCACCCTTTCCATCATTTTTCTTTTGTCACAATTCGACAATATAATAAATAAAAATAATATATTATGATCAAACAAATGTGTCCAAACATTGCCACCACCATAATTTCACAAAGTATTTAAAGTTAAAAAACACCTTCTAGGATAGACCCAAGTCTAATTTTGAAACATCAGCTAGCTAGAATGGCAACCATCATAGTTAAAGTCTATTTTTCCTCGGGTTTATAAATTTGGAAGTCTCAATGACAGTTGAGTTATGTGGTCTTGTGCTTTGTCTGCTATTCCCTTGAGCATTTGAATGTCAAGGTTGTTGTCATAAACCATCTCTCCCAAAAGCTTAAGCTATTAGGTAGTGGGCCAACAATGTATATCATGCTCTTCAACACTCCCCCTCACGTGCGACCCCCACTCGCACATGGAGAGATAAACCAAAGATGCACTTTGTGCACAAACACAAAAGGGGGAAACAAATGTAAGAGAGAGGATTCAAACCCGAGACCTTCCAAAACCTGAGCTCTGATACCATGTCAGAAACCATATCTCCCAAAATTTTAAGCTACTTAGGTAACGGGCCAACAATGTATATCATGCTCTTCAACAGTTGTTTTACATCTCTGCTAGCTAGAATGGCAACCATCATAGTTAAAGTCTCTATTTTTCCTCGTGTTTATAAATTTGGAAGTCTCAATAATAGTTGAGTTATGTGGTCTTGCGCTTTGTTTGCTATTCCCTTGGGCATTTGAATGCCAAGGTTGTTTTACGTCTCTTCATCATCTTTAGGATCGTATAGTGTTCCTGGCTTGGCTTCAGGCTTCCTCTATAGGAGCTTTTAAGGATATCCAGTTGTGGGATACTTGAAGTGGACTAGGGCACTTACTTATTGAAAGTTTGTTCTTTTGTAATTTCTTTTACCTGATGTATTACTTTGGTGGATATTTAGCCCTCCATTTCTCAATTTATTATAATTTTCTGCCATCTAGAAAACCACTATCGTTGCAAGATTGCATGCATAGCATGTGCCTGTTAGTTTTCAACTGTTCTAATGAAAAGTAACACCAAACTCAAATTTCTCAAAAAGTAGGTACCTTAGTTTAAATCTGACCATTGTTGAGGTAGTTAAGCCTAAACGAAAAGTCCAGAACATGCTAGATAAAAAAATTATTGAATTAAGAATTACCACATAAGAGATTACGGTTAAACAATCGGTCACGCTCTAATGCCATTGACTTGACAATTAGCTCAAAGAAGAACCAAGCCCTTGTGAAGATATCATTTTCAAAAATGCGAATGCCCTTGGCCTACAATATAGATTTATATGGTTAATGGGGTAAAATATAATACATACAGTGCACTAAAAGTAACTATTTTCTAATAGATCTCTGTGCAAAAACAAAAATACACCATAAGTAGTTCTCTTTTATAGACAAACTTACAATGACAGAGAGAGATAGATAGAGAGAGAGAGAGAGAAGGCATAGCCAGTTATAGCCCATCATACTCCATTGAAGGTATTACATCAAATAAGCCCAATGGTGGATTACAAAAAAAAAATTAAATGTTAAAGCAATTACACCATATGAAAAGAGATGCAATCAGGATTGAATTACTAGATCGGACAACAGTTAAAGGAACATTGACCTTAGACGTGGTAGCTATAAGAAGGGAGAAGCACTTTATGGCTAAGAGAGAGGCATGGCCCACCTTGGCATTTTGAAATTTTATAAAAACTCTTCACAAATGGACCTTCATGATGCACCCTCAATCTATATTATTTTAGATTGAAATTTAACTCTGTTTTCGGACTTCATTTTTCAAGTTTTTTTTTCAAAGCAATAACCAAATTTAATGGTCTGTGTTGGCCACTTGGCCCCAACACCTTTGTAGATACAATCACATAAAAGTATGTGAAACTCGTCTCTTATATTATGATTAGTTTTTGGGTAGCTCTATTACCAAAGCAACAATTTTGGCTTTTGCTAAAAGAACATGCTAACTTTAAAGCATAATCGTAAATTAAACAACTTCACTGAAAAAACCTAATTACAGTGAGTTTGGATTGTGTTATCTATAAATACACAAACCATACATATCTGTATACAGGGCAAGGTTCAACTTACACTGGTGTAACATTAACAAGTATTACACGAGGCCATAACTGTTCCCCATATTAGTAATTTATCAATTCAACTGTTTGATAAGATATTTTTATTGTGTTTATTGAGTATGGAAAATTTTGAATTAATCATATTTTCTGTAATTATTCGATCACTTTACTGAATTTTCCTTAATTTTATAAGGCACACAATTTAGTTTAAAGCGTGATTGAGATGAGGGACTTTCAAATCTCCATTTAATTTAATTTTTTGAGGCATCTTCAATATAATTGTATGATCCTAGAGATATATCGATAAATTGTGAATTTGAGACAAAAATAGTAGCGGGTCAGGGGTGGGTGAGAGTTGCAGTTTGGAATGGTTATATTCTGATGCGTGCATATATGCATATTTGGACACAGGAAAAAACAGGGATGGGGCAGTGGTGGCGGGGGAAAGGATTGGGTGCTGGGCGGATTGACAGGGTGGGGTTGTGGGTTGTCCCTTCACCCTTTGATATATGGGCATTCTAAGATGCAGCGAACGTACTAGTTGGGGTGATGATGCGATGTCAGGTCAGCTACATTGAAGAAATAACAAAACTGATTAGCAGGGGGAACTTACCTTACTGCAGGCCAAACTTCTCCATACAGTAGACAAACCATGATAAAGTGATGGTTGAAGGCCCCCACCATCATCAAAAACATAATCAACAAAGTTTACTAGAAAGATATTTCTTTCAGCCTCAGCTCTCGACTTTGGTTGCACCCTGAAAAGTCCAAATCAAACTATCAAAATTGAATAATGCCGACTCTGAGAAAATGCCTCTAGTGAAATTGCAATTGGGAATTATTAAGCTGAATTTAATTTTTTTACTAGCATGTATAGACAAGGAGGTTAACTTATTTGACAAACTTATTCATTTTAACATCTCGGGATAAGCAAACCAGTAAGAGCACCCGCCTAGTTGACTGCTCTAAAGACCTTTCCTCCTCTTGAGGCTGGGGAAATTTGATGTTAAAAATGGTATTAAAAGTTTTCTATATCTAATTTAAAACATAAAAGCCTTTATTGGTGTCAATTGATGATTCACGCATTTAACACAATATTCAACATTTGTAACCGTAGTTATAAAATATAAACGTACATTGTCCAAATATCAATTATGGCTCTGAAGGCTCGTACCTGAAAGGTTCAGGGATAACAAAAGTAAGCGTCAACTGTGAAGAACACATACTTTGTATAGAAAGGGAAGAAAAGAATATTGTATATTGAATGAATAGGAAAGCAGTCATACTCTCCCTTTTATAGATACAATATAGCCTATAAAAAAGGAAATAAAGCTACAGCTCTGGAATAGAAATATACAGCTATACAATTCAGATTTTTAGGAAGCAATTAGGATCCCTATAATTACAAAATATACAGCTAAGAATCAGAAATTGATTTGCCCTGATTTGATGTGATTCTCAACACTTTGTCAATTCAAACCTCCCAAAATCAAAGAACATAAACAGAAAAATTAAATGAACCAAAAATCAAGTAGAAAAGGTACTTAAAAAATCAAAGATAGTTTCATAAATAAAAGAACTGCCTGATGTTATTAGTGAACCTGGATCTCTTCTTCACAAATGGCAATAATATGGAGAAGCATATTCAAGATGGGGTAAAGAAACTGAAGCAAAGAAGTCAAATCAGCATTCTTCAAACCATCGATGGCCTGCAAACACATTCGATACATTTTCTAATCTAAGTCATTCCAGGGAGTACACCCATCTTTAAATATTTAATAATCATACTCTCCTAATAAAAAAAAATATTAGTTTCTCCAAGAATAAAAAAAGCAAAGATTATTGGTAGGGTGTTAAATATATTGCCATAAAATATATTGGGATTTAAACAAAAGTAAATAGTAAGACAAAAATATATCACCAACATTTAGAGAGGTAAAATGCATTATATGTTATTCATATCTTTAAGATTTTATGGTTTTCTCGTCATCCTGTAATTCCTAACACTAGATTTTTTATCCAATTATTAGTCAGTGAATTTATTTATTTTGTTTAATCCTTCCCAAACATATGAATATGAACAGAAAATAGAAAGAGCTAAAAGGCAAGAGCATCTCAAGTTTCCACACAACATAGAAATCTTGAGATCACCATCGTCAAGAATTTTAGTTAATCTACTTAAACATATAGCAATTAAGTTCCAGTACTTCATTTTCCCCTGCGAACAATATTTTCAAAAACATACAGCCCTAATAGAAGCAGCCATAATAACTTCTAACTACCAAAATTAGCATTTGCTGTAAAGAAAAGGAAGAGGAATCCTAAAAGAAAATGCTGCTGACATGCAGGTGCAAACATGTACAGTAAAATGATAAATGTTTAGAGCAATATACACATGGGGTAAATGTTATATGTGTTAGAAATCGTCTCTCCCAAAAGCTTAAGTTGTTGGGTAGTAGGCCAACAACATATATCATGAGTGAAAGAACCTGCCCAGCACATCTAGGCACCGCCTAGTGAAGCAAGCCAGTTAGGCACCACATAGTGCCTTTGGTGGCTGCATTCTAGAGCGACAGTTCCAAGATTCAAATGATAACCTTAAAAAGGTGAAAGCACGAGATTTGAAATGAAAATCAAAGGACAATGCTTCAAAAGAAGCTGAAGCGTGTCATTGAAAAGTTGGTCAGGTCACTTCCATATGGTTGCGAAAAAGAATTATAGCCAACGCATTATATTAAAGAGGCCTTAGATCATGATAGAAGCCTAACACATCATATTACAGAGGCCTTAGATCATGATAGAAGCCAATTGATTATTATATGTTTGAAAAGTTATATGACATAAGATCAAAAGAAGATGACATATCAACATATTTATTTAACATAGCCTTATAAGGAGACTTGTAAAAAGTTATTGCTTTACTTTTGAATTGTTTATTTTAGAAAAATGAGATTGTCAAATGGGACATTGAGATTATGTTATTTCTTTGTTGGCCATTGGCTTTATGTCATTAAATTGTTCACTGGCCAAAGAATTGTGGAACATGCTGCTAGCTTTCTCTGGCATTGGTTGGGTGAAGCAGAGGTCATTCTGTAAAAAGGAAAAAAGAAAGAAAAATGCGACTAATTTGTCTTTTCGGTGGATACAGCGCTTTTGAAGGGTGCAACTTGTCTACCTAACGTTTAAGACATGTTAGTGGATATAGATGGTTTACCTTTCTTAATGTCTCTCTAATATACTGCTACTTGTGACCATATTACTTATCTAAAAACAAGTCCACAGAATACTGACAGATTCGCCAGATAGGCATATGAAATAACAGAAAAATGGAAAAAAGGAGAGAATAAAAAAAGCAACACACATGCCTTAGGAAGTTCAGACTCCCATGGTGGACTTGGGCAGAGTATGTGTCTGTCGTACTGCAGGAAAAAACCTCTTATGTGCTCACTAATGGGGTATAAAGATGAACATAGTCTTAAGCGCACTTTAAAGACACTTTTCCCATTTTCCAAATACTTCCACTTCTCCTATAAATTGATCCAGAAGAGAAAAAGGAAATGTCAGATAACAAATTAAAGTTGCAACTTACTCTTTAGTCATCCATCATGCGTAATCATAAAAAGAAAAAAAAATCAACTTCCAACTAATATCAGTGGCTAAATGCAACAGAAAGTACTAGGTATATAAGTTAGATAAAAAGAAATGCACGGTCAGGCTGTCAGGTGAGGAGAAAAACTATAAATGGAAAAGCGAAATCGCATTTGAACAAGAGAATAAATCAGAAAACAAATGGAGTTAAAAAAGGAATGCAACCAGTAAAGTGTCCCTCCCAAACAACAACAATAATCACAAAGTCTGTTTCAACAAACTTAAGTAATATCCCAGACTACCTAAATAGCAATGAGCATAAAGAAAAGGGACAAAAACAGAGTTGGAAATTGTTTGAGAAAGTAGAAATACAACATGGATATAACTTTACCCAAGATGATGTCCAAATATACCTTAACACTATTTTGAAGATAGTCTGGAGCCAACTCTCTCATAATTGGTAAAGAAATATCAGATCTCAACCTGAACGGAACCATAAACATTAGAAAAATTTTAAGACTACAAAGTCAGGGAAAGAGATAGCTGGATTAACTGATTATATAGATGAATCTAGCATACAACAAATACATGTAATAAAATTCGCAGCAAAAAAGTCTATCCTACAAAATAGATTGCACATTCATACTACAAGAAATGAAGATATTGCAAAAAGTTAGGCACTATAGCCTGGAAACAAGGCCAAAATACATCACACATGTGATATGGAATGTGTAACTTTTAACATGCATCAGTATATCCTAGATATCGCACATTGAATCCCAAAATCAAGGATTCAGTTATTTGAACTATTTTGAGAATGTATATCACTAAATGAAGTTTGATTTTTGTTTGGCACATAACTAGTTTCGCCAATCATGTTTGTGTTGCAATATATTGATAATTCAGTATTTTAGTTGTGGGTAGAATCCCACCTTGATAGGGACTCGAGGTTAATTAAGAGTTGTGTTTATTTCCTATATAAGGTGCGTTGTTTTCATTCTTTAGATATCATGGAATAAAATAATTCTTCCTCTCTAAATTTTCATGGTATCAGAGGTAGGTTAGGAACTCTAGGTCTGGCCAAATCACTGTGCACGCCAGAAAACCCTAGCCATCATCACTGTGCACGCCAGCAATAAACCCTACCCGCCGCCAAATCACTGTGCACGCCAGAAAACCCTAGCCATCATCACTGTGCACGCCAGCAATAAACCCTACCCACCGCCGTCCTTCTTTGCTCACTGCAGTGCGTAATTCTTAGTCTCTCCAACATCCAACCACATAGTCTTGGTCGGAATTGTCCGACGAGAAGAACCCCGAAAGAATCGCCGGAAACTGACCCCGCACGCGCCCTCACGCGCCACCGCCCCTCTGCGCGTGGGTCTCACGCGCCGTCAGTCTTCACCGCGCGTGGAGGCGCGTGGATGCTCCGATTGCTGCCAAATTTTCTAGAGGAGATTGTCTTCTTGTTCTTCACCTTGTTCCAGTCTTGGTTTGGTTTAATTCAGTCTAGATTTGGCTTTGTTTATTCCAGATTTGGTGTAACTGGTTAGTGATTGGTTGCTGTGCTTTTTGTTCCAGAATTACTTTAATTCAGTCCTGAGTTTGTTTATTTGATTATCTGGTAATATGAACTATAAACTTGCTATGGTGGGTGCTAATACTCCGGGTCTCACAGAGTCTGCTAGTGGCTCCACCACAAGCACGTCTTCTACATCCTCAGATCCTATATCGCAGTTTGCTTCTATCTATTCTGTTAGTGAAAATCCGATAGCGAATATTAGTCACAAGTTGAATGGTAGAAACTATCTCGAATGGGCACAGTCAATGAGGTTGTTTATTGACGGCAAAAGGAAATTAGGTTATGTGAATGGTGAGGTGGTACTACCACCATCTAACGACCCGGGTTTTAAGTCATGGCGCGAGGAGAACTCGATGGTTACCTCGTGGTTGATTAATTCCATGGAGGCTGGACTTGGTAAACCCTATATGTTCCGGCCGACCGCTAGAGATATCTGGCACGCGGTTAAGGAAACGTACTTGGATCTAGACAACTATTCTCAAATGTTCGAACTCAATACCCAGCTGTGGAAAATGCAACAAGGAGATCGTGGGGTTACAGCCTACTACCATGACATGATGGCCATATGCCAAGAGTTGAACTTGTTTGAAACTGAAGAGTGGGAAAACCCGAATGATAGTGCTCGTTACAAGAAGGTTAAGCGAGGTCGGGTGTTTGTCTTCTTGGCTGGACTAAACAAGGACCTAGACGAAGTTCGGGGTCGTATTTTAGGCAGAATACCTTTGCCTACTATCCGAGAGGTATTTTCAGAGGTACGAAGAGAAGAGGCTCGACGATCTGTGATGTTGAAAGACGAACGGGAGCCCCGTACAGATGGTGAGGGCTCTGCACTGGTAGCCCTTGATAAAGCCGTAGGCAGTGATAAACGGGGAGGAAAGCAGAAATTGTGGTGTGATCATTGCAAGTGGTCAGGTCATACTAGGGATAGTTGCTGGAAGCTTCATGGTAAACCAGCAAATTGGAAGAAACATGATAACAAAACGAGGGGAAGATCACGAGCATTCCAAGCAAGCAATGCAGATTCAGTGCAACCATCTTCCTCAGAACCACTTCCATTCACAAAGGAACAATTTGAGCATCTATGTAAAATGGTTCAAGTTCATTCTTTAGGAAACTCTAACTCCTCATGTTTCATAGCTCAGTCAGGTAATAAGTTTACGATTACACTTGCCTGTATCAAATCCCATAGCAACTGGATATTAGATTCAGGGGCCACTGACCACATAACTGGTATCTCGGAATTTTTTTCGTCATATACTCCGTGTGCAGGGAATCAAAAGGTTAAAATTGCTGATGGTTCTTTCGCTGCGATTGCCGGCAAAGGAACCATAATCGTCTCCCCGTCTCTCACTCTTAAAGATGTCTTACATGTCCCTAATTTATCGTATAATCTCATATCTGTCAGCAAATTAGCTCTTGATCTCAATTGTCAAGTTAACTTTTGGTCTTCTCATTGTGAATTTCAGGATTCAAATTCAGGGAAGACGATTGGGGTTGCTAAACAAGATGGGGGTCTTTACTTCTTCAATAATGGGTCTACCTCTGGAAGGCAAGACCAGCAGACTTGTTTTAATTCTATTTCTGTTTTTAGTGATAGTCAGATTTTGCTATGGCATTATAGGTTAGGACATCCAAACTTTCAGTATTTAAAGCATTTGTTTCCCAAGTTATTAATGAATAAAAAATTGCTTAAATTTCGGTGTGAATTAGCAAAACATCAACGCACGGTTTTTCCGTCTCAACCATATAAGAAATCACAACCTTTCACCTTGATTCATAGTGATGTTTGGGGTCCCTCTAGAGTGCCCACTTGGTCTGGCAAACGTTGGTTTGTGACGTTCATTGATGACCACACTAAAGTATGTTGGATCTTTCTCTTAAAGGAAAAATCAGAAGTTAGGAGTGTGTTTCAAAACTTTTACACCATGATACACACACAGTTTCAAACCAAAATTAAAATTTTTCGAGTGATAATGGGAAGGAATTTTTTAATAAGATGTTAGGGGATTTTTTCGTCACAAATGGGATAATTCATCAAAGTTCGTGTACTTATACTCCTCAACAGAATGAAGTTGCCGAAAGAAAAAATAGACATCTATTTAAAGTTGCTCGGGATTTAATTTTTCAAACTAAAGTTCCAAAATACCTTTGGGGAGATGCGATTTTGACTGCTACTTACCTTATTAACGGGTTTCCAACATGAACTTTGAATTTTATAGCCCCCATTAAATTGCTTTCTGACATATTTCCTAACACTCGGCTATTAGGGGATATTCCCTTAAAAATATTTGGCAGTGTTGCCTTTGTTCATAATCATGACCCAAAATATTCTAAACTTGATCCAAAGGCACACAAATGTATTTTTGTAGGTTATCCTACAAAATCAGAAAGGGTACAAATGTTTTGATCCAATTCCAAAAAACTGTACATCTCTATGGATGTCACCTTCTTTGAGGGACAATCTTATTACAACGATTCCCATCTTCAGGGGGAGAGCACGAGTGAAGATGGTAGTTGTGGTTTCGATAAATCGGTAGTTGATGTTGTGTATGAACACGCACCTAATGATTTTAACACACAATCTGGGAAAATAAATGAATTAAATATTGGAGATACTGGTGTTGGTAATGGTGAACAACCAGGGCCAGTGTTATCCAAAAATCTTATTACTACCGATGGACCAGAGATGTGTGCAAAACGGTATAAAGGTCTTGTTTATTCTAGAAAAATTCCAGAACAATGAAGGAAAGAAACCATCCCTCAGCAACCCCAAGAATCCAACCTGGAGGTGGATCATAATACTCACGATGACTCTTCCGAGATACCTGAAGGTAGTTCTCATAATACCGAGTCAACTCAGTCTAATCAACTTGATCTTCCTATTGCTCTTAGAAAATGAGTCAGAGGGTGTACGAAATCTCCTAAATATCCTATTTCGAACTTTGTGTCATATAAAAATATCTCACTGTCCTATTCTGCGTTTATCTCTTGTGTGTCGAATATAGTTGTT
Source organism: Lonicera japonica (assembly GCA_021464415.1). Taxonomy (NCBI): domain Eukaryota; kingdom Viridiplantae; phylum Streptophyta; class Magnoliopsida; order Dipsacales; family Caprifoliaceae; genus Lonicera; species Lonicera japonica. The sequence goes on along the minus strand of CM038468.1, from coordinate 51,015,369 downwards.
CCTAACAATGTTCAGGAGGCTTTAAATGTTCCGAAGTGGAGAGAAGCGGTGTATGAGAAGATGAGAGCACTGGAGAAGAATGCTACTTGGGAGAAAGTACAACTTCCAGAAGGAAAGACAGTTGTTGGTTGTAAGTGGGTATTCACTGTGAAGTATAACTCAGATGGGTCAGTAGAACGGTACAAGGCTCGTCTGGTGGCTAAAGGCTCCACTCAAACGTATGGAGTCGACTACTCCGAAACCTTTTCTCCAGTGGCAAAACTAAATGCAGTTCGGGTTCTTTTATCAGTTGCAGCTAACTTGGACTGGCCTCTGAATCAGTTAGATGTAAAGAATGCATTCTTGAATGGAGACTTAGAAGAGGAAGTTTATATGGAACCTCCACCTGGGTTTACTGAGGAATTTGGGACAAAAATCTGCAAGCTAAAGAGGTCTTTGTATGGCCTTAAACAATCCCTTAGGGCGTGGTTCGAAAGATTAACAAAGTTCCTCAAGGGCCAGGGATATAATCAAGGGTAGTCTGATCATACTCTCTTCACAAAGACATCCACAAGAAACAAACTTTCTGTTCTCATTGTTTATGTGGATGATATGATTTTGACCGGGGATGATGTTGAAGAAATGAGTCGACTAAAGCAAAATCTTGCCAGAGAATTTGAGATTAAGGATCTTGGCGACCTACGATACTTCCTTGGAATGGAGGTGGCCCGTTCAAAAAGTGGTATTGTAGTATCACAACGGAAATATATTTTGGATCTGCTATCAGAAACTGGGATGAGTGGGTGTAAGCCATTGGATACTCCCATAGAACTGGGTACCAAGTTAGGAGATGTTAAAAATGGTGTTCCAGTCGAAACAGGGAGATACCAAAGGTTAGTTGGGAAACTAATCTACTTGTCTCATATGCGCCCTGACATTGCTTTCGCTGTGAGCATGGTTAGTCAGTTCATGCACTCACCATGTGAAGAGCATCTAGAAGTTGTGTACCGTATTCTTCGTTACCTCAAAGGCTCCCCAGGGAAAAGGTCTGTTCTTCAGAAAGAACGATAAAAGAGGGATAGAGGTGTATACCGATGCTGATTGGGCTGGCTCGATTACTGATAGACGGTCTACGTCTGGCTACTATACGTTTCTTTGGGGCAACTTAGTTACATGGAGAAGCAAGAAGCAAAGTGTTGTCGCTCGAAGTAGTGCGGAAGCTGAGTTTAGATCAATGGCTCAAGGAGTATGTGAGGTTCTTTGGTTACAAAGGGTCTTAGAGGAACTCAAAAGGCCAATTAGTCTCCCGATGAAGCTATACTGCGATAACAAGGCTGCTATCAGTATTGCCCACAATCCAGTCTTACATGATAGGACAAAACATGTTGAGACTGATAGGCACTTCATTAAAGAGAAACTAGAAGGTGGAATTATATGTACTCCCTTTGTTCCGTCTACTCAACAAGTTGCAGAAATTTTGACCAAGGGCCTGTTAAGGCAACCGTTCGAATTTCAAGTGAGCAAGTTGGGCATGACGGATATCTTCGCACCAACTTGAGGGGGAGTATTGATAATTCAGTATTTTAGTTGTGGGTAGAATCCCACCTTGATAGGGACTCTAGGTTAATTAGGAGTTGTGTTTATTTCCTATATAAGGTGCGTTGTTTTCATGCTTTAGATATCATGGAATAAAATAATTCTTCCTCTCTAAATTTTCACAATATTACCAACTGATAGTTTTTTTCTCTCTTGTTTTTGTCAACTGATAGTTTTTTTCTCTCTTGTTTCTGTTTTATGATAATTGTCTGACACAAAGACACAATCAGAAGGAAAATGATTGTCAAACAATTAAATTTTATGAGAAGTTGGAAAGAGATCAATGATTTGGAAAGATGTTCACCATCTTTCTCCTCTCTTTTTCATGGAAAATTTTCCTTACCCATCCCCGAAAGATTTAGATTCCAGGGAAAAACCAATAAATAATTGAACTTCTCACCGAATCAATCATCTCTTTTTCCAACTTTTCATAAAAATTAGCCGTGTTTTCCAATCATTTTTCTACTTTTTAAATGCACCTTTAATTTTCCTTAAATATCTTCTCTTTTTTTTTTGGGGGGGGGGGGGGGGGGGGGGCAGCCTTTAGTAATAATTATCATTTCAAAAATTAGTGGTGGTGCAACATAACAAATAGAAGTATCGCCAATTTAGTACTAGTATAACAAAACAAAATCAGAATTAAAGGGGCCAGTTGGCCCCTTTTTCTATCACATAGTTCTGCCCATTATGGCAGCGTTCAGATTTTTCTGATTGCACCATAAATTTAGTGTGTGTTTTTGTTTTATAAATGTAAGATACAACAGCTTTGCATGAAGATTTTTATGTTTATTACTGGAAATTGCCTTTGAATGCTTGCGTTTGCTTATTTTAGCACCATACAGGGATTATCATTTTAATCTCCCCAAAGATAACCAAAATTAGGATTTAAGATAAATGTGTGTGTGATGATGTATTGCTTTCACCAACTTGATGCAAGAATGAGAAACTACCACAATTACTCTAATTAATGCATCACCAAGGAAGCTCACATTTATACAAGGTAAAATATGACCAACGACCATTAGAACCAAAATTATCTAACTTTAGTGCATATAAAAATTGAATATTCTTCAAACGAGAGCAAATGAGAAACGAAACAAGATCTGCGTATGGAAAACATACTGAGCATGTGTTGATAATGGAAGCAATGCGTATCCAATTACCACCTATAAAAATGAATGAAAGTAAATTGAACACATTTAAATAACAAGGGAGCAGAAGTACAACCAATGCACGTAGCACAATAGAACTCACTGGCTTTGAAGCTTCTAGTTTTGTTTTAAGATCAATGTGAAAGAACGTGAACCGAAGATGATGCCTCGGTGCCCAAATAGCAGGGAGAGAAACTTTAATTTCATCGTGAAACAAAGCCATCCTAGCCCCAACAGCAACTTGTGTGTGAACCCATTTCTGAAGGGATGCATCGAGTTCCCTTGAATGCATTGCCTGCTCAAAAGAACCAGTCATGAACATCGTAATATGAGGTCAAAACACGAAATACTACCTAGTAAATTAAAACCCTACCTCAAGAGGCTGTGTACAAGTATCTGCATCATCCTTTCTGAGTTCAACCCGTATAAACAAGTTCCTTTTCTGGCTCAAACTAACAGTCAATGGATAGACATAAAGGCAATGGAAACGCTGCAAAAAAGGCTCATTTCTTGCTGTTGTGCGGAAGTCAAATGCCTGGAACTGTAAATTTAGATAGAAGAACTATTGTTTTTTCTATCAGAAACAAGAGAATTCTACAAAAAAAAAGATAAGTACATCCAGAGAGGACCAGCAGTCCACTTAAAAGAAAAATAAGGAGATAAATACATGAAAGGCCTCTTGGATTAAATCAAATCACATGTATTGACGTTCCTCTGAATACAAAAGTTGGACTTGTGAGTTGTGAAGGAATTACGTCCTCCAAGAAAGAAAAAATCAAAGCAATAATTGAGGAGGAATCCAAGTTTCATTTCCAAATAAGTGGAAATTGTAAAATGGTCATTCAAGAATAACAGGTCAAACTTACACCAACTGGAGATCAAAACTAGAGATTCCAGAACAAAATACTGAAAAATAATATATTGAACACAAATCCTTCTTCAAGTATCTTCACTTGGACATTATTATTCGAACTCTAGAGCCATCGCTCCAATCAGTTATTCTTTTGATTGATGGGCTAGCTATACAATAAACTCATAAAATGGTTTCCCTACGAGTTTTCCTTGAGGGGTCAAGTACGTAAGTTATTCACTTGGTTGACCAAAAAAAAAAGTAAGTTATTCACTTGGTAACTGAGGATTTTTTGATAAATGATTGTCATATATAAAATAAATTACATGTACACTACTTATAGAATACAAAAGGCACAAAGATAGAAACCAAATCACCATACAGCTAGCTTTCCTAGTTTATACAGTTGACTAGTCCTATAATTACTCATAATATACAGCTAGACATAATTACAGCCATATATTCTCCTTTTCCTAAATAATCAGATTCTTTAACACTCCCCCTCAAGTTGGAGCATGAATATCGATCATGCCCAACTTGACGAGAAGATCTTCAAATTTGACTCGTGGAAGTCCTTTTGTGAGAAAATCGGCCAGCTGTCCATTGGATGTCACATAGGTCATGCAGATTAATCCTTCTTCCAACTTTTCTTTGATGAAATGTCGATCAACTTCGATGTGCTTCGTCCGATCATGATGAGTTGGATTGTGGGCAATGCTAATGGCTGATTTGTTGTCACAATATAACCGCATGGGATTCGTACTTTGTAGTCCTAACTCATCCATCAACCTTTGCAACCACATGAGTTCACATATCCCTTGTGCTACAGATCTGAATTCAGCCTCTGCGCTACTTCGTGCGACAACAGATTGCTTTTTACTCCTCCAGGTCACCAAGTTGCCCCACACAAATGTACAATAGCCTGATGTTGATCTTCTGTCACTAGCTGAACCTGCCCAATCTGCATCTGTGAAAGCTTCAATCTTTCTTGACTCATTTCTTCCAAAGAACAATCCCTTCCCAGGTGTGCCCTTGAGATACCTGAGAATTCGATGAACTGCTTCTAGATGCTCTTCATATGGTTCGTGCATGAATTGGCTAACTACACTAATAGCATAGGCGATGTCCGGCCTAGTGTGCGAGAGATAGATTAGTCGTCCAACCAGCCTTTGGTACCTTCCCTTATCTACAGGCGCCTCTCCTTTCACATATCCAATCTTGTGATTTGCTTCGATCGGAGTATCCGCTGGTTTACTTCCAAGGAACCCAGTTTCTTTGAGCAAATCAAGGGTATACTTCCTTTGGGACACTGAGATACCCCTTTTTGACCTCGCAACTTCCATTCCTAGGAAGTACTTCATGGGACCAAGGTCCTTGATTTCAAATTCTCTTGCTAAGAAGTTCTTCATTTTCTTTGCTTCCTCAACATCATCTCCGGTAATTAAAATGTCATCAACATAAACAATTAAAATGGAAAGTTTACCGTTCGATGACTTCTTGTAAAACAGAGTATGGTCAGTTTGAGCTTGAGAGTAGCCGTGACGCTTTACTGCCTTAGAGAATCGGTCGAACCAAGCTCGTGGTGATTGCTTCAATCCATATAGGGATTTTCTCAATCTACAAACCTTACCGATTTCGTATACTCGTTCAAATCCTGGAGGAATATCCATGAACACTTCTTCTGCCAAGTCTCCATTGAGGAAAGCGTTCTTCACATCCAATTGACATAATTGCCAATTTAAGTTTACAGCCAAAGAAAGCAAAACCCGGATTGTATTTAGTTTTGCCACCGGAGCAAATGTCTCCTGGTAGTCAATTCCATAGGACTGAGTAAATCCTTTGGCAACTAAACGAGCCTTATACCGTTCAATCGATCCATCAGATTTGTATTTCACGGTGAAGACCCACTTGCATCCTACTGTCTTCTTTCCTCTCGGTAAGTCTACAAACTCCCAGGTACCACTCTTCTCTAGAGCCTTAATTTCTTCAAACACAGCTGCCCTCCAAGAAGGAATACTTAGAGCTTCTTGAATTGACTTTGGAATTGCTACATTAGAAAGATTAGTAACAAAAGCACAGTAGGAGGGTGAGAGTTTGCTGTAGCACATGTATTTAGAAATAGGATGTGATGTACATGTACGCATTTCTTTTCTTAAAGCAATAGGAAGATCCAAGTTTTGAACTTGGACCGGACTACCTAGTTCGTTTTGAACTTGGATCGGACTACTAGTTTCGTTTTGGACTTGGACCGGGGTACCCAGTTCATGTGAGGAATTTGAACTTGGCATTAGACTTTGTTTAAGTACTTCTCTCAGTTCAGATGATTGATCACGCCTTGGAGTGTGAGTTTCTCCATTACCTTGTTTTTTCTTCCTTGAGTAGACAAGAAGTTCTGGGCTCTTAGGTTGCATTTCTTCACCTGTATTCAAAGGCTCATTAGAGTGACTAATGTCAGACTCATTAGGTTCGGCTTGACCTGGAAGCATGACGTTTTGAGGGCTCAGCAATGGGGTTGAGTTAGAAGCAACGGGACTGGGTGTAGGCAGTGAGGAATGCAAGGGTGTGGATGGTGAAGTAAGCAAAGGTAATGAAATGGTCTCCAAGAAACTCTCCTCTTCTAATATATCACTCTCCCCCTGAAGTGAGTTTTTGGTGAAATAGGGTTGATTTTCAAAGAATGTAACATCCATGGTGACAAATACTTTTCTAGACTTAGGATCAAAGCACTTATACCCTTTTTTCGTGGGAGAATAGCCAAGAAAAATACATTTAATTGCTCTAGGATCGAATTTACTCCGGTTGTGAGCATGGACATGGACAAAAGAAGAACACCCAAAAATTCGAAGTGGAAGATCAGTTATTAACCGATTTTGTGGATAAAGAGTTTTGAAGGTTTCCAAGGGTGTTTTATATCCTAGAACCCGGGTAGGCATTCTATTGATGAGAAAGGTGGCTGTAAGAATAGCATCACCCCACAAATATTTTGGAACATTGGTAGTAAACATGAGTGATCGAGCAACCTCTAGCAAGTGTTTGTTTTTTCTTTCTGCAACCCCGTTTTGTTGCGGTGTATCAATGCAACTGCTTTGGTGAACAATACCCTCAGCATCAAGGAATTTGCCCAGAATATTTTTGAAGTACTCTTTTCCATTATCGGTTCGAAAAATTTGAATTTGAGTATTGAATTGAGTTTTGACCATGGAAAAGAAATTTTTGAAGGTTTGCTCCGTATCAGACTTGTTCTTAAGAAGGTAAACCCAACATAATCTAGTGTGATCATCAATGAAAGTAATGAACCATCTAGCACCCGAAAGATTTTGCACTCTAGAGGGTCCCCATATATCACTATGAATGACAGAAAAAGGCTTTGAAGTTTTGTATGGTTGTGAAGGATATGAAACACGATGATGTTTTGCAAGTTGACAAATTTCACATTTAAATAAAGATGGATCTTTATTTTTGAATATTGCTGGAAACAGATTCTTTAGGTATGGAAAACTTGGATGACCTAGCCTATAATGCCATAACATAATGTCACTCTCACAAGACAATGAAACAGAGAGAGATTTGCAACCTAAATTTGAAACCTGTCCATCTGAGGTGTCTTCATCAAGGTAATAAAGTCCTCCACACTCTTTAGCATTACCAATCATCCTCCCCGAGATTACTTCCTGAAATTGACATGAAGAGGAGTTAAATCTCACGACACAATTTTGATCTTGGGTGAGTTTGCTAATAGATAAAAGATTACAGGAGAGATTAGGGACATGTAAGACTGATTTGAGAACCAGATTTTTTGACAAAACTATGGATCCTTTACCAGCCACTGGTGCAAGACTACCATCTGCAATTTTAACCTTTATATTGCCTGCACATGGAGCATAAGAAGAAAAGAACGAAGGACAGCCTGTCATGTGGTCTGAGGCTCCTGAGTCAATGACCCAAGGTGCCTTTTTGTCAGATATCACACTTAAGGACTGAGGAAAAACACCTTTTTGTGCAATATAACCATTTGGTAGAGATGTAGAGGTCTCTGAATCTCCTGGGATTACTGGATTCTCCATATTGTGCACGGACAGAAGTGGAGGTGGTGAAACGAGAGTGACTGAGTACTGCTTTTTCAATGAAGGCTGAAAAGAAGATTAAAATAAAATGCTCTGTTTCGAGTCAGAAAAACAGAGTAAAGCAAGGCTGTATTCAGCAATTGAAAAAAATTCACCCCACGGAGCCTAATTCTGCTCTGATACCATGAGGATTTTTTGATAAATGATTGTCATATATAAAATAAATTACATGTACACTACTTATAAAATACAAAAGGCACAAAGATAGAAACCAAATCACCATACAGCTAGCTTTCCTAGTTTATACAGTTGACTAGTCCTATAATTACTCATAATATACAGCTAGACATAATTACAGCCATATATTCTCCTTTTCCTAAATAATCAGATTCTTTAACAGTAACAAAACTACAAAAGATACTCTGTCTCAAATTGATAGGCCACCCTTTGGCTGTAGTACTCTTTAAGATACACTAATTTCAACCTAACCAATAAAGGATACAAATTGTATTCTATTGTCAGGTTTGGTACACTAATAATGTCCCAAAATGAAAATGTTATTATTAAATTTGAGATGGAGGGAGTAAATAAAAGGCAACATAAGTACAAGAATCTCCTTCGTGGTGCACTCTGTACAAAAGGCGTAGAAAACATCAAACATACTGCTTCATTGCAGTTTTTCCAGCATAATGTGGTCGAAATTGTTTGAAAGGTTTGGTTTGGCAGGGGCTTTTCCCAGAAAGTGGTGCTTGCTTTTGCTTGGGCTGTGTGGAAAGAAAGAAATTATAGAATCTTTGAAGGGAAGAACAGAAAGGCAACACATATATGGGAGCAGATCAATTATTAGCATCAGTTTGGTCTTCATCATCTATATATTTTGATAGCATTCATCTAAGGTGGGAAGGATCTACATGCTGAGCTTGCGGGATTTTGTTTTGTTTATCTATGTTATTTTCTTTTATATATGTATATATGCTGAGCTTTGGGATTTTATTTTGTTTGTATATGTTGTTTTCTTTTACTTGCTGAGATTATATCTCTGTCACCTATAGTATCAGTGGACATCTTGTCCTCTGCTCTATTTGCCTATCAACATTCTATAATATTTTTTTGGAGTAATAAAATCAATATTAAAAAGAAACTACAAGAATTGTTCCATACTTACATCATTAGCAATCACATCTGCATTTCCTGGTGCTTTATCAGAACCATTGCTGCTGCATTTTTTAACCATGTAACCATGGGTCGCATTGCCACTTCCAGAAGCATTTTCAAAGTTAACACAGCCAACTTGGAGCTTCTCGATCTCCAATTTTAAGGAGCCTCTCATAAGTTTGTGGACCTTGTTTTTAGGATCCTAAAAGTTTGCATGAAAATGATTAAAAGGAATATCATATATTACATTCTTCGTAGCCAACTTGGACAGTAAAAATGACAAGAAATACAAATTTATAAAACCCTCATATATACATCAACATGTGTAAGCACTGAGACCTAGTTCCTGTGATTGAATTACTTCCCACTGTAAAGAACAAGTTGATGGGTATGTTTGTAGTAAGCAGAACACTGGTAGTAGTTCAAGTTGCAATTGAAAGAACCAAACTATCATGAACAAACAACAAAGGGAAACTGCACATATTAATTGTAAGATAAATACATGCAATCCGAGAGAACCCATTTTCTGGACTGACACGCAATCCGAGAGAACCCAGCTCTCCATTTCGATCCCCAATGACTTCATGTCCTCCAGTTCATCACCCACTAGTGAGAAACTTGCCCTTTCGCCCTTGAGATTATCCCGCGAGCTTGAATCTACCCAAATGGGCTTGGGTATGGGAGTTGGTCCCACTGGCCTAGACAAGCCAAGCCAGAGGGAAGCTCAATGGGTGCCCATTTCTTGGGGAAATTCAATGGGTGGACCTTGAGAAAATTAAGGAAGTAGATAAATGAATGTAATGTATATATTATTTATTGTGTGCTTGCTTGAATGAATACATCTTCTATTTATACAAGAAGGAAAGGAAGAAAGCATAAAACAAAATAATTACATAAACAACATAATTACACAAACAACATAATTACACAAACAATATAATTACAATGAATAAAGAGCATAGAGAATGGAATAAAAGGGGACAAGAGCATAGAGGAGGATAATCTACATAGAGAGGAGAATCATCTTTTCTAACACCCCCCCTCAAGCTTAGGATGACTTGGAAAGCATGCGGAGCTTGGATACCAGAAAACGGAAGCGAGCAGTCACATGGGATTTGGTGAAGAGATCAGCTGGTTGAAGAGTGGAGGAGATGTGGGGTAGTCGAATGTGTCCTTGTGATAGATGATGGCGAGTAAAGTGACAGTCCACTTCAATGTGTTTGGTGCGCTCATGAAAGACATCATTATGGGCTATTTGAATGGCGCTTTGATTGTCACAAAATAGAGGTGTGGGATCTGGAGTAGAGATTCCCATATCTTGAAGGAGCCAGCGAAGCCAAATAATTTATGCGGTAGTATGAGCCAGAGCACGATATTCAGTCTCAGCACTTGATCGAGCAATAACAGTTTGTTTCTTACTTTTCCATGAAATGAGAGAGTCGCCCAGAAAAATGCAAAAGCCGGTGGTCGATCGCCGATCAGTGATATCACCGGCCCAGTCAGAATCAGAGTACCCCTGAATCGTAAGACTCGAAGCTGACGATAGATGTAAGCCGTGGTATAGGGTTCCCTTTATGTACCGAATAATACGAAGGACAGCAGCAAAGTGGACAGAGCGAGGTGCAGACATGAATTGACTGACAATGTGAACAGCATAGCTGATATCCGGCCTGGTAATGGTGAGATAGTTGAGACTACCGACAAGCTGTCGGTATAATGTAGGATTAGCCAGGGAAGTACCATCAGAGGGAGAAAACTTGACATTCATTTCAAGGGGAGTATCGGCAACTTTGTTGTCTGTCAGGCCAACCCGATCAATAATATCCGAAGCATATTTCACCTGAGAGAGGAAGTATCCGTTGGATGAGTGATCAACTTCAATGCCTAGGAAGTAACGGAGAGTACCCAGATCTTTCATTTTAAAACATGAAGACAGATATTGTTGGAGTCGAGTGATACCGTCCAGATCATTCCCAGTAATAATCATATCATCAACATATATCAGAAGAATAACAATGCCCAGGGAGGATGAAGAGGTGAACATAGCGGAGTCATGTGTACTCTGTGAAAAACCATGTTTAAGGAGAGCAGTAGAGAATTTTGCAAACCATGCTCGGGGTGCTTGTTTGAGACCATAGAGAGCACGCCGGAGTTTGCAAACGTGCCCTGGGGAGTGAGGAAGACCTGGAGGAGGTTGCATATAAACGACCTCAGAGAGATCACCATGAAGAAAGGCATTCTTGACATCCATTTGGTGAATCGTCCATTGTCTGATAGATGCAACTGAAATGAAAGTGCGAACAGTAGTCATACGAGCGACAGGAGCAAAGTTTTCCTCATAATCAATGCCATATTCTTGAGTGAAACCCTTGGCAACGAGACGAGCCTTGTATCGATCAATAGAACCATCAGCTTTAGTTTTAATTTTGTAAACCCATTTGCAACCAACAATAGAGTGACCGGCAGGTAAAGTGGTAAGCTCCCATGTATTAGTCTGTTGGAGAGCATTAAGTTCCTCAGCCATAGCCTGTTGCCAAAGAGGGTCCGAGGAAGCAGCGCGGTAGGAGGTAGGTTCATGAAGAGACAGCATGGCAGAGAGAAAGCAATGATAATCTGATAACTTAGCCGGGGGACGACGATTACGAGTGGGACGTTGAACAGAACCGTCGATAGGACCGATCGAGTCAGGACAAGGCGTAGAGTCATCAGCATGTGTAACTTCAAAATCAGTGACATAATCATGTAAGGATGCAGGTTCAGGTGTGGTGAGGGGGGTGGGTTGAGAAATAGTTGGAGTAGGTGAAGAATCGGGAAATGGATCAATCGGTAGGGAGGGCTCAGTGAAAGATACAGAATCCTTAGACAAGGTGTAGTAGGGGGTATTTTCCCAGAAGGTGACATGTCTAGAGATACGTAATCGTTTTGTAAGTGGGTCATAACAGCGATATCCCTTCTGTTGAATGCCATACCCTAAGAAAACGCATATCGCTGTTTTTGGTGTGAGTTTTGTGCGTTCGCGTTTTGGGAGAAGCACAAAACAGGTGGATCCAAAAACACGAAGATAGGAATAATCAGGTATGGTGCCAAAAAGACGTTCAAAAGGAGACCTACTACCGGTAACCAAGGAAGGAATGCGATTAATGATGAATGCAGAGGTATGGATGGCTTCCCCCCAGAAGACCGAAGGGATAGAGGAAGAAACAAGTAAGGTTCGGGCTGTCTCAACAAGGTGGCGGTGTTTGCGTTTAGCCACCCCATTTTGTTGAGGGGTGTCGGTGCAAGAAAGTTGAGGAAGGGTTCCTTGAGATTTAAGAAAATCAAGAAAGGATTTAGACAGATATTCACCCCCAGAGTCGGATCGAAAAATTTTAATGGTTTTAGAAAATTGAGTTTTAATCATAGTGGCAAATTCAATGTAGATTTTTAAAAAATCCGAACGGGAATGAAGTAGATAAGTCCAAGTATAGCGGGAGTAATCATCAATGAACACAACATAATATGAGGCCCCACCCATAGAGGTAACCGGGGCTTTACCCCAAACATCAGAATGCACGAGATCAAAAGGAAAGTGTGAGACAATAGTACTATTATTAAAAGGAAGAGCTGGTTGTTTAGCCAGTTTACAAGCAACACAAGAGGGATCTTTGTCTAATGTAGCTGGTCCTAACAATCCTTGTTTAACCATAAACTGAAGACGAGAAAATGAAACATGACCTAATCTAGAATGCCAGGAAAGAAAGGAGGAGGGATTGGGGGTGAACGTTGCAAAGGAAGAACCACGGATAGGAGGAATTTGTAATTTGTCCATCACATATAGGCGTCCAACTCTATGGCCTGTCCCAACTGAGGTCCCTGTCATACGGTCCTGCACAACAAAACCAGAAGAATCAAAAGAAATGGTTAGTCCAAGGTCACATAGTTGACCAACAGATAAGAGTTGCATAGATAGTTTAGGAACAAGGAGGACATCAGGAACAGACAAACCGTTGGTGGTATGAATAGAACCAATGTGGCTAGCAGAGATAGTGGACCCACTAGCTGTATGTATCGGGGGAGATGAGTGCATCGGGCTAGAAGTGACAAATGGGGTAGAGTCAAAAGTCATGTGATTTGAAGCTCCAGAATCAAGGAACCAAGGTGAGACGGGTGTTCCTGTAGGAGCAGAGAAGGCAGATGCAACAGTGTGATTGAGGTGGGAAGGATTGGCGGAGTCCACAGGAGTGGTTTGCTGACAAAAACCAGGTGGAGGTGGAGATTGATCAGATGATGTGAAGACAGCAGTAGAGTGGGAGGAGTTTTGTAGGCCGCGCATGTATCGAGAAGTAGGGGAGGGGCAGTACTTGACGGTGTGACCAGATTCTTTGCAGTAGTTACATTTAATGTGAGATAAGCTTTTGGGTGCCCTGGGGGAAGGATGTGGGGAGTATGTCAAGGAAGGAGGAGGGCGTGGGGAAGGGTGATATGTGGGAGGTCGATAAGAATGTTGCTGAGGGCGAGGGGTGGCAATGAACACTGTGGAGAGAGATGAAGAGATACCACGGCGCGTTTCTTCAGTAATTAATTCAGTTAAGGCTACTTCAACGGTAGGCAGAGGTTTGCGGTGAAGCATTGCAGCCCGTAGTGGTTCAAATTCTTCTCTGAGAGCCATGAGAAACTGGACAAGGCGAGTCTCCTCACGAAAGGTTTCCCATAGTTTCAGATCAGTGGTCCAGTGTGGTTCCATAAGCTCTAACTGATCCCAGACAACGGACATACTGGAATGAAAATCGGAAACGGATTGTCCCGCTTGTTGCTGGAGGGCCCGAATGTCTTGTTCAAGCTTGTACTTCTTTGCAAAGTTGGTTTAGACATACCGGTTTGCCAAAAAATTCCAAGCTTTTTGTGCAGTATCACATTTGCCGAGTTGGATGCTAATGGATGGAATTACGGTATTGGCAATCCAGGTCAAGATTTTGTTGTTGTTGATATCCCATTCAGAGAATTTGGGATCCGTATCAGCAGGACATGTTGCTTTACCAGAAACATAATTCCAGAGACCTTTTCCTTTCAAAAAATTGCGAAACAACATGGACCAGTGACTATAATTGTTTCCATCGAGTTTGATGGTAATGGGTATTTCGGAATTGGAAGACATGGTAAAAGGGGAACGAAAAATTAAAAGAGATAAAACCTGAGATTGATATTGTAGGAATGGAATTAGCAAAAATGGAGGTCACGGTTGAGTCCGGAAGGCTGAAAAACCCTGGAAATAAGTGGTGTTTTTTTTTTTTTTTTTTTTTAAACAGGAACTAACGGCGTTACGCAAACGCCGTTAAAACTAACGGATTTGCTGACGGCGTTAGATGGTAACGGCGCGTGAGAGACAGCGGGCGAGTGGTCAACACGCGTGCGTGGGGCGAATAGGCGCGTGTTTATGGACAAGAGACGCGGGGCGCGTGCAAGACACGCGCGCGTGGGAGCGTGCAGAGAGTGGAGAGACGCGCGTGGGATTGCGCGTGAATATGCAAGGCGGAGCAGTCGGCAATCGTGCCGCGCGTGAGGGCGCTTGAGAGCGTGTTTTGGGGTGATGTTTACGGCGTTGGCTTCGTCGCAGGGAGACGATGACAGTGGTGTTGTGTTGATGAAGTTTGGCAGCCGTTTGAGCAGATTTCGAGGCTGTAGAAGATGTGAACACTATATTTGGTAAATGGTAAATGGCTGTGTGTATGAACTGTGGCTGTGTGTATGAACTGTGATGGTAAATGGCTGTGGATGCCTGGGTGTGGAGGCAGAAAGAAAAAAAAATTAGCCCTCTGATACCATGAGAAAATTAAGGAAGTAGATAAATGAATGTAATGTATATATTATTTTTTGTGTGCTTGCTTGAATGAATACATCTTCTATTTATACAAGAAGGAAAGGAAGAAAGCATAAAACAAAATAATTACATAAACAACATAATTACACAAACAATATAATTACAATGAATAAAGAGCATAGAGAATGGAATAAAAGGGGACAAGAGCATAGAGGAGGATAATCTACATAGAGAGGAGAATCATCTTTTCTAACAGACCTCTCGGGGAAGTTTTGCACAGTACTAATAACAGTTTAGGGGAGTGTAGTAACACATCGGCTCTTAACCTTATGACTGAGGGGTGGGACCGTAGCCCTCCAGTAGGGTCCTCACCCACTGGGGTCTTACAAAAGACTACATTTAGGTCACTTTCTAACAGCAGTGCTGGGAGCAGCCCACGAACGGAGCATAACAAAGGACACGAAGGAGTTAGCATTTGCAATAATCTCCTCGGCTCAGCTCTCATCAACTCTACCATGCCCACCTTGTAAGTGTGACTGAACCATGGTTTTCAAAAACGGACAGTACCGTTACTTTTATGTATTTCAAAAATGGCCAGTACCGTTACTATTATGTTTTTCAAAAACGGCTGATATAGAACATATCAGTGTACAACACGTTTGATATGTTACACGAATACTGCGGCAGTTCATGTTGCGTATTGGTGTACGTATGTCCTGATACATCTATACATTGTGCTTATATTGTGACTATTATGTATTCCGATAATGCTATTTAAAACCAAAAAAAAAAAAAATACATGCAATGCAGAAGACCAAGATTGATGGATTGAAAAACCTACTTTAAGATCAAGCAAGGGATATGAAAGCTTCATAAGGTAACCAAAAGTGTAATGCAATTAAAACAAATTCCGAATGATTTCATTAAAAGATAGTGAATATCCATATACCACTTACGAACTACTTGAAAAAGAAAACACAAAGCCAAGGTAGCTAGAGGTCTACCAGACCTGGAGTGAATCCTCAGTATAGCCTTCTTTAACTTTACTTAAGTTTGATATTTCAATCACAACAGAGGTCTTCACATTTGGCTCGTCAATACCGTCTTGGGAACCTGACGTGCAAACACTAGTAGCAAGAGGGCAGCTGGGGAAAACAAACCCATTAGATACGGGACCAGTGTTGCTCTCAAATAATGGAACAAAGGCCCACGCGAAGGGCTCTTTGTAAGGCATGATTCGAGACCACGCTTGACGTTTCTGTTTTTCACTTTCCTTCATGGGAACCTGTTTAGTTAAAATTATGTAATTATGAAATCAAATAAATACAATCCAATACTTTTCACAGGTGAATTGCTTTAACTCAAAAGCAAATTATTATCCACACTAACATACTCTCTACCAAACAACTGATACTTTACAGAAATACTCTTCTAAACGAGAAGTTGAGGTTAAGTCCTTTTAAAGTTCACTTATTGATAGCACCTGCAATTCTTTTTCTGGAGGACTAGTTAGAATACGCAGGTACCTCCTAAAGTGGTTTTTCTTCTATTGATGTCTTGGACAACCCAAGAAAGATCAAATCATCTTCAAGTGGGGTTGCATGTGCAAACAAGAGCAGCCCCTTCTATAGGGTGAGAATATAAGATAAACTAAGTTGTAAATTTCATTTTTCAGAACTTTGCAGAATTCAGGTTACCCCCAACCCTACATCCTATAATGTTTAGCCCCACTGAGTATAAATCCTGGTTCCACAGCTGATATACAAAGAATTTATACACAACAAGTGGATGTGCTCTTATTTGAGAATTCAGTCTCACTTTCAATGAGAAACCAAATTTTGCCATTGTATCGTGTTGGACACCTCATCTCCATTTCAAGCAAGCACTTACATGTAATAAACTCATTTACCATGTTTTTTACAGAAAGTCATTATTTTAGAAGACCAACAAAATATGCAAATATGTGCGTGTGTGTTTAATAAAAACTGAAAACAGTTTATGAAACAAGAATAAATCAACTTGCAGCAATGCACATCTCTTTCGAGGATGGCCAACAGAATTCTAGAGTAATAAATAACAAGCCAAAGTTACAACTGTTCTTTTACGTACTTGTCCTTTGTGAGAGTAAGGATCGGGAGTCCACCTGCCTTTTTCAATGGCAGCCTTCTCCATCTGAATCAGTAGACAAACTGATGCTGATGGAGCATCTAAATAAAAAATACCACGAGGTTCGTGAGAAGTGCTACCCTGATAATGTGAAAAGAAAAAGGTAAATTTCTTGTGGTTAATAAAAGTTGCCAGCGCCGTAGGATAAATGGAACCAACAAAAGAGAAAGCAGCGAGTGAGAAAGCAGAAGTAATCAACCTCTTAACACAAACAAAAAATTAATAATTATCAATTGGTATAGCTTACATCCTGCATATTGGTAGGTATGACACGGAAAATGAAATTCTCAGAGAGTTTTTCTCTTCTCTCCTTGTCATATAAACAAATTGTCCCATAGAATGGCTCTACAAAAAAGATATAAGCAAGTTCCATTGTTAAGCTGCTGCCTATTCAAGAAATGAAGCAATTTACTGAAATGCAATTCATAAACGAAAAACTGCAGTACCTAAACAACTCACCAACTAGTCCCATTTCAAACGATAAGGATAGAACTTTCACATTGATCTTTAATCCGCTACAAACACAAACAGAGATGGAGAGAGAGAGAGAGACTAAGTATAAAAGAAATGGAAATAGAGATAAATAGAATATATTCAATAGGAGTTGCAGCATACTCGGCCGTATAAGTTTCTGGGATCCTTTGCCCAAATATCGTTGACCTCTCATTTTTCCAGTCAAAAGCAGGTTCATAAGAAGACAAGGGTGACTGACCAAAATGCTGCAAATGGATTATTTGGATGAAATGCCACACCATATATATATGAATAATAGTCAAATAAACGAAGGAGAACACATTTGATAAAGTTCACCAAGCTCAGGAAATTTAATAGAAGTGAATGTGTGACACACATAACAAAAGCACCAAACCTAAACCTCAAAACTTTTTGAGCATGAAGAATCAGAGAAAGCAACCTCTGTATATTGCCTCTCGGAGGTACTGGGAATGTCATCATCAAAAGTATCTTCAATCATAGTTTTTCCCTTGGCATTGGCAAGATACGTTTCTGCAGAAAGGTCAAAAAGGTATTACAAGCACTGTGCATACAAGAGAAGTTCACATTCTTTGTTCAAAAAAATGAAGTTCAAAAATTACAAAAGGGATTCGGATATGTATCACATGTATATTTTATTGTAGATCTAATAAACTTGTCAGCATTTGAGTCTACAGTACCTGCTCCTGTATCGGGCCCCTTGAATATCTTATTCTGAAAAGTAAAGGAGCTGATGCTTTCATAACATCTATACTTTGGCTCATCCTTTTTCCAGTCAGTTTTGTAGCACTGAATAAGTTTTTTCAAATGCGGCCACTGATCCAAATTTCCATCAAGCTGGCAAAAGATATAAAATTTTCCATTAAATACTACTGTCATTGATATAAGCACTTGAGTATTTCCAGTTAAGGATAATTCCATGTTTTAGCCATAGCGATTTTAAAAATCAGATACCAGCCATATAAAATTTAAAATAAAAAGATTTCACAGAAAGCTACCCATGATTCTCCAGCCCATAAAGATGCCAAAAAATAATATTCAGAGGCTTAATTCTCCTGAATCAAGTTTTCATGTTCAAAAGAAGGAAGTTTCAGCACTGAGTGTGGCCCGAACATAGTCAGGGGAGGAGGGGCTTCCATTGCCAGTTGTCACACATGGAATACCTCCTCCCCTTCTATGTTCGCTATTCCGTGGGGGAGATGGCAGGAGAGCAATAACTGAACACCACACACGAGCTGTCAGTAAAAGCGGCATTGGGATCATATAATTTCTTGACTAATAATATAGGAATTTAGTGGTAATCTGTGCCAAATGCACTATGGATCTCACCATTCCCATGATTATCCCTCGCATATTATTAGCATTCAAAAATCATTCTTCCTTAAAACATAGACTCATTATGTCGACAGAGATATATAGTTTCTATTAAAAATAAATATATTGACATGGATATATAGATTCCGTTCAATCATGCAATGTAGATGTATAGACTCAATTGAAAATATGTATCAAGTAGAGAAGGCAATAGTCACCTCCATAACAGCAACCGGGAGAATTATTATGCTGAGATTTTGGTGAAAGTAGATTATGCCGTCAGCGTGAAAGTATATTGCGCAGTTAAACCAGTTCTGAAGGGATAGAGAAAGAAAATGAGAGATTGAGAAAGAGGAACGCAAAAACCCCGATCAGTAGTATATTGGATAAACCCAAACTCTTGTTACGACGTGAAATTTGATAGAGCGCGTGGAGATATCTCCTATTTTGATCCAGTGCAGATTTTATTTTATTTTATTTTTTAAAATACAAGTGATAGACGCGATGGTAACAAGGGGCATTGAACTATAATGTTTTTTTGGAGGTTAAAAGTTGACCAAGTTTGATTTGAAAAAGAATCAGTTGACTTGTGATTAGCAGTCAGAAAGTTCATGAGAATAAACAGTAATAAGACAGTAAATTAATAGTCAAATTAAGAATGGAAAAGAAATTAAATTTGTGTTTGAGGTAAGTTGCAGTGACTCCTATTTTCAATTTGGTAACTCGTTCTTTTTTAATGAAAAGATTATTTTGTGGGAGTGAGTGTAGATGGAATAGTTTTGATTGTTTTGAGCTGAGGTTATCTCTTATTTAAAAGTATGGAATACTATTACATTAATGTTAGTTAGTTATGAAAATTATTACTAAAGGTAAATTTTGTCACCATTCTACAATAATGTATGTTCTAATCATATTCACACTTGTATATCATTTATCTTTCAACTCAGCTTTCTCTACCAATTGTTGGATCATAGATGGGTGGTTTTCATATTTTATAAACATCTTGCTGAGCCAACAACAATAATCAGTTAATGACCGGCCGCCACATGAATATATCTTGATTAGCTAATTGTTTTTTCTTTTATAACTTGTGTTATGTATAAGTTAGAATGTATGGGTTTAAGAATTCTAAGTCAATCATAATATAGGCTATCTAAGTTGGATTTGACTAAAACTCCACTTATAAATTTTACGCTCCACAGTAACTATGTGGAATTTTATACATTTAATTATGTGGGCCAAAGTCTAGATCTCACAGCAAATTATTTTAATTGCATTGATTTTGTTACATAGCTTTCCAACTAATTAAGTTTTGTACAAATTTATGTGGTATTGTTCAAATTAATCGGTAGTGTTACATGTTTAATGTGTTATTTGTTTTTATTCTAATTTAATTAGTGCTATAAATTTTCATATAAAAAAATAAGTAAATTTAAGCACTACTCATTAAGTTAGAGCAGTGTTTTTTATACCTCTTAAGTCCCGACTGTGTCACAAACACCTAATTCAAAATTTAACTAAAAATACATTTTAATACCCCCTTATTTATCAAAAACACTCCCTTCATAATTTAACTAAAAATACATTTTAATACTCCTTTATTTATCGCAGACACCTCCTTAAATTACCCGATATTTGGCAAGTGCTTAGTAGCATACTCTTTTTCTTTGAGTCAAGTTTATGTGATTGCACTCACATCTTATTAGATGGACCCATTTCATTGCCTAATGTTAGGCGAGTTCCTATCAACAAACTTTTCACATGTGAGCATAGTGTATGTGACTGCACTCACCTTTTATTAAGGGGGCCTTAGGATGTATTAGTGATAATAAATTTACTAGAAAGAGTTGTTGTGACAAAAGGACTTTTGTGAACAATATAGAGAATGTAAATAATACCATCCTCAAGTTAAGTTACTATATCTATCTACTATAATATCAAATTGAAATGTGGATATGAAATTACTAAAATACCTTTTATCATTTTAGAAAATAAAAATTAAAGTCTTTATCAATAATTAAGTCAAGGGCCTTTTTGAGTTTGTCACATATTATTAATAGTAGACTCATTTCAATAATTGACTTACCCCTTGGGGTTTAACGGTCCTCTAACTCCGTCCAAGTTTTTGCAAAAATGACCATTTTACCCCTTACTATTCATCTTATTATTTAAAAAACCCTAACCCTTTCTCTATCTAAACTTAAAAAAAAAATCTACCCCTTCTCTCTAAAACCCAAGAACCCGTATTCGTGGACAGATTAGCCAAGTTGTTGATGATAAGCTTGAATCATCAGCTTAACGTGGTGAAACTTAACGAATTAAAGAGAAATTTTGGATTCGCAGATGATTATTTGATTAGAATTATACCCAAGTATCTAAAAATGTCTTCAGTGGTTAGTATCAAACTATGAATATGTACATTTTTTTTTTTTGTGAAGCCACTAGTATTGTTATTAATATTAAACTATGTATTTGCTTTGATATTATTGTTACTATCAAACTTGAAGTATTCTTAAACACATATATATAAAGTTGATGTTCTTACTTGGTTTTATATATGGAGTTGATGTTTTTTTTTATATTGTCAATATTGCTTTAATAAATGATGAAAATAAACAGGGCACATCAAAACTAAAAGAAACAGGGCATATTCTTGCTAAATAAAAATGACATTTTTCATTTCATTAGATAACTATCCATTACAGTTAGATAAAGTCATTACATTATATCATATTCCCCTAAGCCATTATTACAAAACAAAACATACTTCATATTTCCTAAACATAGTCAATATAACTGAATATTGCCCCATTTCCATCTCAAACTAAAACTTCTAGAACCCCAACAAACTGGAAAAATATGATCACCATTAGTAAAATCAACACCAACACCAATAACCTCTCTCTCTTTAAAAGCATAAGAATTCGATTCTCTACTATGTTAACTCTCCTTAAAAGCCCTGGGATTATCTTTCTTGATTTAGCACACATTGGAGGATCTATCCATTAAAAAAATCTACATCAATTTTCCTATTATTTTAGAACAAATTCAAGTCATAATGTTAAAAAAATTGAATCGAAAACAAAGATAGAAGAAAAGAAAGAAAGAAAGAAAGAAAGAAAGAAATTTTCAACAACTTACCCTTACACTTACATAAGCCCTAAATCTCCTCCCAGGATCAAGTCAATCTGTCACACCCCGATTTTTGGACCCTGAATACCCAATTAATACACATGTACTCGCTCATCCAACTACCAGGGGTGAAAATTAAAAACAACAATTAACTTAAAGTTCATTCTCAAAAACTAAAATTTAATCTTAAATCAATATCCTTTATAAATGTTTGCGGAATAAACAAAACTTTAATATCCAAACTTTATTTAAAAAGTTCAATTGCATAATAAAAACGAAATAGAATTACTTTATTAAAATAGTTGGCCATAGTATCTAAACCGGTGCCGTTCCTAAAGTCCAACAAACTATATACAATTTACAAAAATAAAAGAAAATAAACTTCAAGCAAAACTCCTAGCACAATCAACGAAGCACGTTAATATATACCTGCAAAACTGGGCTACGCTCATAAAGAGAACGTATCCAAGAAGCATGAAGACAACTTGAGTCAGTATATAAATACTGGTATGAGTTGATTTTGTATCACCCAATATGTCCATATACAAACACATAATTCATATGTACATATCTTATACAATTGACTCAAATCTCACTACGTGGTAAGACGAATAGTTCCACACACTTTTCGAGATAGAAAGAGTAGTTTCTCGACAAAGTAGTAGCAAGTAGTTTCTTACCCCGTACACTTACCAAAATTATTAATAACATACCATTATAATACGGTAAGCCAAGACCTGCAGAACTATTAGTAAAGCCTACCATCCTGCATTAGCAATGTTAAACCTAAATTACTCGATAATAAATAAGAAAAACACAGCAACAAAAATATTCATTTTGTGTTCAAATCATTTTGAATCTCGAGAAACTCAAAGAACGAAAATTATGCAGAATGTTGTTTCCAATAAAATCTTGCGAAAACTCGTTAAATTCTACCATTCAACATTCCATAACAATGTCCAAGATTGCAAATGCAAATTAACACGACAATACAAATTGTCTATCGTTCAAGCGAAGCATTACATAATTTAAAGCATGTCATCTTGAAAACACTAGACTTAAAACCACTAGACACTTAAGTTAGCGTATGCACCTTAATTACATACCACCTCGCCATACTCTCCCATGGCATACACAGATTATTTTGCCCTGTGTTTTCCCGTATAACTAGCTGCTATTCCGAATTGAAACCTGCACGGGCATATCGTCTAAAGTTCCGACTTTCTTCGGAAGGCTAGTTATACGTTTGCGCGCCAAAACACTCGCCCTTTTGCGAGTAAAATCACATATAATCCACTCGACAATTCAACAATAGAACGAGTACAATAAGCATCACAAGCCACCATCTAGCTTACAGTCAATATTATAAAATTCCATTGGCTTTCACCAAAGTTTTCTTTTCACAAAAATCATGGAAAATCCACCCAAATGTTGAATCAAAACCAATATAAAATCATAACAAGGGAGCAGTGGCGTAATTAAGGAATTTTCCTATGACTTCTCGAGTCAATTTTAATAAAACCAACTCATAGTCGATAAAACTATAATACTAAAAGAAACTTTATTATTAATCTCAACAAGAATATAAACTTGTCCCAAAAACAAAATCATACTCACACATTTACTAAATATCACGTCTAGAAGCTTAAGACAAATAATTCCACAAATTATGTGTTGTTCATAGTATTTCAAACTTCAATCAAGTAAAAAATTTCACAAACTAAATACAATCATACCACAAATCCTTTTAGAACCTCATAATCCCAATTTTAAAGGCTCTTGATAAATTTATTTTAAAACATAAGTTACCTTTACACAAAAAAAACAAAGCAAGAACACAAACAACATCTTAAATCTGCACAACCATCAATTTCACATAAATTCTGGGGATAAACCAATAATATAAAAATTCCAGAAAAATTACACAACATAGCCAGCCATGTCTAGTTTCATATGCACTTGGATTCAACTAAAAATCATTTATATTCTAGGATTTATGAACGTTTTGGTAACAGGTATATAATCTGTCTAGGATCAGATTTTGCAGCGCACTGTTTTTGTAACTTCAATAACTCTCAACATAAAAATCATATTCAATCAATTATAAAGCCCAAATTCTCCTAACACACGATATTAACTTGCCAAATATTTCCAGAATTTTACACAAAAATTTAGTACCCAAACCGAACTCAAAACTACAGATGTGTGACAGCAATCTGATCAACATTAAGTTTTTTAACACTCTATTTTTGTAAAATTGATATCTCCCAAATTAAAAATCATATAACTCCAATTCCAAAATCACAATACTTGAAACTCGTAATATTAGTCTATGTATTTTTCTGAGATTTTAATAAAGACATATAATTGAGGTTTGTCGTTAAGAAACTTATAATCAATTGAATAAAAATACAATAAACCACTTTCTCAAAAATTAGGTCAAAAGAAAATCAAAACAATATGTACGAATAAAAATCACAAGAAGAGGGTGAGAATCACTCACTATAAATAGTAAAACTTAAATTGATCAACCAAAAGAAATCTAAAAGAGCCGCCAATATAAATTGACTCAGAACAAATAAGCTATATATATATATATATGCATGTATCGAAATCCACAGTATAAAGGTGAGAAACACTCACTAGATAATCGAAAGGGGAAGAATCAAAAAGTATTCTGTGTTTACTCGAGCTCTCTCTTGTTTCTCTTCTTCTTCTCTACAAGCGGCCATATGACAATAGACAATACGTAGTTTTCTCCTTTCCCTAAAACCTTATTTGTGTTGAAAACTTAACTTATATTCATGTTAGGTTTCTCATCTAATTTGGGCCAACTAAAATAAGTCTTATAACAAATAAAAGAATACATTTAAATTAACCCATTAAATTAACCCAGTGGCCCATCTAATTATAATTACTCAAGACCTCAAACTAATTTTCTTTTTCTCTAATTCCCGCAGGTCAAACTCACAGCACGGTTAGGTCAACTTTCAAAAATCATAAGTAATTCATTAAAAGTGTAAATGTAGTGAAATTTGTGCTCAAACTGAAGCTCATCAAGTCTAGTTTAAAACAAAATTAGTTTCACACAAAAATTATCAACATAATAAACGATATGAATTTTCAAAGGAGAACATATCAAAATTTTAAGTTTCAAAACTAATCATATATACTTTAAATTATAATTTTTTTTAACATACTATAATAAATTGGCCACACCATAAATGCACCACAAGACAAATAAGAGAGCACATATTAACTTACAATATATGCATATATTAGTTTGGAGTAAATAAGTATTTTAGAAATTTGGATCGTTACATAATCCATGCTGTTTTAGTTATTGTCTTCTTCATATAGTCGTAAAAACGGAGAGCATTCATCTTTCTTTTTTCAACGGTGCTATATGTGTATCTCTCTCTCTAAACGTGTATATATATGTGTATATCCAGTTGTTTTTTCTAGCATGAATAATACAAGGGAAAGGGGGAGAAAGAGCTAATGAGAATGTCAAATTTGGGAAATTTTTTAATATTATTGACTTATCATTCAAAGATACAAAACAGATGTATATATACAGCAGGAACTTATTCAATTAGGAAAGTATTCTAAATCAAATCACTAAAAATCAGAAAGATTAACAGCTATACATTATCACAGCCTTGTACAGCTGTACAGGATTTCCTTATCATAAATAAGGATGACTTTCCAACACTCCCCCTTAAGCTGATGAATGGATGTCTTCCATTCCCAGCTTGGTAATTATCATCCAAAATGTTGCACTAGATAGACCTTTTGTAAGAATATTAGCAAGCTGTCCACTAGTGGATATAAATAGGGTGCAGATCATTCCACTATCCAATTTCTCCTTTATAAAGTGTCTATCTACTTCAATATGTTTAGTGAGATCATGTTGTATTGGGTTATGTGCTATGTTGATAACAGACTTATTATCACAATAAAGTCTCATAAGTGATTCCCACGCAAGCTTCAAATTTGCCAGTATTATTTTCAGCCACAATAATTCACAAATTCTAAGTGCCATTGATAGAAACTCTGCTTCTGCACTTGACCGGGCCACAACATGCTATTTTTTACTCCTCCATGTCACAAGGTTACCACCCAAATACGTGCAATAACCTGATGTTGATCTCCTGTCTACTACGAACCCAGCGTAATCTGCATCAGTGTAGGCTTCAATATTCACCTTCTCCCCCTTTTTGAATAGAATGCCCTTACCCAGAGTTTCGTTCAAGTACTGTAAAATCCGATACACTGCCTAGAAATGGATTTCTTTCGGATCATGCATGAATTGACTCAAAACGCCAACTGCATAAGCTATATCGGGCCTAATGTGAGACAAGTAAATGAGTATTCCTACTAGCCTCTGATAGAGACCTTTGTCAATCATCGCACCTTTTAATGCCTCCTCGAGTTTATGATTCTGTTTAATTGGTGTTTTAACTGGCTTGCACCCTAATTTGCCTGTTTTTTTAACAAATCCATCACATATTTTTGCTGGTATATGAAAATTCCATGTTAAGAATAAACCACTTCTATAACGAGGAAGTACCTCAACCTGCCAAGATCTT
Organism: Lonicera japonica; assembly: GCA_021464415.1. NCBI lineage: Eukaryota > Viridiplantae > Streptophyta > Magnoliopsida > Dipsacales > Caprifoliaceae > Lonicera > Lonicera japonica. The sequence goes on along the minus strand of CM038468.1, from coordinate 50,989,081 downwards.
TGATTTCAAATTCTTTCACAAGACACCTTTTAAGTTCCTCTCTCCTTTCTTTATTATCACTTGTTATAATAATGTCGTCGACATATACGAGTAAAGCTGTCACAGTCCCTATCCTCGAGTGCTTGACAAATAGAGTATGGTCGCCTTCACTTTGCTTGTATCCCATAGAGAGCATAACCTTAGTAAATCTGCCAAACCACGCCCGGGGTGATTGTTTCAAGCCGTATAAAGCCTTCTTTAACTTGCACACTTTCTTACTTTCCACTTGAAAACTGAAACCTGGAGGAATTTCCATATATATCTCTTCTTCAAGATCTCTATGTAAAAAGGCATTATTAACATCAAATTGCTGCAAACTCCACTCGAGATTAGCAGCCAATGACAATAACAGTCGAACTATGTTCATTTTTGCAATGGGAGCAAAAGTCTCGAGATAATCAATCCCGTAAGTTTGGGTATAACCCTTGGCCACTAGTATTGCCTTATACATTTCAAGTGATCCATCCGCCCTGTATTTGACAGTGAAAACCCATTTACAACCCATTGGAATCTTTCCCTTTGGTAATTCTACCAAGTCCCATGTTGCATTTTTCTTTAGTGCTTCCATCTTTGCTCTCATAGCTTCCTTCCATTTTTCATGACCAAGTGCCTCAAGTAATGTTTTGGGTATAGACACAGTGTTTAGGTGTGTAACAAAGGCTTTGTGAGTTGGGGATAATTTATCATAGGACACAAATAGATTTATTGGATGTTGTGTACATGTCTTTTTCCATTTTCTAAGAGCTATGGGCATATCATGGTCATTTATAATAGGAACGGGGTTTTGAGAAATTTCGGGACTAGAAGTAATGATGGGATAATTAGGAACAATGGGAGAGTCAGATATCCCATTACCAGTCATAGGTTTAAATTCTGGATCATGCACAGGTTGAATGGTGGGAGTTTTCCTTCCTGAGTAAACTTGCAGTGGACAACTAGAATTTTGAACTTCTTGTTCCTTAGTCATTACTTTATCATCAGGAGCAGACATAGACATGGATGGAATCGGTTCAGACTCAGATTCGACGGTGACAGGGATTGACTCAACAAAAGTATTAGGAGGTGGATTTGTCACGGTATTTGACTCAAGGGAAGAAGGGGACAAAGAAAGATCAAGTAAAAATAAATCTCTCTCTTTATCTTCCATAAATTGTTTCTCCCCCTGAAGATGATGAGCATTGAAGAAATTACCCTTTTCAGAGAAAGTGACATCTGCAGACACATATAATTTTCCTGTGGAAGGATGATAACATTTATATCCCTTTTGAGTAGAAGAATATTCCACAAAAACACACCGAACAGCTCTTGGATCCAATTTCCCCCTATTTAGGGAATGAACATGTACAAACGCCACACAACCAAAAATTCTTGGAACAAGGTTGTTTGCCGTATTGAAATCTGGGAAGAATGTTGACAATAATTGCATGGGACTCTTAAAATTAAGTACATGAGAGGGCAACCTGTTTATGATATGAGTAGCAGTTAAAAAAGCCTCCCCAGTAATTTTTTGGGACATTTTTTTGAAAAATGAAGGCTCTAGTGGTTACTAGAATTGACCATTTTTTCTCTTTGCAATCCCATTTTGTTGGGGCGTATTAACACAGGACGATTCATTAATGGTGCATTATTTTTAAAAGAATGAAGATAAAGATTTATTAAAGTAGTCTTTAGCATTATATAATCGGAATTTTTTTATGTTAATACCGAATTGATTTTTGACCATACTAAAAAAGACAGGAAATACTGAACTCACATATGACTTATTTTTTAGTAGATAAATCCAAGTCACACGAGTACAGTCATCAATAAATGAGACAAACCAATGGGCTTTAGAAATATTTAGAATTGTTGATGGACCCCAAATGTCACTATGGATTAGAGAAAAAGGAACAATGGACCTTTTATTACTAATTTAAAAGGAGGTACGTTTGTGTTTTGCTAATTCACAAACAGTACAATGAAAAACTTCAACATTTGTTTCTTTGAACAATAAAGGAAACATAACTTTAAGGATGCTAAACGAAGGATGACCAAGACGGTAGTGATAAAGCCATATCTTGTCTTTATTTGTCATGATAGATTCAGAAAGTAATGATAAAGGAAAATTATTTATAGTTTTACTTTGTCCACTTGGTTCCTCAAGGTAGTAAAGTCCATTTTTCTCCCTAGCATGTCCAATCCTCTTCCTCGTTTTCTGGTCCTAAAATACACAATGTGAAGGATAAAAAACCACATGACAATTCAAATCTCTTGTAAGTTTTTGTATTGACAAAAGATTGGAATGTAATTTAGGCATATGAAGAACATTTCTTAGTGTGATATGGTTGTTAATACTAATATCACCTTGGCCAGCTACGGTTAATGAGGTTCCATTAGCTATGATAATTTTCTGGTTACTAGGGCTTGGGGTATATGAACTGAATTTTTTGGAACAATGGGTCATATGGTCAGTGGCCCCTGAATCAATGATCTAGGAGCCAAGGTGGTATAGGAGTGCATTACCTGAGGCAATCAATGCATGAGAAAGAGTTTTACCTGAAAGTGCCAAGGAGCAAGTACTAGTAACCTTATGCTTCTCTAACATACCCAAGAATCTTTTCAATTTCCCTATTTCCTCCTTGTTGAATTCAGCCGTCTCTTGGGAATTTTCCTCGTTATCCGGTCGCATTTGAGTCATATGTGCCTGGCCCTTTGATGAGTTTCTTTTAATAGACCAATTTTTGTTGCTTTGCTGTTGATGTGGCCGTCCATGTAGTTTCCAGTACGTGTCCTTAGTGTGTTTGGATTTCTTACAATATGTGCACCAAAGAGAAATCTTTATCCATGGCTTTGAACATGTCTGAGTGGTTATTTTCCCTGCTAGGCTGCTGATTAGGTTTTGCTATCATTAGATTTACACTTTTTGTTACCAAGGCTGAGCTCTCAGTTGCTGGAATCTCAATCATAACTCCATGTTTGCCTTCTTCTACCATTATAAGTGCAGTAGCCTCATTCGATGAAGGGAGATCTCCTTTCCCTAATATCTGCACCCGAACAACATCAAACTCCATATTCAATCCTACTAGAAAATCATAAATTCTTTCCTTTTCAATAAACCGTTCAAGAGAATTGCATCCTCACTGCACTTCATTTTGATATTTTTATAGAGATACATCTATTGCCACAACATTTTTAAATAATTTGTGTACTCGGTGACAGATCGATTACTTTGTTTTGCACCTGCCATCTTCATTTTGATTTCATACATCTGTGCAACATCATTCACCTTCGAGTATGTTTCACGAAGGGAGTCCCAGACTTCTTTAGCTGTATCGAGAAACATACAAGTATCGTTAATTGTTGTTTCCATGTTGTTCCACAACCAGGACAGCACTGTAGAATCTTCATTATCCCATGCTTCGAATTTAGGATCATCTTTGCTCGGTCCTGTGTCATTCAAATGGCTTGATAAGCCTTTCCCTTTCAGAAACGTACGGACCAGTTGGGACCATTTTAGATAATTCTTTCCATTCAATCTATAGGCAGCTTGGATATTGGGGAAATTACCTGCAGAGTGGTGCGGTATTTGTTCAACCATGCCTGTCTCGTTGACGTTGGTGACTTCGGTAATTACTGACATCTTGGAATCTTTGAAATTTTTTTTCGATTTTTAGGGCAACACAGGCCAATCGAATTAGTGGAATCAAACAAGGAGAATCGAAAAAAAAAGAATTAATTCTCAGAGAACCTCCGCCTTTGATACTATGTTAAATTTGGGGAATATTTCAATATTATTAACTTATCATTCAAAGGTACAAAACATATGTATATATATACAACATGAACTTATTCAATTAAGAAAGTATTCTAAATCAAATCACTAGAAATCAGGAAGATTGACAACTAACAAAATCTCCTAAATATTAACAGTTATACATTGTCACAGTCTTGTATAGCTGTACAAGATTTTCTTATCATAAATAAGGATGACTTTCTAACAAAGAGAATACCCTTTTTGCCCCTCACGTGATTGATTCTATTAAAATTTTGAATGGTACATTCACTTAAGATAAAATTGAAGCTCGGTTCAAAGTTTATGTCTTTATAAATACAAAATTAAACTTTATGGATAAAAAGTGAAAATTGTATTTGTTGGCTAATTTTTCATAGAAAATATGGCTTTTCTAAAAGTGCCACTTTTGCGTTATGCCAAATTTTCCTGGCAGTCAAACTCCCACTTTAACTATTTATATACTTTTCCTTGTACAAAAAATATTTTATTGTTTTTTTTTTTTTTTGGGGGGGGGGGGGCTTAATTTATTTTCAGAAATGTATTTTTTGAGACAAAATTTTCCCATTTTCTACATTAAAAATACTATAACTTAAATTACAAAATTCAAAATTTAATAAAAATTTAATATTTAAAATCTACTAATCAAGCAATTAAACAAGTATCATGAATAAAATTATGTAAAAAAAAAATACCCATAATTTTTTTTACATTAAAAATGACAATACAACCAATATTTTTCAGGTAAAAAATTAAGACAATCAAATACATTTAATTAATATTTTTCATGATCAATTAAATAATTTAATTACCTTAAATTTATTTTTTCTCATATAAATTTCATTTTTGCAATCAAACGCGCATGTAAACTTTAACGGTGTAAGCGTTTTTAAACAAAAAGGGGAAGAAATGTCATTTTCCGCGTGTGAGAGGTTGAATTTAGGTCAAGAAACGGGGAAAAGAGGAAACAACAAATCTGATAGTCGGTGTCTCGGTGAGGGTGATATACATACAGCTAAATAAGGAGAAGAAGACATCGAAGAAATAATCCATACCTGAAAGCCCCATTTTTTTCACTTGACTTCGTCGAATGAATTTCCTATACGCTTGAATACGCTTGATTCATTCATGTAAGTCCCTTGCCAAAGTTTCTATTTTTCATGTTTATTATTTTATTTCAATAGGAGATTTGATTGTTTGTAGTTTACTGTCGCACTTGGCTTACATGTCAATTCAGATTTAGGATTTTGAATTCTGAGTTCTCAAACTAACATTTATCCACTTGAGGTATATACATATCGAATTATTTTGTTTTAATTAGTTAAGTGAATCAAGGATTGAGCCATCTATTAATTTCAAGAATTATTTATTGAGATCTGAGTATCACGAAGCGAAAATTGAGAGTATGGTCAATCGGCGAAGAAAGAGGACAGAGTGTTACTGCTGACCACGTCGAGCTGAAGAAATGGTAAGGTTGTGTTAAAGATATACCAGAGTGGGTTGATTCTCGATAGAATACCTGATAATGATGCACCAACAGATTATTGTTCATTCACACTGGGCCTTGCTTATTTCTTTTCCTACTGACGTGGAACTATTATTTCCTAATTATAGACATCTTCAACTTCCGGAGCTTCTTTCTGGATGCATTAAAATGTATACCTTCCGGACTTAAGACTCTGGTTTCCCTGGAAAAGTATTACATTGCTCACTTTCCTTACCAGCAATAATTGGCTGTGTTGACAAAATATCATTACCTTATTAGCTGGCATATGTGTGGTGTCAGGTATTGCTGAAATCGATTGCAAATAGCTGTGACTTTAACCTTTATTTTCATTTTTGTCCAACCATAGGACTATGGACTGGCTATAGTGAGCAGAGTGTCTATGTTATTACACAATTCAAATGCTAACAGAGACTCCTTACCAATGAAAAAATATGGAGAGTTTGTTTATTGTCTCTTTACTGACGAAGTATTATGGCAAAGTGTCCGCCCTTTATGCTTGCTACCTTATGAATAAACTTAATGCTTGAAACTTTCATTTGTTACTCAGTTTAATTTTCGTTTACTTGCCATTTCTGAATCTTGTAATGTAGGGAGTCTGTAAACCAAGCAATAATTCCTGGGTTGCCGGATGACTTGGCATTGAGATGCTTGGCAAAGGTGTCCCATGGGTACCATGGACTGCTTGAAGCTGTGTCAAAGGGATGGAGAGATGTGATCCGCAGCTCAGACTATTCTAACTACAAAGCTAGAGAGGGATGGTGTGGAAACTGGTTGTTTGTTCTGACCGAAGGGTCTAGCAACCAGTGGGTTGCTTATGATCCCGAAGCTGATAGATGGCATTCTCTGCCAAAGATACAAGGGGGCAATCCTCACTGGCAGCACTATGGATTTTCATGTGTTAGTGTCAATAGTAAGTTTCTGGTGATTGGAGGGTCCTATGCACCACAGGATCCACTGTTTCCCCATCAAAGGCCTTTGATAACAAATGACGTTGTGCAGTTTGATCCGTTCAGAAAACAGTGGCTTAGAGTAGCAAGTATGCGTACACCAAGGTCTCATTTTGCTTGTAATGTCGTCTTGGGCAAGGTTTATGTGGCTGGGGGGCGGACCTCATCATGCGTCAAAGGCCTTGCTCTTGCTGAAGTTTATGATCCAGTGACAAATAAGTATGCTTCTACAACCATTTGTGATATTTATATTGGCCCCTATATATCTCACATATAAATGATTGTTTTTGGTACTTGGTAGATAATTCCATTAATTAATCAATTAATTCTTGTCAATCACATATTTGTCCTCCAGCTCGAGAAATCAACTGCATTCCATGGACTAGGAAATTAGACTGGTAAAGAAACTTAGCAAATAATTTATGAAATAATTAGATGTTATCCTTGCGTTGTCCTCTAATCAACATTCTGTACACATGATTGGCAGTGGATATTTTGTTTATGGCTATATCTAGTGGTTATTTGATACTGGCGTTTGATTTGATTGGTATTAAATTCAAGCAGTAGAAGGCCAGTAACCCTTGACCAGTTGGAGGTCCTGAATTCTTGTCATCTCTGTACCCTATGGATTTATCCTGTTAATTGGCGGGTTCATTTTGTCGAAAAAGAGGGAGGAAGGCCTGGGGGGTGGGTGGGTATTTTTTTTGGTGGTGGGGGGGGAGGGGTTGTGGGGTTGAATGCACATGTTTTTGGGGATAATTTGATTCTCAAAGTCATTGGAAATCTTGGAAATTCACAAATTATAAAATAAACATAGTGAGCTGAATACCCCCATTGCACATATATTCTTACTTCCTACTGCTCAGCAGTTAGCGTCGCCCACTGTTGTACTCATCATTGTTTTAGGAAAAGGGAAGGGACTTGGGTTGGCGGCTTCATTGTTCTACCCTCTTTACTTCTGCTATAAAGCTGTCTGTAGTGTGAACAACATTAGGTTGATGGAATATGGCATTGGTATGATTTGAACTGTTAATTTTTCATTTCGTTGTTGCTCTTGGTGTTTGTTCCCTTTTATGTTATTATATAGTTTAAAGTCTAAGATGTTGTTCATCCATCAGTTTTATCTTCAACATACAGCAGGACATGAGTAGCACAATTGCACATCCTTAAGCTTTAGCCTTGCATTGGTAATCCTCTTTTTGCTTTCTATTATTCGCTTTACCTTAGTCATTTTATCACGAAATCCTCAGAATTATGCAATTGGTTTCATTATTTATTTATATATTGCCATATACAATATATCTCAATCAATATTTCAAGTTGAACGTTTCCTTTTGACATAGATGATTGTGTGATGATATAACCCTGTGCTTGTGTTCAAATTATGTCGCATATATGCTAATGTCGCCATTTTTGTTGACTTGCTACATCTTTTAGTTTGACTTCGGTACTTACCCCCAGGGCCCCACTTATTATCATTTATCTTGCCTATTTATTAGAATCCTATTCTAAGTTTAATTGTTGATCATCAGATTACTATTACCTTTTTCCATTGGCATTTTCTTGAAAATCCTTGAAGTTGTATTAATATTTGTCGTCCCATTTGTGTTGCTAGTAATCCTGTTACATCCTCTATGCACAGACTTTTAATTGGGTTGAAGTTGCAGGTGGGAGGATTTGCCGCCAATGCCAAGCCCACTGATGGACTGCTTAGGCCTATCATATAAAGGAAAATTTTATGTTTTGAGTGACCAGGTAGGCCTGCCTGATCAGAAAACCTCCGAAGTTTTTGATCCGCTCAATACAACATGGTGCACGGTGGATGACATTTGGCCTTTCTCAAGGGCAATGCATTTTGCAGTTCAGGTTATGGGGGATAATCGAGTGTACACGGTTGTAGATTGGGGTGAGAGCTCTATCAAGACGAGGGATACTGAAAAAAGTGAGTGGCAACATGTAGGTTCGGTTCCTCCTATGGTTCTTCCTGACCATCCTCGACCATTGGAGGCCTTTGGATATGGTTTTGCAGCGTTAAACAGAGAATTATATGTTTTGGGAGGGAGAGTGTTGAAGTGGGAGGATTCAGGGGCTGGGAGGTTTGACATTGTGAGGTTGAGCTCGGTTAGGGTTTGTGACCCATCAGTTACGCCATTGAAATGGAGGGAGGACTGCACCAATGTGCAGGTCCGCGTGTGGCTCTATTTTAGGATGTGCGTCTATGGAAGATGAATCTTCTCAGAAATCAAACGTAAATATACTCTCCTGCAAAAACTTGGTGCACTTTGCGTAGCCTTAACCAAGCTTGGCAGAGGCAGATTTGCGTTATTGCAATTGTGGATTTGTTGAAACAAAATAAGCCTTTTCCTAGGCTTTTTGTTTCATGACTTCTATTTGTGTTCTGAGTCCACCCCGCAGTCCCATTGATGATTTTTTTTTTGTCAATTTACCAGGATCTGTGTGGCTTAGTGAACCAAGAAGACTTATTGAAGGAGCAACATCAGAAAGGTACTATTTTCTTTGGTTTGTGCTTTAATTATATGAATCAATTTATGAACTATAGATCTGCCCAAGTAGTCAGTGTGACGTCTAACAAGTTTTGTTGCCTAGTGTTGGTTGGCCATGGAACAGCTTTGTGCAAATTCAGTATGCTTAATCTCCTTGAATTTGTTTTCTCACGGCTAGAATATTTTTTCCTCCCAACATACCGGATTCAGTATTCTAAACCTTTTATCTCAATATGTAAAATATTGGGGTCTCTCCACCATTGTCTATTCGTTTTGGCTTGAACTCATACTGGAGCAAGTTATTTCATCCACTTTCTTCTTGATAAGCCAACACCTCAGAGTACTTGATTGATCCCAAGACATTCAGACCCACCAATCTACTCGCTGAGCTGACAATTTTCTTCGATATGGTTAGGAGTTGTGTTCTTTACCTTTACTTTCTCTCCATATTGAGGGTAGATGAGCTAGGTCATTATCTTCTAGGCCGCGTTCATTACTGAGAAAAATCAACTTATATCTGTTTATAAATATCCTCTTTTAATGTATTTGTTACGGCTTTCTTATCTTACAATTTTGCAGATGACAAAGTAGAAGCTTTGCAATCATAAATCTGTACTGTAAGTCTCTTACTCCAACCCCAATTCATACATTTGAGGATGTAGTAATTTTTTCTCTCTTTTGTTGGTAAGTAAAATCTTGAAGTTTATTTTTTTCTTGATCAGATTTATATAGCTGTTGACTGACTGTTTGAATTTTGTATTTATGTTAATTGGTAGATCTCTGTTATTTTATATCACGTGCCTGTTAAACAATATGTTATATTTCAGATTCAAGTTAGTTCGTTATTTTACTATCCCGTTTTACTTTATCTTGTAGTGAGTGAAAAAATTTTGTGAACTATTATTTTAATGAATGAAGCAGTTTCATTTAATGGGTTCTTGTTGCTTTGTAACGATCATTTGTCAACTTAGGAATTTGTTTTGGCTTCCCAGTGATTGTTTATTTTTTGGTTTGTCCCTAACATAATGACCAATGGTGGTTGCTTTTATGTATTTTTCAAGCATAATGTGAAGTGATATTTTATACGTTTTGGCAACCATGGTTGCGGTATATGCATATATAGATATATATATATATATACACATAACTAGGTGCTTTAAACGGGGTGATCTGTTTGTGGAGCCTTCTCTTTTTGCAAGTAATTTTTTATCGTGAACTGCCTTGTAGCCTCGCTGTATACGTGCACACGTGTCATATCATATGCACAACTGCAGATTGACCTTTTTTCTCTGTAAAAATGCAGATTTTCTTAATGGTGTTTTCTGCTGTTGGGTAATTGTTGGTGCTGTATTGTTGTTGCATCTCAGAGGTAATTTGTTTTCCTTTTTTTTTTTTTTTTTTTTTCTTTTTATGCATGCTTGTTGTATTTGGCACAATGATAGTGAGCTCATCCTTCTATGTAAGGTGATGCACTTACATCACATTGTGGCCCTCTTAACCACGCTTAGGCTGTAACTCTAAACCAAAACTTTCAATTTCACCTCTCATTTGCCTGTGTTCTGCATGCTTCCAATAGACGTCACAAAGGGTGCAACTGAACCAAAATATGCTTTTTCTTCTTTTTTTGCAGGATTAAGTTATATTTGACGTGTGTCTTTATGCTGTTGGGTATATTGGTGGGACGAAGAATACAACATAGCATTCCAACTTGAAATAAGCTCAATTATCTGTACCTCATGAAACAAAGATAAGAATTCTTTTAAATCTGCAGATCCAGTGATCCACTGCTGTATTATTTGTAGGTAGAAGGTAATTACTTGCAATTATGCCTTTACGATGTTGATTGAACCAGTTTTCGAGTAGATTAGCTTGTATATTTGGTTTGTGTATGGTGAAAATGCGTTAGTTACATGCTATCGTTTTTTCAGTTAAATTATGCTTGCATTCTTTGTGGTAAGGAGTAACTAAAGATAGTTCCATATTTCTTTTTTATGAATACCCCTTTACCTCCCTCCAAGACATATTTACAAGAAAGGGGCCTGCTAGTTCATTAATCACAATTACAGCAAATATGAACGCGTTTTAGAGAATTTAATTGTATCAGTTTGGTTTTTCTCTCCTAATTTCTCTCTGTACTCAACAATATTTTCTACTATGCAAGGATTTGTTATTTCTTTATCGTGAGAGAGTTGTGAAACAAAATATTGTTACTTTGTTCTAGTAGCACAACATTGAACTTCCCTTCCCCAGATTTGAGATTCGAACTCTCGCTGTTCTACTTCAAATCTTGAAACATCTTGTTTATGCTTTGAATGGGGAATTAGGGTTCCAAATTGAAGTGCATGTAAATTTAAGGACATGTTATTTGTTTGTTAAATGGAGTGTAAATAAAATGAATTTATGGGGCTATACATTTCTGTACAACACTTCAATTTATAATATTTTTATTTAAAAGCAACGGTTTATTAGTAGAAAAAGATAATGTGAACACAGTTAATTAATGTTTCTTTTAATTGGAGACGAACATTTTAGTAATAACATTATTATCCCCTTTTTATTATTCATCTACAATATAAAAATAATTGATTGCACAAAGTTAAAATAACTTCCTCGATTTTTTCTTTGACTTTTTAAATTAAGAGGCTTTGTATATAATAAATTCCAAATCCTTTAAGGATGTCACAAAAAAATTCCAGTATTTTTTTTTTGTTTAATATCATCAATGTACTAAATTTTACAATAATTTACGAGTTGCTTTTACTATTAATTATGAAAAAATTGATATATTTCTAAAAATAAGTAAAACGGCAATGTGAAATTTTAAATTGGGAAGAAAGTAGTAAAATTTAATAGATCATAAGGTTTTGCATGACACAAAGTTAAAAAATTATAGCAAAAATAATTAATTTATGTAGGATGTTAAAAATTGAATTGAGTGATACATTAAGATATTCTCACTTTTTGCTTTTTTCATAGAATAAAAAAATAATTTCACTGAAAACTAAAGTCCGTTTGGATTGAAGGAATGGGAAGAAAAGGAAAATAGGAGGAAGGCTTGCACTTTACTCATTTGGATAAATTTATAAGAGAGTGGAGAGGAAACGGAAGGATCGAGATGGAATGCTAATCTTCTCTATTTTTTTATTTTGTTTCCTTCTAATATTAGGAGAATTGAGAAAGAAAGGAAAAGTTTTTATTGATTTTTTTACGTTTTTTCAAATTTAACCTTAATTTGTTAATAATATATTAAATCACATTCCTTTCTTTTATTTTTTTCTTTTTATCCAAACAAGATTTATTTTTATTATATTATTTTCTATCCTTAGCTATTCAAATAACAATAAAATTAAATTTATTCCTTTTCATTTTATTATATTTATTTCTCTCTTAATTAACTATTTTCTTTCTATCCATCTCCTTCGATTCAAACGGACTATAATAAAGAAGAAAAATATTTAGTTATAAAAATAAACAAAAAAATCGGAGCATTTCATAAGAATTCCTTCTCTCATGTTTCACATTGACTGGCGGGCACACCATTGTGATTGTGGGATATACCCGGTAGCCCGTGCCCATTGAAATTATGGAATAATACGAGAGGAGAAGTGTCTGGAAAACTCTACCTCCTTCCAATCCTTCCTTGATGCTAAAGAAATCAAATAAATTCCACATTATAACCTGACTAATAAATAAGTAATTCCCAGTTCGATCGGTAGGATGTTTAACAAAATCAAAGCGGCAATTTTCTGTAAGGAGGAGAAGGAAAACGAAAGGGGTTTATCTGGTGGGTATCATCGACATACAGAGAGGGAGAGAGAAATGGATAGAAGAGGAAGAGGTGGTGGTAGGGTGTGGCGAGGGATGCTACCAGTGCTGGCACTACACGCGGTGAGCGAATATAGCAGGCTCGACCGTAAACCCCCCGTTACTGCCGGATTAATTGCAGCTAATACTCTTGTCTATTTAAGGCCCAATTTTCTTCACACTATCATCCCTACCATTGACGAGGTCTGCTTCAATCCCTACCTCATCCTCAAGGTATCTAAATCTAAATCTAAATCTATCCCTTCTTTCTTTCTTTCTTTCTTTCTTTCACTTCTCGTATTCTTCATTTTTGTGAGCAATTAATGTCCTCTAATTAAGAGCTTTAAGTTTGATCCCATCTCCCTCTGCCTCAGTGGCGCTTGGGGTTTTAAAATGGCCCGCTGCTAAATACATACCATCATTTCCTTCGTTTTACCTCCTTGGCGCATACAGTACATATATGCCGAGCCAATAATTTTTTTTTTATTGGTACCCAAGGTGCTTATGTGCGTAAAACCAAGCAAATTGCCTTGCCCTGCGCCAATTCTTTCACCTTTTTTTTAGGTTAATTGCATTTTTCCCCTAGAGGTTTGGCCTCCTGGTCTGAACTTCTAAACGCCAGATCGAATCACCCTTTAGCTGTTTACCACCACCACCACCACCACTCTTTGCCTGCCTTTACTATGTACATAAAAATGGCCCTAACAAGTTCTTCTGGATAATAGGCCGATTTCAGAGGGGCCTTGATCATTATCATCTAAGATGAGAGTGACCACAAACATATGGAGAATTTCTCTCAGAGTCTTAAGTACAAATAATCATTGGCAAGTCTAATGCTGTATCAGCTTCTTTTAACTACTTTAACAGATAAGAAATGTAAGCATCTATTGTGGGAGAAGCTGTTGGCAGAAGTGTTTTTATCTCCAGTTTAGAAGAGAGATAATGCAGGTCTTATTGGGGGATTTCAAATCCCTTAATAATACTACTACCGATTCCATTTTCAGCCCCGCACCCTAATAACCATTTCACTTGATTGTTCAAATGGATTTCTTCTGTGTAGAATAATGGGCAGGGGCTGTAAACCCTCAGGAAACACCCGAGTAGCATGGGCCATCTCCATAGAGTGTCTTGGCGCATGCACATTGGAGGCTGTAAATTCACCCTTTGATCCACATATTGAAGTCTTGTTCAAGCTAGGTTTGTCGAACTGTTACTGAAGGCCTTATAGGAGATAAGTAGGGTCTCTTAAAACATTGAGGGATAGGATAGAGGGGAATCTTTAACCTTGGAAGCTGGATCATGAAAATAAAAACGAAGGCTCTCATTCTATGCCTCAAGTACATGGCTATGCCTAACAGAATCATTTTAATGTGCAAGTTCCACCAATGAATTGATATGAAACTTATAATACACTTATTTGAGAGGGACTATTTAATAAAAAATTCCGAAGAAGAATTGAAAACTTGTGCATCTTAAAAATAGTTATAAGTAATCTTTTCTCAAAACACGTGGTATCTATATAGGTTAATTATTTTATCTGACATCTTCAAATGGCTTAATTTCCGCCCCATCTTATTTGTCTAAAAACTCAAAAGTTATATATGGGTGCGTGCATATTGTTGAAGAACATTGTAAGCTGTGCATCCCTATGAACAAACCCAAGGGCGACGCCATTCTTAGTTCTCCCCAGCATTGATCGAGTTATTATTCTATCCAACGTATTTTCCTCAAGTTTTGATGTGTGAAACCATTCAGATTTTTGAATGTTAGCAGCTTTTTCTATGTATTTTCTGATGTTAGAATGTCTATGCCGCGGCATTACTTTGACCAACTGATCAAGAAGCATTTTGTTGCACTGTTTTCTTGTAGCTGGTAAATTGGCTTGTCCTGAATTTGATGCAAACTTTGCATTTCACTTAGCCTGGCTATTTAATACTGTATCTTGGGATGGCCAGAGTACGCACTATTGCGTGGTGCACACTGCCGTTGTGTCTTACTTAAATTTTGTTCCTTTTTGCTGTGCAGTACAAGGACTTGAAGCGCTTCCTCCTCTCCCCATTCTACCACATGGGTGAACCTCACCTTGTCTTCAACATGATGTCCCTCTTATGGAAAGGCATTCAGCTGGAGACTTCAATGGGTGCCGCCGAATTCGCCTCTATGATAGTTGCCCTTCTTGGTATGTCCCAAGGCTTCACATTACTAATAGCCAAATCCCTCCTACTCTTTGATTATGATACCCCTTACTACCGCCAATACGCGGTCGGTTTTTCCGGAGTCCTCTTTGCCATGAAAGTCGTCCTCGATTCTCAGGCTGAATACTCCACCGCCCATGGCTTGATGGTACCAGCACGCTATGCCGCATGGCTCGAACTTCTCCTCATCCAAGTGTTAGTACCTGGCGTCTCTTTCATTGGCCACCTTGGTGGAATACTTGCGGGCCTACTTTATGTCCGATTGAAGTCGTCTTCTTCAGGTCCTGGTCCACTGACGATGATTGTCAGAGGTTTTATAAGGGTACTGGGGTGGCCCTTAAGGTCTGCGCGGGATTTTTGTAGGTCCCAGAGGGGTCGAGTCTTGGGTAGGGGAGGGTAGGTGGAAGAGAGACGAGAAGTGGGGCTGGTGGTGTGTGGAGTTGCAGAGGATGTACCTTTGATAATTCTCGGTGGTTAAGTGTGTGTGAGATGTGTGGGACTAGTCGTGATGGTGATGATGGATTGTCGTCGGTTGGATTTTCGGCAGGCCACGATCTGTCTTTGGAAGAATTACGCCGTAGGAGAGTTCAAAGATTTGGTAGATGATTTGACTCTAGACAAAAGATTTCCTTCTAAAGATTCTGGCTAATTTTGGTTAGACATGTAAATGGCGTCTTATTACCTTAGTCATGCGGGACTATATTGTTTTCATATAATTTTATTTTTTCCTGCAAGATTTTGGAGGTGGGTTTTATTTCGTGTTCAATGATCTATTTGCAATAAAAAAAA